>JADRCH010000088.1:2785891-3184926 GCA_019843965.1 Rhynchomys soricoides
GATGGTATGGCTATGATGGCATGGCTATGATGGTATGGCTATGATGGTATGGCATCCCTTCCACGAAGTTGGGGACATAGTAATAATAAGGGGCATGAGGAAGGGACACAGTTTCCCATTGGAAAAAAAACAAAATTAGTTTTTCAGTCAATCTTGCCTTTTACTTTCTCTCGGGTCTAGGTCAATTCTTTCCATTCACACTAGGAAAACTCAACATCGCAGATGAAGGGAGGAGGGTGACATTTGTGCTCAGCAAATATCAGTGGCCTCAGATGTGGGTGGTGGAATACATTAATGAATTAGTTTCCTTTAATGCAAGTAAAACTTCACTTTTCTTCAATATTTTTTACAAGTATAGTTCTGTACTCTTGATCTTGATACTGTAAGGCCAATTAATTGTGGAAAATGAATCAAAAAGATAAAATTCAAACACACACACACACACACACACACACACACACACACTCACACAGAGGAAATTTCCCTCTTGTGTGACAAATGCCGATACAAAATGTAATTTAATCCAAAGTAAATCCAGCCATGAGCATCTGGATTTTTTCCCTTTTGAGAGTCTGATTATTATTATTCATAAAATGTTATTTCTCATAACTTTCTCAGTAGTTTCAGAAAGGCAGAGAAATGGTTAGGATTGTCTTTAGGTCACAGATGAAGAAACTTTACCCAAAAATATGATCTTGGGCTTATGCTACTGCGTGGTAGGCTGCCTATGGCTCTGTTCTGCTGACTGTTAGTCTATGGTACGTCCCAATCCATTCTATACTAGGATGAATGAGGATCATTACTCTAGGGCCAGCCATAGGTCAGCTCAGTTCACTGGAGGTAAAATGTTAGAAGGTGTTATGCCTTTCACTGAGTGCTTGAGACACCTTGATATCTCATTTAGGACTAAAGACACTTGGAACACAAAAAGCAAACTCAGCTCCAACCACTTGATTTCTTTGGGTACATCCCTCATAGACAATCAGGTCCAGCACCCTTCCTTGCACAGTTTCTGGCCTTTCCTGAAGGCTATCAACATATCTGCTGAAACTGCACTACATAAAATGGCTGTCACCAAGCCATCTGGTACATTTGAACTTTTTTTTCCCCCTCTAAGATGCAAGTTTTCAGTTTGCACAGCACTTCAAATTCTTAATACACTTGACTAAGTCATTAATATTTCACTTTCATTACCATGTATTAATAACAGGAATTTAGAATGATCTTGTTCATCTAACTCCTAGAAAACAAATAATTACATTCGTGCATATTGATTGCCAGATAACTAAAGATGTTTAGCCTGGAGCTATGAGAAATCCACCAGCAGGCCCAGTTTTGGTTCTTAGCCATGTTCAAAGTGTATCAAGCTGATGTCTATGAAACACTAGAGACAGAAGGAGAGAAGCCCTGGGAGTTAGGATGGACACCCTTTATGAGACCTCACATGAATCTCAGTAAACCTTCAGGGTGTGCCTTCCTGTCAGGGACATAAAAATCCAAAAATAATCACGGTAAAGACTAAGAAGCTGAAAATCTGTCTTCAGAAGTTTATTTGGTCATGTTTTGGTTTTTGCCATTTGGAAATGAAAACTCATTTTCTCTTTCCTCTGTCTCTGTCTCTGTTTGTTTCTCTGTCTCAGTTTGTTTCTGTCTCGGTCTCTCTCTCTCTCTTTCTCTCTGTGTGGGTATGTCTGTCTCTCTCTGTCTGCCTCTCCTCTCTCTCTCTCTCTCTCTCTCTCTTTCCCTCTCTGTATGTGTGTGTGTATGTCTGTCTCTGTCTCTGTCTCTGTCTCTGTCTCTCTCTCTCCTTCCCTCTCTTCTCTCTTGTTAGGGTCCAGTGGTGGGGAAAGTGCCTATCATATTGTCTAGGAATCAACATTTATTCAAAGAGCAGGTCTGTCCTTACTAAGAACTAAGTGCCAGACTTGAACACTGACAACTTAGCACAAGTTTAACAGTGTGTCCTTCTTACTAGTGAGAGTGGAACACAGCTTGAAAGTGAGAAAATTGTTAAAATAGCTAAACAGACATTCTTTTGTATTTATTTTGCTTTTATTTTGTTTCACATAATATATTTTGATCATGTTTTCCCTCTCCCAATTTCTATCATAATTTCCCTTACCTTCCTATCCAGCAGACTTGATGTTCTTTCTTTAAAACAAAACAAAACAAAACAAAGAAACAACAAATCAATGAAAATCAATAAAAACAAAAACAAAAACAAAAAAAAAAAGGGGAAGCAAAAAGCCCACAGACAACACGTAATGTGTTTTGTGTTGACCAACTACTGCTAGGGACAAGGCCTGCTCTGAGTGTAGTTGTAGACCCATTGAAACGTCACTGGAGAAAACTGATTTTCCTAGCAGGTTAAAGTTGCAAGTAGCTTCTCGGTTAGGAAAGGGACATTTTGTTCACTTCCTCCTTTCAGCACGGGGATTTTATCTGTCCTGCAGGTGATAAGCATACTGCCACAGTCTCTGTGAGTTCATATGTGTATCAGTCTTGAAAGATAATCTATCCTTGGAGACATCTACCAACTTTGACTCTTACAATTTTCCCACCTTCTCTTCCAAGTAGATTTCTGAGCCTTGAGGGGAAGGTTTTGATGATGACATTCTATTTAGGACTGAGTGTGCCAGGGTCTCCCCCTCTTTGCACATTGTCTAGTTGTGGATCCCTGTGTTGTTTCTCAAGTACTGAAAGAAGAATCTTCTCTGAACAGGGCCGAGCAATGCAACGATCTATGGGTTTAGCAGTATGTCATTGGGAGCCACTTTATTGCTATGCCCCTCTAACATAATAATAATAATAATAATAATAATAATAATAATGCTTTTCTCTAGGCCTATGACCTACCTAGTCCTAGGTTCTTGGGTTCCATCACATGAAGTGGTCCTCAAATCAATAAAAATGTTGTTGGTTATTCCTATAACATTTGTGCCAGTTTTGTTCCAGTCCATCTTTCAGGGAGGTTGCTCTTGTAAATCACAGGGTTTGTAGCTGGGTGATGTTAATGATTACTTTTCTTTTCCATCAGCGTGCATCGTACCTTTCTAGCACAATGAGAGCTAGTCAGTAAGGTGAATATTTCCTTTGGGGACTAGCTCAATTTGTCCATATTTAATGATATAAGTGGTATCCTCAGGTTTTGGAGAGTAATATATAGTCTTAGCAATACCCTGTGTTGTTTTGGGAGGGGGTTTATGAGACCTCATTGGCCAATGAGTCAATAAAGATGCAATCCATTTCTGCCACTCTAGGTTTTGCTTGGTAACACAGATGTTTAGTTGGGTCATTGTCTCCCTCATTATATAGTGACTCCATTTAAATTCCTCTCATATATGTGTATATTTTAGGAAGCTTCTACAATAGCATATTTCCAAATAGTTTTTTGTTTGTTTGGTTGGTTGGTTGGGTTTTTTTTTGTTTTTTGTTTTTGGTTTTGGTTTTGGTTTTTCGAGACAGGGTTTCTCTGTATAGCCCTGGCTGTCCTGGAACTCACTCTGTAGACCAGGCTGGCCTCGAACTCAGAAATCGGCCTGCCTCTGCCTCCCAAGTGCTGGGATTAAAGGCTGGCGCCACCACTGCCCGGCTCAAATAGTTTTTCAGTAGGCCTTTCATGTTGTACCTCCACATATTCCTAAACAGACATTTCTAAATAGGAGTTTAAGTTTTCAAATTTTAAGAGAATTCATTTAGCGAAGAACACTGGGAGTTGAGCGGAGGATAGAAACTTGTGCTTCTGGAGGGTAGAGAGAGGGCTTAGAGTTAAAAGCCACTGGATGCCTTTGCAGAGAATTGGAGTTTGCTTCCTGGTACCCACATAATAGCTCACAAAAGTCTGTAACTCCAAAGTTCCAAAGGATCCAGTGACATCTTCTGCCCTCCAAGTCACCAAGGACACATGTGGTACAAATGCAGACATGCATGAAAGTCCTCACACACATAAAATAAAAATGAATGTAATCTTAAAATAAACAAGAACAGAAATTTTGCTTCTATATTAAACCACTGGAAGATAGCGCTATTGCCCACATCATGAGAGAAGGCAGAGAAATAGAAAAGAGAGACTCATGAAGACATCAACTTTGAGACTAGCTCTTCTAAATGCAAATGCCTTTTAGAGGAGTGGCCATTTGCTGTTGTGAAGCTGGCATTGTCTTATACGTATGCTTATTATCTCCCAGTTTTAACTAGGGCTTCTTTTCACCATCACAAACATCACTTCGGGCAACGGAGCTTCCCCACCTGTTCACCACCTCCATCTCTTCAGTTCCCACTTAGCTCCACTGTATCCTTGGATCAGGTAAACTGAGCTCCCTCATCCTAACAGCTTGCTTTTGTGCCATGTTCTCACCCAGCTTTCTCCTTCTAGAGTGGCACAGGCCAGGTGCAAGGTTTGGTCCACAGAAGGCAAGGCTCCCTTTCTTAACATCCTCAGCAGCACACTGGCTGCCCTGTTCCCATGTCTAATTCCTTGTGAAGTAATGAAGTTCCTTTCAACTGCTGGTGAGCACTGCCTTCCCACAGAGAGAGCTAAATAGACTACACAGTGAGACTTTCCACCTCAGTCCTTGCTCTCAGATAGAGAAGAGGAAGGGTGTGGACAGCGTCTGCAGCAGAGGTGGGTGAGGACACTCTAGCTGATAACAGTTGAGGTTTGCCAGAATTCCTGTGCTTTTGGACACACAAGTCTGAAAAGGACTTTGTGCCAAGATTATTCTCCAGGGTGCATCTCCAAATTAAGAATGATACCGTAGCTACCTTGTCCTTTCTTTGTATCTGAACTGAAAATCGTCCTCTCAACCCATGGACATTAATATTACTCTACATTGTTAAATGTCTATGAGGTCTTCCATATGTCTTCACTGGATCTCTCTGTCACTTGTTTCTTGCTTCTTTAAAAGGTGCTTTAAAGATATCAAGGAAAAATAACAAGTTGCTAGTAAGCATGCAAGATTAAACTCAGGGTCTCACATGTATCATGTATTCTCTCTGTCTCTTTCTATGTGTATTCTGTGTCTCTGTTGCTCATTTTCTCTCTCTCTCTCTCTCTCTCTCTCTCTCTCTCTCTCTCTCACACACACACACACACACACACACACACACACGAAAGTAGAAAGAAGACTAGATGAGACTAAGAAGAGTTTCATAGGGAGAAGAAAATAGACAAGGGAAAGTAACATGGTGAATACATCCAAAACACATTACATGTTTATATGAAACAGAGAGTATTGTTCAGTTTGCAGTTCTGAAGGTCACAAACAGTTTCCTAGAGTCCTTTCTGCCTGTGGTTTTTACAGGCCTCACAAATTCCTGTTCATCTTCCAAGTCTGAGGTCTGTGTTTGCAAAAAGATCTGCATCTTATTACCACAAAGTCTACATTTGATGTAAGTTAAACACTTAGACCTGCAGGATTAGGTGGGATGATGCAGACACACGAGGACATCAAGAACTGTCTCCTGGCTACAGGTAAAATATAACTTCAGATACTCAGCACACAAGATGTGTCTTTCTCAAGTCACACAACTATCTTTTGTTTCTAGAACCTGTCTCACCCATGTACAGATGCTCTTATTTGTACCTGATGATCTCAGTATTCTCCCTCCCCTGAATGCTTAGATTGTGGAATTGACAGAGAGGATGGAGCCTCCATGTGAAAAGCTGGCTTAGAAGGGAGAAGAACACTTGTTTTAATAAGCAGATGGTCTCTGTAGATGGGGGAGTGTTAACGTTAAAACATATGCTTGGGGAGGGAGGGAGGGAGAAAAAAAGGAGAGGAGGGAGAGAGGAGAAAGAGAGGGAGAGAGGGGAAGAGGCGGAGGAGGATTATGAGGCACATGTCGTCTGTAAATAGTGTTCTTTCGAGAAGTTTCCCATGTGAGGGGAGACAGCTTTCCAGGGTGGTATGGAGAAACTTGTCCAACTATTTTTGATTTCATCTCCAAGACTGTTTACCTGACATGAATTATAATAACACAGCACCAAGAAATGACATCTGCAAAAATGATAGCTAGATGAGTTTGTGTTTACTTGTTTGGTTTTGTTTTTCAATCCATTTGAGAAAATAAAAGCAGTAGGAAATCACCGTGGTGATTTTGCACTGAGTCTCTGTGTTTGTAGCAGAGAAATAGAACAGGTTTTGTTCTTTGCAATTGTTATTAGCTGAGATATTTGGTGTGTTATATATAACATACAGATAGCAAAAATAGGTATAATGGTGGCTCCAATGTAACTATCCAAATGGTGTGTTTTATAATTGCTGTACTTCTCTGATTGTAGAACAAAACTTATGATTCTCTATAAGAGCTGGAATGAAATGACGGGGTGCAAAACACTCCATGTCAAAACCACACACTTTCCATTTATTAAGTTTAACTTGGTTTAACCCTACTATTATTTTAGTGGCTGGGGTTGGTGTAGAAGCATAGCATATTCTGATCAGGTTGATGTTGCTTCTAAACTAAAAGAAGATACACAGAAATGAGGAGAAACACAAGGGAGATAAACCTACAGCGTAACAAATTGAACCATAGACAAAGAGTTAAGACTGGATTCTACTACTATGTAGCAGGGTGACATTGGTTAAGGCTGTGTCATTACTGATAGCATCATTTTTCTTGACTATATATCACAGAGGTTAATATCAGTCACGGATCACAGCCTGAGATCCTTGCATGCCCAGGTGCCCAAGTGGGATGAGTAACCCTGTCAAAATATAAGACCCTAGTAGATGCCTGGGCTTACAGTCAGCTGGAGAAAGCATACTTCCTTTAAATAGGCAGATGTGGTTAGCACTAGTCAAATATATCAAGGGAACAGAGGGACACGTGTTTTCGGGAGCATCTAGTGGTTCAGTTTTTCAAGAAAGAAACAGATTTTGTGTGAATTAGCTCACTTTGTTTTCAAGGTATGGGTAATATATTTAAATCAAAAAAATTTAAAGTCAAGACAAAATGCAGTGTCAAAAAATCATGTCCTATGACTTCATGAGCTAAAAGTGAGAGCCCTCAGTTAAATAATATCCTGGGCCATCTTAAATTTTAAAATTCTGGGATATTAGTGTTGGACCTGCGGTGAGGAAAAAAAAAAATCATGTTTTCTTCAAACAAATCATGCACTTTTGTTTGTTTGTTTGTTTTACAGATGAGAAATACTGATAGATCTGTGAGGTAATAAAGGAATAGCAGGGGTTTTAAGCTCAGCTGGTAGCCATTGTTATGGATGCATACAGATCTTTCTGTTTGGGATGTGTGTGCGCGTGCCTCTGTGTGTGTGTGTGTGTGTGTGTGTGTGTGTGTGTGTGTGTGTGTGTGTGTGATGGAAATATACTTTGTGAGTGTGTATATGTGGATGGCAGCCAATGCGACCCGACTGCCTATTTTCTGACACTGAGTAGATTCTGACTCTTAATTCATCCTCACTACCCACCCCCCATCTTTTGTTCTTCTGTTCTTGCACTTATTTTTAGTCATCTCACTGTGAAATTTTTTCAAAGTAATCAATCTGGATATTTAAATGTCTAGGTAGGAATTAAAGACATGGTAATGGGTTTGAAGAAAGGTGTAAGGAGGAACTGGGATCAAGTAAAGGGAGTTGAATTACCTGCAGCTACTGTAGTTAGGCAAGTCTGTTATTTCAAGCTTGACTTATCTTTACTGTGGACATAAAATATGATCTGGGAGTATGATGTCAGCGCATCCACTCTCAATAATTGATATGATGAATAATCTCAACCTTCCAATACCTTCTGTATCTCCCCACATCTCAAGAAACTTCATTCATCAGCCACGTTTGAAATGTTTAAGTAATCTCAGTGATGTATGGAACCCTGACACTCCCTTGTTAGAAATTCGCGCTACTAACATTCTATCAAATTAAAAAGCCACTGAGCTCTTGTGCATAAAATTACCATAAATTACCTCTGAAGGTTCATTGCTGTTTGGAATGTTTAATTGCTCACTCAGCTGAACTTTAACAGCTCAGTATTATTAATCAACTTGTCAAAAGGTTTTTCATTATGTAGTCTTTCGATGGAATTGGGCAGGGTACAAACTTGTACTTAAGTTGGTCTGATCCTAGTAAATTGCCAACCAATCATGGTGCAGTTTGGCATCTTTTGTTCTCTAATGATGATATTTTTACAAAGGATTCTTGGGAAAACTGGGTTCTTCTACATGTTTCAATAAAGTTAGTGAACTTGTCCACAAAGGGGAGAATTGTAATGACCTTATAAAGGAGAAAGAAGGCAAGTGGACAAATGATGACTCAATGCTGACAAGTGATTATATACATATTCCTATTAAATCATCATAAAAGTGTGATAAGCTTTCAAATGTTACTTATATTTTAATGATGGTTTATAGTGTGATTTTACTATAATATTTTTTCAAAAATAATGCTTCATGGAGTGGCATTTTTTAGATGAGTGACTTGTGTTCTGTGAATTCTCTAATAAAGCCAGTTTAACTCATTTTCCAAAGGAGTTTCTTTACCTACCTTAGCAAAGCCATACAGAGACCTGCTAAATGTTCTTAACGAACTAGTTCTAATTGTTTCTAATGTCAATCCGTAAAAGTAACTATTTAAACTTTAGTGGACATGGCTCCTACTTTTACAAGCTTAGGAATATGAAATTATTCCAGTAAAACTTAAAAGGATCCAGATTCAACAGTTTACACTATACATAATTATCCCTGCCAATTCCCAGACTGTTTTGCTTGTTCCCTTTTCTCTGTGTAATTAATTTCTTTCTTTCTTTCTTTCTTTCTTTCTTTCTTTCTTCCTTCCTTCCTTCCTTCTTTCCTCCTTCCTTCCCTCCTCCTCCTCCTCCTCCTCCTCCTCCTCCTCCTCCTCCTCCTCCTCTTCTTCTTCTTCTTCTTCTTCTTCCTCTTCTTCTTCTTCCTCTTCTTTTTGAATTGTGAAAATACCTGAAAGAAATCAGTATGGAAAAATCATGTTTTACATTTTAAAGTACATTCTTTTGTAGAAAGCTAAGCAATGAGGAAATTCTATCAAAGGAAGGTGCCATAGTTGTCAGTGCTAGCAATGACACTATGTTATAGTTATGCTAAGAGAGATGCCATTCCAAATACAGACATACCATTGGCATAGTGAGATTGAGCCAATGCCTGCCTTCTGTGGATACAAAGTAGAAATCAGAATCTAGATAGATCACCAATGCAACTGAAGTCATGTATGAGAAGTCATAAAGGACTAATCATGAAAGAAAGACCTGGAGTCTTGAAAACTGACTTATTAGAAATTATTTTCTAAGAGAAAATAACTTGCATGACATTTTAATTTATTTGTCTCACTCAAATGAATAGAAACAAGATCCTGAAAACTAAATTATAGATGCAGCTTGAGATCGATGTGACTGAAAACCCTTTCCTCAGCCACAGTTCTCTCCTCATGTCTACCCAAAGTCAGTGAGCCATTATTTCATTCAAATCTCTGGGAACAACATACAGAAGCAAACTCCATCATCCACCCTGCACCTTAGCACTTCCTGTCACTGCATTCAATGGTTCCTGTTGAACATTCATCCCTCAAAAGATGGCACAGGTCTGGATGGAAAACAATTAATTTAAATGTATTTAACATGCTAAATGAACACTTAGGAAACAAGACCTAATGGTAGATTAAAAGAAACTCATTAGAGACAAGCTCAGCCTGATGAGATAGTTGGTCAGATAAAGGTCTTTTTTTTTGTAAAGCCTGGTGCCTTGAGTTTGATCCCCAGAACCAGCAGAGAAGAATGAGAGAACCCACTCATATAAGCTGTTTTGTAATTTCCAAATGCACACTGTGGCATGAGTGTTCCTTTCCCCAAGCCTACACAAAAATAAATAAATGTAATTACAAAATTAAAGACAAACGGCAGTAATCTTTTGCCTTTTCCGGACACAGGAAAGGTGATTAGGAAGATGTTGTCCAGCTGCTTTCTCAATACAATAGAAACGAACAAGAAAAAGACCATTATTACATGTGGAAGAATTTATTCTCAGTGAGGATTTTGGAATTCCAGAATGAGTAACTTTGGAGAGCTCTAAGAATGCTTTAGAAATGAATGCATTTGAAATAATTCAGGCGAACCTCACTTTGAGTCAGAGAGCATGAACTGGTCTCTTGAGGTCCCATTCAATTTAAAGTCTCTCTAGTTCTGTGAAGCTAAATTTTGGTATGATTGACTAGACTGCCTTAGGACTAAATTCCACTCATTGATTCTGGTATCTTCTAAGGAAAAAAAAAACATAGAAAATGCCACTTTATGCACCAATTGCAGCAGCTGGCATTCCCCCCTAGCACTGTAGTCATGCACACTTGAGAACAGAGCGGAGCTCATTGTGTAAATTTTCTTTAGTGCATGGATTATTGATTTAATAGATCATGACAATCTATTTTGTCAGACTGCTGCCACACAGGTTCTGAGTCAGCAAGCAGACAAGCCTTATAAAATATTTGTTGTGAAAATAAAAAGCTGCTGCATAAGATGAAATTGAAGCTGAATAATGGTAAAGTCAGTTTTCTAATAAGTAAGAGGATCATAATCCAGGAGCTGAAATCATTAGAGAGAAAAGGAGCTAGTCATTTTACTTCATGCTTTTGCTTCTGTGGTAGGAATGGAAATTTTTAACCCAGAAGACGTCAAAACAAATTCTGCATCTTTTATGGATGTCTAATATGAAGGATGAGGGGTTATCTTGGAGGTTTCCTGGCTGTTGAAGGTAGGGATGTCAGAGTATGGAAGACGGACTCATTGGGCTGCTTTCTTAGAGACAGTTTATTGACTGACAGAAGAAAACAGAACTGTGCAAAAGCAAGAGTAAAAGTGTGATGTGGTCACAAGAGTGGTTCTTATGACGTGATTCATTTTTACAGATGTCCCAAATTGGGGAAACAGAATTGAATCTTTGTGTCTTTACATTGATTAATTGTCAGATTCCCTACATATGCACGTTTTTACATAGAGGATATGCATACATATAGACACTATGCACAGATAATTATAAAAGCTTTAAGTTTCAAGTATCTCCTGATCATTTCACGTTCCTTGGAACATGTACAAGTAAGGGAAGGACTGGACATGCTAACAGACAAAAGACCTTAGTAGTTAGGAGAAAGATGCACCATTTTTATGCAGAAAGGAAAAACACGGATGCATTTGGCATCTAGATGATGCAGCGGTGAGGCTCTCAGGGAAGGGTGTAAGATTAGACAAGTCCAAGTAGTCGGACAGAATCCTTGAGAAGGATTAAAGTAGAATAAAGGAATGAGTTCTACAGGAGATCTGGGGTGGGTGGGGTGAGCACCATGGTATGTAGACAAGTATACCGCCACTCAAACCCATTGTTCATGCAATCAACTCACTTTCTTTTGTTGGTTTCCTCCTTGGGCCACTTTAAAGAGGAAGAGTACAGAAACAAACATCATAGTCATGAGACATGAACTCAAAGCTATGCCTCCTCACACTCACCAGCTCTGCATCTAGGCTTTCTCTTGCCATAAGTTAGCAACTCTGTTGGACCAGTTGGGTTACCACAAATAGTGACCAGATTCAACTGTGAACCCATGAGCTCCATGCTTTTCTAAGGCCATTATTGAAATGCTTAGCAATTATAATTGAATTACTTGGTCACTGGAAAACCAATGCATCACCTAGATGTCAAATGCATTTGTCCTGTTTTCTGCCTCTTCCTCCTGATTACTAAGGTCCATTGCCTGTTAGCATGCCCACTCCTTCCCTTTACTCCAAGGAACCTGAAATGATCAAGAGATAATTGAAACTTTAAGCTTTTATAGATAATGGTGTGTGGTATATACATACTCAATGTATATACATGCATGTGTGTGTGCACATGTCAGTCAGTGCCAGGATGTCTTTCTCTACTGTTCCTTGTCTTATCTGAGACAGGGGCCCCTCAGTGAGCCCAGAACTCACCAATTGGCTATACTGAATGGACCTAAGGAATCCTACTGTCTCTGCCTTCAGCACTGGGATTATGGTGATTATAGGTCTTCAGAGAATAGAGTATGTCTGCCCTTGGTCAAATATAAAAAGAAAAATGCACTTCATTGTGTCAATATAAAGGGCAAAGAATGAATATAAACACTTACAATTCTGACTAGATTAAGTAGTTCAAGAAACTATCAAATCATCTGACTTTTCCAACTTTCAACCTTTTCATGAAAAGTGACTTCTTTAGGCTTTATTTTATATCCTAAATCCTAATTAATTGTTCTCTTACAATAT
Source organism: Rhynchomys soricoides (assembly GCA_019843965.1). NCBI lineage: Eukaryota > Metazoa > Chordata > Mammalia > Rodentia > Muridae > Rhynchomys > Rhynchomys soricoides. The sequence goes on from JADRCH010000088.1 coordinate 2,798,149, forward strand.
TAATTGACACTAATTATAGACTAGTATGAAAGAATAAAATTAAAATTCATCCCTCACCCCATGCATTAAAATGTAGCCTGTATTCCCAAAGCCAGTTTTTACAAAAGCTGAGCAGCTGGGTATATAGGCAATTTTGGTACAGATTATCCTACATTCGAGATAAAACTATGTTGTTTTGATCCCCTCTTTATTTTTCCTAGCTGAGTCTGACAAAGACAGGTTCTCTATAATTCAGAGAGTAGTTTGGTTTTTAGCTTATCTTTCCTGCTATGGCTTTTCTCTGTGCCCTTTTACTGAGACTATTTCCAATTTCTCAAATCTAGACTTGGTAACAGCAACCACACTGCCAGGTCCATTCTTACCATATATAAAACAAAATGATTCATGGCCTCTTTTCTGTTTAGATTTTGCAGAGTTTGAAAAAAACCAAATGGTTTCAGAGGTGGTGAGAAATGAGGTCATGGACAAACATAAACATGGACAAGCATAAGCATAAATGCATCACCCTCAGACGAGCAGGCAATATTCAGTTCCTGTCTGTAAGTAAGCGTTGCATAAGTCAGAAAACAATAAGGCAAGAGCCCAGAAGAAATGTCTTGACACCAATGCCATTCATATTCTCCAGCACTTTTGTGAAGCTGTTTTGTGCCATCTACTAAGTTGACAAGGAGCAGATTTTATTTTATCAAACCAATAAAAAAATATTCAACATCAAACATGAATTACAGAATTAAATAGCTTTAAATGAGCTATTGGAAGACAATGTAGAATACCTGATGGACAGATAAATCAATATTTAAAGATGTATAAGGAATATTAACTATTTTCTCTTCCAATCAAATAGGTGAGACCAAGAACCCAAGGCCAAATAAATCAAGACCAAATAAATCAGTGAGCAGAGAATGCTCTTAGATAAAAGGATAGTGGTCATCAAAGGGGAATTCGTGTGATAGGATGTCCGAAATACATTTGGAACATCAGGAATAAGCCAGTTTTGCTTGCTATATAGAACACTTGTATGAGGACAGAAGGCTTGTTTGAAAAGGTGGTTAGTGAAACATTTTAAAGAATGAGATATCCTCATAACCCTCAGTACTGAAATAGTTTGAAGCAGATAACTCAGCTGAGAGGCTGGTTTGAGTCCATCCCTGACTTAGTACTTAGCATTCTTTCCCCTCTTTCTGTGGTGACCAAACTATTTCCATGAATTTTTTACAAAAACGACCATGTCCCCAGAAACCAAAACAATCTTTGGTTGTAAGTTCAACACTATAGGTAGTAAAAATTGGGGAAGTTTGGTAAATCACAGACATGCTTTGTCTTATCTTCTATATAGAATCCATTAATAAGTACTTTACATTCTTCTAAATACCTCTTGAATCCCTTTCTGGTGTTATTATTACTGGGCTTGTCATTCTCCGGAATCCCATGGCTATGCCCTTGTCTGTGCTCCTTACCTAGAAACTATGATACAAAATTATCACCTCACCATTTTGCATAATGCTATGGTGATGTTTCATGGATTTTATACAGAACAATGTATTTAATGTAGCATCCCCAACCTGCACAACCTCAAGTTGCTGCCTTTTAATCTTATATTTCAGATGTACAGAATTTGGAAATGTATTTTTAATTCACTTTATGTTTTTATACAGGATTTCTTTCTGTCTGAAACTTCAGTTTCCCTGATTGATGATACTGGCTACTTAATATAAAAATCACTTCAAATTATTTCTTCTAGACACCAGAAATTCCCCCATCCCTCACATAATTACCTACATGGTAACATATAGTATATCATGCCATTCTGTCCTGAGTCCATTAAGTTCTTCTCTCTAATTTTTACATTCTCCAGTGTGTGTATTTCTTCTTAGGATAGAAAGTGACTGAACTACTTTTGTATATTCACTGTAGAAGCTCAGTGAATAAGAAAGAAGATGATTGTGTCCAGGATATCAATGCACTATGTTTTTGGTTTTATGTGGAGGTCCTTGATCCACTCAGACTTGAGCTTTGTACAAGGAGATAAATTGAGCACAGGTGTGCACTGTGCAGGTTGGAACAGACCAAGAGAAAATGTCCTAAGCTCTGGCTTCCTGGTCCCTGCATCAAGGATACAGATGCTAGAAGGCTGCATTTCCCTAGGCTGACCGGTATCTACTGTTCTACCAGGGATAAGGCATTGAAGAGGGGCTGTGGAAGAAGAGCTGGTGTTTCTACTCCTGCTTTGCATCCTGAAAGGTAACACTCCAGGGACCTCTATGGCTCTAGTTCTTCCCATGCCTTGATGCCTTGATTCCTTGAAAGAACTTTTAACCCCCCACTCCCTAAAAAGGAATGGATCAATTTGCATTCACCTACATGCCAATTGCCACTTAAACCAGCACCATTTGTTGAATATGCTATTTTTTTTCCACTGGATGGTTTTGGCTTCTTTGTCAAAGATCAGGTGACCATATGTATGTGGGTTTAATTCTGGGTCTTCAATTCTATTCCACTGATCTACCTGTCTTGTCTCTGTACCAATACCATGTGTTTTTTATCACTGTTGCTTTTTGTAGAGCTTGAGGTCAGGAATGGTGATTCCCCAAGAAGTTCTCTTATTCTTGAGAATAGTTTTTGCTATCCTGATTTTTGGGGTATTTTTTTTTGGTTTTTGGTTTTTGTTGTTATTCCAGATGAATTTGAGAATTATTCTATCTCTGTGAAATATTGAGGGATAAGACCACCCACCCATCTCAAAAATATTAATCCAGAATTGTCCTGCATAAAGGAAATGCAGGGACAAAGAGTAGAACAAAGGGCATCCAGAGACAGCCCCACCTATTAATCCATCTCATCTGCAGACACCAAACCCAGACACTATTGATGATGCCAAGAAGTGCTTGCTGACAGGAGCCTGGAAAGGATGTTCCCTGAGAGGCTTTGCCAGAGCCTGAGCAATACAGATGTGGATGCTTGAAGCCAACCATTGGACTGAGCATGGGGACCTCAATGGAAGAGTTAGGAGAAGGACTGAGAGAGCTGAAGGGGTTTGCAACCACATAGGAAAAACAACAATATCAACTAACCAGACTCCCCAGAGCTCCCAGGGACTAAAGCACCAACCAAAAAGTACAGATAGAAGGACCCATGGCTCCAGCTGCATATGCAGCAGACGATGGCCTTATCTGGCAACAAGTAGAGTGGAGGCCCTTGGTCCTGTGGATGCTCGATGCTCCAGTGCAGGGGAATGCTAGGGCGGTGAGGCAGGAGTGAGTGGGTGGGAGGGTGGGTGGTGGTGCACCCTCATAGAAGCATGAGGGAGGGGGAATGGGATAGGGAGTTTGTGGAGGGAAAACTGGGAAGGCAGTAACATTTGAAATGTAAATAAATAAAATAACCAATAAAAAAACAATAAAAAATGCATTATTTTGTCAAGAGACTACAGGGAAATGAAGTTGAGACTAACACAAGAATATAGAAAATAGAACAAGAAGTTCTGAACTTTAGTAAAATGAAAGGAAAATAAAGATATTTTCTGTCTTGGAAAACAGAAATGATGTTAATTTTATTTAACCACTTCGTTTTGGGTGGTAGAATAAGAAGAAAAGTGACATCAGTGGTTGGTGGTGGGTTCATATTGGAATTTAGAAAGCTAATTTCTGACATAAGACATAATAATACAATGGAAAAAGCAATCCAGACTCAGAAAAATAACACATGGATTTGAGTGCTATTAGAGTAAATTTGTAGTGGTGGATTGATGAACAGTACTAAGAATGAGATAGGCAAACACATACGTTTCTGGGGCGGAGAAAGAAAAATAAATGGGTTAATAATGAATCAAAATCAGATAATTAGGGGAAAATGTCCAAAATGGACATTGTCATCTCTTTGTCACACTTTGGCTTGCCTTTCCTGTTAACAACTTAAGAGTTCATTGAAATGTTGTGCAATCTAGCAGTGATTAACCCTACGTATTGCTGACACAGTTATAGAAAAAAACAGGACTCTATGTCAGGAGCAATGGTGTTCTGATTGGCTAAGCACTGGATCCTTGCAAAGTTGTCTCAGTTTAAATGAGAAAGATTTAGTTTAAGCCTGGCCTATTGAATATTTGAGACATACTTATCCTGAAAACTATTTACCAGTTGCGGAGTCTGTTAACTATTTTTCTGGCTAATTCACTGATAGTGCTAGTCATTATCATCTTGACAAGGAAGAGCACTTCAGTTTTGACTCGTGATCCTTTATGTAACCAATATACTCTACAATGAGTATTTTCTTCTATTTAGGACCCTGGCATAAGATTTGGCTTGCCTGTTGGATAATTTCTGATGATTTTTGCAGATTTATAGACTGTGAAGAATCAACCAAGTCCTGATAGTTGTCTAAATTACATGTGATCATTAGTATTTATGTTTTGTGAAAAGATCCTATGTTTACCTGCTAATAAAAATTCAACCTGTTATCTATGTTTATTACTATTTCTATTTATTATTTATGAATCATCATCATCATCTTCCGTAGTAGCATGTTTTACTTAGGATGAGAGTCCTTAACTCAAAACTCTTTGACATCTAATAGCTCCTGATAGCATTTTTTATTTCATGCAGTTAGTTTGTTTCTAAGAAATCACAGTTTTGATAGACTTTCAAGTAACTGAGCATTCAATAAATGGTGTTAAGAGCATTTTTCTTAAATATATCTTTAACAAAAACACAAGACCTAAAACAAAAATCACAACCTCCTCTTTTTATTGAGTCCGCTGGCAAATAGTAAAAGGATTCTTTGGCTACAAACAACAGAATAAGGCTGAAGAAATTCAACATCAGACAGGGTTAAAGCCCTTGTTTAAAATAAGTCAGCACAAAAGCTGTGGCTTCCTCTTTAACTCATAAAAATGTAAAAGAACAAGAAGATAAGTGGGATGCTGAACCTTCTGGAAACAATTTCAGCATGTGTAAAAGGTCTATGCTGGTCCTTCTCAGTGCTGGCTACTTCTGCCTCTGACACGTGCTGCCTTAATCAACACTTTGTTGGGAGCATAATAGAAAACATGTTCTCTCTGCCATAACTCTACTGTAGCCTTCTGACTTCAGCCAAATGGGACAGACAATCTGAGTTCTGTGATAGACAGCCCTTCTGACAGCAAAATAGAGGACACCCTCCTCAGGACAGATAGCCTTTGCAGAGGCTGCAGCTTCCATGCAGAAAGCCATTTCTTGGAATAGCAAAAATTGGCAGAACTTTTCCCATGAATTCTGCCAAAAAAGGCAGATCTCATAGTGAAAAATTCTATTGGTTGACCTACTGACACAGGTGCTTGGTGCTTTTCCATCTAATCAGACTTGAGTGTGGAAACAGACCAAGGTTTTCTCGGGTGTTTATGTTATTTCAATGGCACTTCCTTTGATTTACCTAGAGGATGTTTTGTTTTAATTAAAGTTTATGACCAAAGATGAGCTTATAAAGTATTGAAGTAGATGTACAATGTTTATGGGTTTTGAATACAATTATTTCAACCATAAAAATAGACCAAACAATTTTGCTTCTCTGCCAGAAATCAATTCACAATCACAGAGTTTTGGGTCTTCATTTTGTTTTCATTTAAAACAATGAAAGGTGCTCACTAATCATTAGCTGGAGAAAACTGTAAAGTCAGTAAGTCTGGAAACTAACATTTATTAACTTTCAATAGGGAATGCAGTAGGATCTGATGTTGGTTAAATCATGGACTCTTTCCAATTTGTTGGCTCCGTCTTTAAAGCAAATGTACTAAAAATAACGTGACTTCCCTTTTGATGTCAATTATAACTCGTGTACTTTAAAAAAAAATCTTTTTGTCTTCTAGGTTTTGATAAGATTTGGCAAGATAGTAGCTATGAACCTTTCTGACACCAGCTTCAGAAATTATGCCAAATGTCAGAAGGTCATGACCCATTTTCTTCACACTCTCTATCCTTTTATGTATCAAATTATTAAATTAGAAACAAGAGAGATGGTGTACAGGGTAATCCATCTATACTGAAGAGTTTTATTAAAACCAAACAAGCTCTTCTGAGGTGAAACATTAGATTAAAGTGACATCCAAAACATATCCATCAACTTGTTAGCAGATCGTGCTTAGTCTCTTGATATAGAACTTTTCCAAGCACCAGTGTTTTCCCTTGCATTTGAGAAGGTGTTGAGTGCAGTTACCAGAGCTCCTGCTTTGAGATTCCTCAAATACATGTGGACTTGGATCTTTCCTTTCTCTGTGCCTTCCCAGCAGTCAGCAGAAGGAACCAGGAGTTGGGGCCCTCAATCTCAAGTCTCTCCTGGGATATTTTCGTTCACAAAAGAGAGTAGTACTCTTTAATCTATTTCACCTGTCTGCAGACATTTCCATGCTAATAATGAATTTTCAAGTAGCAATCATGGAAACAAGGGTATTATTCGATAACATGTAAAGATTTAGTTTAATAAAGTATCAAGGATCTGATATCATCCAAAGTTTAAGATGCTGCTTACATTGTTTTTAACGTTTCAGTTTTATATGTTCTTAGCTAAGACACTGAAAGTTATAAGGTAGGGAAACTAATGACTTTTTTTTTTTTTTGAGTGGGAAAACCCTGAGCTTCTTCCCAAATTAATGTTCCTAAAATGATTTGATGTGCTAATGGCTGTGTAGAGTTAAAGACTGGTGCACACATTAATGAGATTTTTAAAAATGACTTTCTCTTATGCCTGATAGGTTCTCTTTAAGGAACTGTGTTTCCTTAATGGCATAAAACTCTCATAGTTAGGGTGACTTGAGATTCCTAGGGTTCAGACTAAGATGTAGGCAACTCTTTGCTGTGGAAAGTTTTACAACTTTTCTCAATCTCAAATTGTCCTTTTCTTTTACTAGGATGGAAGAAGTTGATGTCCAGGGCCAGGTCAGAGTAACAAGAGGTAATATAAGCTACTTCTTGGCCTTTCTGAACTTGAATCTGCTTTGCTGTGTCAAGCAATGTCTCTCACAGTGATCCCAGTCTGGCTTCGGTCTAAGCCCAAATTCTAATTAATTGTTTTTTGCCCTGTAGGGCATTTTGTTTTAAATGAAGGGAAATTGTGGAAGGATGAGTTATCTAGGGAAGGATTTAGGCGTTTAGAATCTTATTTCTTGCTCATTTATCGCTTCACAAATAAGTATCTACTGGCATTCCATTTTGACATGATTTATATTTATCTTACAAGGTGGTTTAAAAGATTAGTTGAAATATTTGTCAAAATGCATGTTTCAGAAACTATAAATAATTCCACAAATATTTCTATTCATTATTATTTATTGTAGGCATATTGTTCAGGTGTGTTTCTGTCTCTTATTATTTATTACAGTGTGTTATACTAGCAGTAGATAGATAATTATTTATTAGTCACAGGTTACTGATGCAGCTACCTCCTCCTTCTTACTGTGTTCATGTTCTCCATCTTACCTGCTTCTGTCTCCCTCCCTCTCTCTCTCCTCCCTCCCCCCATCTATATATGTATGTATATACATACATATATATGTGTGTGTTTGTATTTACACACAGAAATAAACTTCACATATATGCACATGTTTAGAAAGTTTATTTTTAATATAAACTAACTCAGTGACTAGTTGTATTTCAAGAACGTTGTGTTCTCAAATACAAATGGCCTCTAGACAGTAATTTTTGCTCTTCTTCTCTGAAGTACTATCACACCTTTTCTCATTATTTTTAACTTCCTTGGTTCTTTTAATATCACAGCATATGTCAAGTCTGTCCCTCTCATTAATCTTGGAGCTCCCAACCCTTCCTGCTTTAAGAGATGGAAAAGAGTTGTGAACAACGGTAGAAATATACTGAGCATAGCCCTCTACTAGTTTCCTTCTCCTGCCATCTCCACACCTCAGCTTTTAGTAGCTCTTGCTGGTTCTCCTAGCTGAGGTCCAACTCACATTCAGGGAAAGAAAGGAGCCTGGAGGCTGTAGGAAATTTCACCTGCTTGGTCGATGCCTCCTTTCCCACTGAGTGGAGAGTTCAACACATTTTGAAGGTCTAGTTCAAAGATTTATCTCTATCAATGTTAATTTCTCTTTTATCTTCCCTGGTCTCATTGTTTTACCTCTCTTTAAGTCATTTGCTCCATTTTCTTTCTATTTATGTACAGGTTCTCTCTCACAAGGTTCACTGGAATGTGGGCTTCAAAAGGGAAAACATAACCCTACCCAGCCTTTTATAATTTTGAAAGCTTGTATAAGAGTGTGCTATGGAGTAGATACATGAAATTGAATCACATAAAATTATTCCTATCTTTCTTCACATGCTCACATTGGAAGGCACCTATATTCCTTATATCTCTTATCTTATACTGAACATCTTTGCTCATTCCATTAGTAAAGAACTCAGATATTGCCTAAGTTAAAGGCCCTCATCACTGTTTTTGGTTGGCTGGTTGGCTGGTCCATTGGTAGGTTTTTGCTACTCAGATTTTCCATCGCTGTGACAAATGCCACTAAAAAAATCAACTTAAAGGAGGAAGCATTTGTTTTGATTCATGATTTCAGTTTGTAGTGGAAGGAACCAGGAAGCAAAGAGAAAAGAAGAGGCAGAGGACAAAACGCTTCTTTCCAAGACATCTCCCTGGTGATTTATTTTCTCCAATTAGGTCTTACTAATAATGCCATCATATTTTATAAATTCAGGAAGGGTTTAATCCATTCATTAGATGATCAGAACTCTCATTATCCAATCAGTTGGTAACCAAGCACATAGTAAATGACTCACTGTGGGGCATTTCATACATAAACCATGTCAGGTATTACTGAACATACTTAACAGTGAAGAAAATTCAACACACTTAAAAATTTTCAACCTCAAGATCTACTTTCTCTGCCAGACAGGAAACTCTATGTTCAGAGAAGAGATACCTCTGGTCGCTCTCTACTACATACCAAGCATGGCTCACCTATCTTTAGGTTATAGATGAATTAAACTTACTTTTTCATTCTTCTAAGTTTGTGTAGAGATGGGAAGAATGTGGGTCAGAACTGATTTCCAATGTTTGAAGCAAGAAGCCAAATCATAAGAGTTTCTATCACAGCTTTGTCATGTGTCAGTTACACTTAATCTCCTAAAGTGAAATTACTGCAGATTTCCTCAAATTCCTAATATTTAAGATTAGACTTATAAGCATAGCCACATGGTGAGATTTCGGAAGGATAATATGAATCTCAGAGAAAGCTTCACCTTCTAGTTCTATCACCACAATCATATCTTGTGCCTCAGTTTCCTATTCAGTTTTTCCTCTTACCTTGCCATTGTTAGTGACTTATTTCTGTTTCATGTGTGTTTTCAAGACAGGATCCAAACTGACCTCAGATGCTTGGTAATTCTCTTGCACCCTCTATTCCCCAAGTGCTTGAATTTCATTTTATTTAATTTTTTATGCTGTGCTCTTCAGCACAGCAGTTGCTAATGGGTAGCCTTCTCCTTGTCTCCATCAGCCACAGCAGAGCTTCAGTTGTGGAGGCATTCTCTGGCACTAGGATTGATAAGGAATTAAGACTTTCTAAACCCAATTGGAATATTGACAACAATATTTAATGAGCTTTTAAGCCTTTCTCTTTATAAATCACCAAAGCCTAAGGACCTCCTTTTACAGAGGATGCTAATGCTTCTTAAAGATGTTTCTTTTCTTCTAGATTCGTGCCAGGTCTAATAAATAACAAGAAGTTAAAAAAACCAGACAGCTTTTACTATGTAGCTCAGATAGAGTGATTGTCAATGTCTCTGGATACCCTAATTTGCTTGTTTGATAAAAGTGTACTCATCTTACATATTGGATGTATGGTGCTAAGATCTTCTGTCTTTTCCCCTCCAGACGGAAATGTCTGTATTTTGACATTCCAAGATTCATGGACCACCTCAGAATAAAAGCCAGTTTTACCATATAGTTAGAGTACCCTTTCCAGCTAATAGTTGAATTTTTAAAAATTTAGATTGTGTAAAATGTTGAGTGTATTCATCCCTGTGCACCACGCCTCTTGGGTGGTGCGTGAGCAGTTTTGAGGGTAACAATGCCATGAGTAGAGGCATCTTCAACCCCTTTACCCACGTTCTATGCCAAAATTTTGGCTGAAAAATCCAGATGTTGAATGGAAGTTTACATTGTTCTCCTCTCTGAGGGTTTTCAGAGTCGTCAGTATAAAGTCTGGAAAAAAAAAAAGAAGTGAAGGGTAAATTGTTCTTAGCATGCAGGAAGGATGTCAGACGGAAAAAGGATATGCTCTGTTTGCATGCAAGGGCTGGTATTTGCTGGCTAGATATTTCCGCTGTGTCCACACGACAAGAAAATCCTTGGTTTCCTGTGCTGGACAAACAGCAGGAAAGGGTGTAATCGTTATTGAATGACATTATCATGTTATAGCCTCCTGAGCGAGGAAAGGCTGCTTATCAAAGCTGAGAGCTCACAAGAATGGTGGGGTGGAGACCAAGGTGCCAAGTCTCTTGCCGAGGGTGCTTTGGGTCCTTTGGCTTTCATAGACCTGTCATTCTTCCTCTGAGATAGAAGGGACTGCTCTTACTCACTGGAAAGTTACTCAGTTCCAGCATTTGCCATCTCTTATCTGGCAAGTAGTTTACATGGAAAAGAACTACAAAAAGCCTGATAGGTAAGCAGACAATGTCAGGCCCTGGACGTTCCAGCCTAGTCCATATCACTTAGGCTCAGCCTTGCGCATTCATGCTGGACACTCAACCTTATTCATCCAAGCCTAGATTCTGTTCATTGCAAAGCCCATTTCCAATTATAAATGAAGTAAAAAATGTAATTCATTCTACCACTTTAAAATTTCAAGTGTAAAAGCTGTTTCGTAGCTTTTAACTTTTGATTGGAGGAATACACAGGCAATACTTATACTCTTGACCTGTGTATCTATTTGGATATCAATAGATTGTAAAGTGTAATTGGGCCTTTATTTATTTGTTCTGAAATCAATTTGTGTTTACTATTTCTAGCAATAGCTTTAACCCGGAATGAAACAATTTGATAAATGATGAACCAATGAGAGTACATTCATATCATCCACATGCTGTTGATAATAAACACTTTAAGATTAACTTTCAGGAAAATTTCAAAATTGGAAAACACCGTGAGCAAAACAAATTGGTTAAGATGTTAGGACCCACATTTAACATAGGCATCTTGTTTTCCTATTTAAATTCTGATGAAGACTCCCTTGTTCTCAGCTAACAATATGTAAGTTCAATAAAGGACAAGATCTAAGTCTGCTCTCAAAGAGAATTCTTCTTTTAAAGATAAGTAATGGGAACAATTAATCTTCTAAGGAACACATCAAAGAGAACTGAATTAAATCTTTAAAGGCAATAATAAAACGACTAAAAGAAGATATCACAGAATACTAAATACAAATAGAAGATACTTTCACAAATATTCTTTGGAAAATGCATCAAATCTCTAGTGCCACCCTGGAGAGGAGGGGCATAGTTTATCTTGAAGTCGGAAAATCATTTATTTATTCTCTTATGCTAATTTGGAGGTATCCTTTCCTCACATAGATTTATCAAGAAAAAATTTTTCTACCAGGGCTATAGGTAGTCCTAATAAATTTACAACCAAGTTACATGACTTTAAAAAATATTATGTCATAAAGAACAAATCGTGACTGTAAGCAGGTTTTTAAAAGGTAGCTACCAAATTTCTCTTTCCAGTGGGGGAAAAAAAAACAAACATAGAATTTTTATAAACAACCTTAGTTAACTATAAATGCAAGTAACAATCAACATATAAACTTAACAATTTATAAAATTAATCAGTTAAGTAATCAAGTCAAATGTCTTGTCTTACTTTTAGTGAAGTGAAAAAAAATTGCAAAAAGTCAAATGAGCATATTGTTGCTCCTAAGTTGATTGACATAAACATGGTGCAGAGGAGACTTAAGATGCTATGAGGAGGGCTTCTGCTGCCCTGAGTGACACTCAGTAACAGGCTCCAGAAGCTCTTTATGGCACTTTCCATTCCGAGTCAGTGCGTCCCTGCCCCTCACCCCCTCGCAGTTGGCCTGATTCCCAACCTCCCATGCTTTCTCTACTTCAAGCATTTTCTACACTCTTTTCAAAATTATTTTGCTTCCAGAGAGCTCTGACCATGCCAGTGCTACCCTGGGCCCCCAGAGGCTCCCCCCTTATTCTTCAGCTCTGATGCTGACTGCTGCCTTTGAAACTGGAACATGGTTCCCTTGTGACTCCTCTGTCCTTCCTCCTCCAAAGTCACAGCAGTCTGTTGTGTGAAAGGCTAAAAGGACAGAGGAAGAAGGCGCTTGCTGCATGCTTCTTTGTTAACCTGGAGGTGTTGGTCTAGCTCGTTTTCTATCCCCCAGGTAGTTTACAAAGTAAATGAGGAGCTGTGCATTAATGCTTGTTCCAGCTAGAGGCCCGAGTGTGAAGCAAACCATTGTATACAAGTAGTAGGAATATATACATTCAATAGACATTTTCATAAGCAATTTTTCTCTTTTTTAACTTTAATGTCTTTCCATATTGCATTCATCTGCATAACAGTAAACACATGCCCCGACAGAAAGTTGCAGGCAAGGATATTTATTTATAACAGATGGCACAAAGCAGGAGCATGATGAATTAGTGTGTGGCTCCTGAACTAGCAGGCCCATAAATAAAGTATCCTCAAAGCTACTTTGGGGATCTTGCTTGCTCAGAAGGAAGAAAGGAACGATGATGCTCACAATTTTGTTGCCTTATATAAAATAATTTCAAACATGTGCAATTTAACCACATCCAACCCTAATTTTGTAACTGAATTTTTCATCCAAAAATGTGCTTATAGGTAGCTTTTTAGACTCATGAAACTATCACAGCAATTGTAATTTTCTTTCGTTACTTCTTTTTGTGTATTGACCTAATGGCTCAAGACATTTTTAAAAGGATGGAATTGCAAACTGATAATGGTCAGAATGAGACAAAGACCAATGTCATTTGCATAATCACTTTGGTGAAACTGAATATATCAATACCTAGAATAGAAATTATTCCCAAGCATATGGTAATTAAAGATACAAATGCTCATTTGTGAACACTGGGTGATTTTGTTGTTATCCCAGTGTAAAAGAATACTAGATTAGTAAACATTTGAAGCCAACTTTGGTTGTCCTTATGAATGTAGCTCTTTACTTTCAGAAACACTGTTTTACTTTTTATATCAATTTTGGGGATTCATTAACCTTGTTACTATTTTTAAGAGGAGCTGGGTTATAGTTTTTAACAGTTTCATTATTCCCTGAATGCATATAGTAATCTAAATGCTAGCACAAAAATATCTGAATGTATAGGTGAGTATGCTTAGATGTGTAAATAATTTTGACCTACCAATATTTTGATGATTGAATGGACAACTGACATAAAGAAGTCTTAGTTGGTGAGGAAATATTTTCCATGTTTGAGACATAATATAACTTTGACTTGCACTGGGTTGGGCTGCATAAACAGGTAAAATTAAGTCCATTACCTAGCTGCATGAACAGCTCATGTGTTTGAGCTGCCCTTTCCTTATGTGAACTAAGCAATGTCATTCAGCACCAAATATGCTCTTCAGGTTTCTTTGGTTCGGTGAGGAAAAAGAGCATCAGAGGTTCAGCATCCTCACACACTTACAAAGAAAGGCTTCTGTTAGTGCAACAGCACTCAGGATCACAAAGTCAAAGTGCAATGTGGCCTTCCATGTCTTTTCCAAAGTTCTTTTAGAGGCAGAAGCTTAGAGGGGAACAGAACCTGGAGAAGTATTTCAAAGAGAGTCAAACACACACAAGAGATGCATGTTGAAGAACTTGAGGAGTGGGAGTGGGTAGAGAAGAGCATCGAGAGCGAATACGATCAAAATGCATCATATACAGGTATGAAACTGTAAATAAAGTGAATCAGTAGCAGCAGCTCGACCCAGGAGAAATCACAGGTTCTGAAGAATTGGCACAAGTCAGTGGAAGTAGCCAGAATCAGTTAGAATACCACGAGGAGTTCTTTGGTTCATTTATCTCTATGAAGTGAGGACTGGTAAAGACCAGTGAAGACCAGCAAAGTAATGAGACCAGCTAAGCTGGCACAGCCAGCAAAGAGCAGCAAAGTGGTGTGTAGTCACACAGCTTAGCAACACAAGAGCCACCTTTATGGGGTTCTACTTACACTCTTTCCAAACTTCACAAGCCTTCTCAAGTACCTAGTACAGGAGAAGATTGCATGTCTTCTCATGTGTCTACTTCAGCAAAACACCCTCTCACAAGACAGCTTCCAGAAAAACATCATGTGATACAACTGAGTTTCCAAAGAAATCATAAATTTCCACTTCATCTCCCAAGTTGTTTTTTGTCAGCATTTTATCCCAGCAGCAAAAACAAAATAGGAACAAGTACTTAATTCTTACAAAACCTTTACGCAGGAGCAGGGGATAGTCATTGTTGCTAAGCTTAGTTGCTGCTGTAATTTTTGCCATGTTCTTCTTTCATTTCCTTTTTAAATCATCATCAATACTCTGTGACTCATGCTACTTAGCTACTCTGCAGGTTTGTGTTTAAGAACATTAAGATATTAGTAAATAAAAGCCACTGTTATTAAGTTATATGAAAATAGGAGACACTTTTTATTAATTATGGGTATGTTTAGCTCCAAGACACTAAAATATTGTAAGAGCCAGATAGTCAGGGACTTTGCTGTGAGACTGTACATCCTAGTAATGTCAGAAGCTACATCCATAAATTCCCACCATCGTGACTGCCTAAACATGAACGGATAAAGGATGACACCAATAGACATGCCAAAGTAGATGGGCAGTGCAAGAGGCTTCAACCCCACAGAAAGGACTATAGGCAACTAAGGAACACAAAGGCTAATTCACTGTCCACTATCAACTGATCAGCCCTTAAAAGGCATACATATGAGTAATATACAGATTGAGCAGGTTATATTTAGAAATATATTTTATACATATGCATGTAACAACACTTAATTTAAAAAGAGGCATGAATCTTAAAGGTAGCAAGGAGGGGTATTTAGGAGAGCACAGTGGGAGAAAAGAGAAAGGAAAAATGACTTCTCTCTTCTCTGAGTTCCTTCTTCTATTCATTGTTTCACAATATGCAACTCAAGGCTAGCTTAACACAGAAACAACAAATAGAAAAGTGGTAATGTCCCAGAATAGCCTCTCTGGGAAAAGCAAACTAGTGTCCTGCTTTTACCCAACACACATCTCATTTGAGAATACTCTTGCATATCCCCTCACCAGAAAATAGCAGGATTTATATAAACATTTTTCATTCATAACTAACAGTGTTTCGTTCTATATTTGTAGTAAGAGTGGGCATTGAGGTGATTAGCTATTCACAATAAACTACTCCCAGTTATGATTATTGCCAACAATTCAAGTCAATGTATGGATCCTCCCTATTACCTCTTCAGTATAGATTTCTGTTGGGGCCTTAGAAAAAGCATTCTCTACTAAATGCTATCCTTTAAATAATGCACTACTTTGTCTTGGCCACATGGACTGTCCACATGGTGTTGGGGGAAAAGCATTAACTTTAAGAGAATATTTTTTAAAATCCAATATTTAGATAACTAGTTTTCTTTTCCTATCTCAGTCTCAGAAATTATTCTAAAGGATCCTGGGCTTCAGGTACATCTCAAACTTTGATAATTCAGCCATCAAATTTAGAACTTGGAAATGACCCAAAGTGATTGAATTGAACTTGTACATTCGTAAGTCAATCCAAGAGGTAGAAGAAGAGCTCTGTTGGTTTGTTTTTGCATGATAATAGAGGCATTAATTCATGAAGAGCAAGAGGCCTAGATTGAGTCACTATTGGTCTCTTTGTTACCAACCTGGAGTATTTGTATTTTATTCCCTTTCCAAGAATCTATTATAAAATGCAAGAAGAAGATCTTTCTTGAAAGTAGAAAGTAGAAAGGCACTTCTGTAACAGTTGGGTGTCTGCAATGCTTTGTCTAATTGCCTTTTTAATAGTCCCCCTTATCTTTTCTATTCCTAGTGTTTGTCTAAGTGGATCATATAAGTTTTAGATTTATTTGCCTTAAATTCTGTGTATATGTATGTGTGTATCTGTATGAAGGTATTTGCCTCTAGGAGGCTAGAGGCAGCAGATAACTCTGAAGATGGAGTTATAGCTTGGTTGAGAGAAACCTGACAGATATGCTAGGGACTGAACTGGATCTTCTTCAAGAGTAGCACATGCTCTTAACTGCTGAATCATCTCTTCAGCCCCTGAATCATACAGAATTTTGCATATTAATACAGATAACTTTCTCTTGGAGGTCTACATATTATTCTTTTATACCTCAGTGAGTTAAATACCTGGAAAATTCAATGTAATAAGTTCCGCTATTTTGATCTGTTTCTCAGAAACTATTTTATCCAGCCAATTCTCTGGTTGTCTGTAAGAAAGTTAATTTTATATGGATCCTCCTAGACATAGTTATCTGTAGAATTCGCTTGCTTTTTTTCTTTGCTGTGGTCAATCTACTTGGAAATATTAAATTCAAAAGCAGCAAAAGACCATGACAACAATTTTGGGACACATTGTAACAGTGGGCTTTCAAACATGTTTTAATGGAGGGAGACCCATGGGAGCTCTGATATGATTTACTAAATGGGCCATGGGAGCTCTTCCATGGGCTATAAGGCAAGAAAAGACCAGAGATGTTTTTTCAGAAAGGATACTTTACAGGTAAATAAGATTGTGGAATGACCATGGAACAAGGACCCTCTTTCTACAAATGGTCACGTGAAATCTTCTCAGAAAGGAGCATGTCTCCCTACCCCACCAACCACATGTGCTCTATAGTTAGGTTTCATGGTTTTTTTCAAGGCTGGACAGGATTACCACTGCTGAGACAAAATGACTGAGAAAAATCTGTTGAAAGTAGGATTTCAGTCATGGCTACTACTGTTTTGGGCCATGGTGTGGACAGAGAAAGCCATGAAAAGACAGAGAACCGTTTGGATCCCCAGACACGTGGTCTCTGATCTAAGAAGGGCTCTGTTTGAATCCTATCTCTGAGGGATAGGAAACCTGAGAAAACTAATGTGTTTGAAGGTTTAGTTTCCTTATCTGTTAAACAAAGATAACAATAATAGCTCAATCAACTGTTCTGTGATTAAGTAAAATTATACCCAGCACTAATATTGAGCTAACAGTAACTACTATTAGTTTTCTCATTCCTTTATTACTAGTCGGTATTCCAGAATCCACACATTTCCTTTTAACATGGCTTTAGCTGTATCGTTAAATGTAGCACATCTATTGCTCCTTGGGTCGAAACTGTTTCCTAATTTTCATTACTTTGTCAGATTTTATTTGTTGTAGCCATGTAGTTTTACACTGCTAAATTCAGGGATCTTCTTAAGGGCTGAGTGCTATATTGTTACATTGAGAAAATAAGGGTTTGTACACATATTTATATGTCTCCCAACATGTGAAATATAAAGCCAGAGATATAATACAGGTAGCATGATATGAAATGCATGGTATTCATCAAGAATGCTTTGAATCAGTTTCAATATGTCCAAATGTTAGCTCAAAAGAAATATGCATACTTTAGTTTGTAGAGCTCCACATATGCTAACTAGATAATTGGTAAAAATAGTGCTTTGCTATTTATATCTTAACATCACTATTTGTTCATCTTTTTCTTTAGCTTGTGTACTACTTAAAATAGGTTATTATAACTGTGAATTTACAATAATTCTAAAGTAATTCAGAGAGTTTTTTAGCATTGTTTTGTTAAATATGGGCTTGATTATTTTAACTCCACATGGCCAGTTCATTTTTCATATTACCCATTGACTCTGACTGTTCAACTGTGCTCTTAACCTTAAGGATCCATTTATCAGACACTGTCGCAGCATTACCTTCATATTGGTTAGAACTTACTAATCTTTGGGAGTTCAATTACATTGATTGCTCCAATTAGTATCTATGAGGATATTTCTGCACTTAGGCATGACTTTGTAGCCCCTTATTGAAAGGCGGAGTCCAATTAACCACCCTTTGGATGTAGGTTGTTCTTTTGACTCGTTTTTGGCCAATTTAGTGAAGAGAAATGACAGCGTGCTTCTTTAATCCTTGGCCTGGAGAAATATTCTTTTTTTTTTTTTTTTCTCACTTAGCATTCTCTAACAGCTCAGGGTAGCCTGTTCAAAGATGAGAAACATGTGACCAAGTTGCAAACTCCTCCCTGCCAGCCAAAGGCTAACATACCAATCAAGCTATCCTAGACCAATAACCTGACAAAATCTTTAACAGCAGGTGCATGATGGAGCCCAGTGTGTTGATAATGAGCCAAATCTATAGAAGTTCCCACTTGACCTGAAACTCATGATACTTATATTTTATATCATTAAATGTTGGATTACTTCATTATTAACATTAACTAGTTGGTATTAATACTGGGATTCTCTAACCTTCCAATGATCTCCTTTTAAAATCACGAATGATGTATTTACAGTATGCTACGTTACTGCTGGCATTGCAGCCACTCACAAATACTATCATTTTTAGCATGTTTCAAATGTAATAATTAGATTTTGAAAGTGTGACCCTTAAGTGTCTCTTGTGTATGGGCTTCCATTGAGGTTACAGATGTGTGGGTGTGTGTATGTAGCTTTTATGGTATTTGTTCTCTGTTTTTATTAGTGCTATTATTTATCTTTCTTTATATATTGGTGAAGGTGTCTTTCTTTTTTATTTTACTTTTCCATTTCTCCTACTAGTTTCAAAGGAATACTTTCCAACTTTCTTAGTAGTTATAGCTAAATGTTTATTTGAGGATTTATGACATATATATCACCTTACTCATTGTTTCCTGTTCCCCCCCTTCTCTCTTTTCTTTAATGTCTTACTTTCTGAAAGTTAACTTAGGTTTTCTTCTGTAAAGAATATGGAATGGCTTTATCCTCTCAGGCTTTATTCATCTAAGATCTGTTGTGTTTTGACTTCACTCATGAGCATAGAATAGGTGGGCATAGGGTTCACGGCTGGCAATTATTCTCTGCTAATATTTCAGATACACCATTTTCCTTCTCTTGTTCATGTTAAGAGATGTCTGCAGTGCTTCAACTAGATGATCCCACATTATTTAGTTGACTTTCAGAATTTTATTTTTTTTACAACTTCGTAAGGAATATATATCAATGTAGATGTATTTTTATCTATGTTGCTCAGGGCCTAGGTTTCTTGAATTGAGTACTTTTTTCTTTAAATCTGAAATACTTAGGTTGTTTCCATTTTTTGAATATTTTCATTATTTCTTCCCTTTTCTGTGGCTGCTTGTATTCTTATGTTAATTTGTATCCTCAAAACTGTTTTCAGGAGAAGGTCTGCATACACATAGCTTCTAGGAACCTGCCTCTGATTGGTTCTGACTGGTAAATAAAAATACTGACAGCCAGTAGCTGGGCAGGGCAGACAGACATGGGATTTTTAGGAATTCTGGGCTAGAGGCAGGGAGGAAGGAGAAGGGAAGGAGATCTGCCATGCCCAAGCCAGGAGAAGTAGAGGAGCAGAGATGCCACACCTGAGAAGGTGTGGGACAGAGAGCATAGCCACCATGTAGGGATCAGGGAGAGCAGTCCAAGTGGGTCAAGGGCAGCCACGATGGAATATAGGATTTAGTAATAACTTGCAATTATTGGAGGGAGGTGGATTAGCCATGTGGAGGTTAGGAAGTGTCCTAGCCATTGAGATAATTAAGGAATATCCAAATATAAAGGCTGTGTGTGTGGCTTTCATTCTGGAACCTAGAACACTGGGGTGGGTAGAAGAGAACCCGCAGCCCCGCTCTATTTAATTAACCACTGTTACACCTTCAAATCATCTTTAGAAGCACATTTGCCTTCTTGGCTTCCTCCTCTAACTTTTATCCTCCTCTTCACATTTTTCACAACTTTTATGTAAAATGAATTTATAATATTAACTTTTTCCATAGTATACATGTACATCCTTCAGTAAGATATTTTCATAAATTTGCATAGAGCACTCTGAGCATATCCTCCTCTCCTCTTTTTAGGCCTGTTACTATTCTTGATAATTTCCCAAGATTCATTCTTTTATTCCTTGACTCGTGGCTATTCTCTTCTTTCATTCACACCATTTCTCGAGGGGGTCAATGACAGCAGGTTTTATTCCGCAACCTTTCTTCATTTCTTTTCTGAATGAAAACCTTTCTTCCTCTGCTTCTTCTGCTGTTTACTTCCTTCCTAGAGTTTCTTTTCCTTTCTCTAAAACTTCAGATTTGTCCCCAAACAAAATCCCACGACTGCATCATTTGCTCTCAATGCCAGTGTCCTCAGATCAACCTTAACAAGATTCATAGCCCTGTGTTATTTGGGAGGCAAGAAAAAGATGACAGCCAATGTAGGAGACAAGCTCCAGACTCTTCATTACCCGTCCCTCCCTTAGTGGGAGTGAGGGCCATGGATTACTGGTAGTTGGATGAGTGCTGCTCTGGTGGATGGAGTTCCTTGTAACTGAAGTCTGCTATAGGTGAAACTTCTGCTGCTGCTTTAAAGGAAGCCCTCAGGCAAGGGTACAGATACCTGCCTTTGAGAGGAGACAGCAAACATGAAAGGGCAAAGTCTAAAGCCTAAGGCATACTAGGGAAACAATCATATCCCAGAAAGTTTTAGGATATGCTCTTGCGGTTCACAAGATTTAACTGTGATTTCATCTTGCGTGGCGATGGTGGTGGTGGGTGCAAGCTTGGATACATGTTCAACACTACTGGGCTTAACAAATTATCAGTCTATAGTTATTTTACTTGTTCTTAGACCTTCCAGCTCAAGCAGAACTTAAAAATTCATTTCTCATTTGGAGGAACTCCTGAGCTGTGAAGGCAGTGTGGCTTCAGACCGAGGCTGGGTTTGTACATGTTGCTGGCTTGCAGTTTTGATTAATCACTTTCTTCTCCTTGGAGATCTGGGGCATGCTTTCTCATCATATCCCCTGAGTGGTGGACTTTTATCTCTCTTTTCCTTTTCTCTGAGCCCGTGGCTTTGAAGTTCCTGACTTTATTATGTTCTAAGTCCTAGCATCACATAGATCCATGGTCTTGTCACCTGTTTTTAAGCATGCTTTGGAACCCTAAGCCCCTGGCTGCTGCCAGGTTTGAGGACCCTACCCCAAGGCTGCTGCAGAGTCAGCTCCTGTGCTTACAATTAGAGCATTTCAGTTTCCTCATTTCTGTCATCTGGGACTTAGGCTTGATACTTTTCAAATTCAGATACACAGTAAATCATAGGTATGTTTTCCAATTGTTTCTAAACATTGGTAGCAGAATGTTTTCAGCTTCACATCTGCTATTCTTGCTGGAATTGATCATATAGAATTATTTTTTTAACTTAAGAGTTATTTAAAAATAATGTGTTTGTGTTTTTAGTACAGTGCTTTGTTGTTCAAGTAAAAAGATACTTGGATGTCTAGACTCTTCTACACTGTAATGGGGAACCATCTATAAATGAGTTGTGCCTTAGACAAGCTGTTTATACTTAGTTTGCCTGTTGGGACGATGTGCATAGCAACTTTTACACATGTAGGGGCAGAGAGATGTTGGGTATCTTTTACCCATCTCTAGCTTATTTTTTGTGACGGAGTCTCTTAACCTGTACTCAACATTTTGGATAGACCTCCTGGCAAGCAAACTCCCTGGATCCACCTATATCTGCCTCCACTTCCTCAAAACTACAGTTACAAGGGTATGCATTGGCTTTTATGTGGGTGCTAGGGATCTGAACTTACATACTCACTACTGGCACAACAATCATTTTACCCAGTATGCCATCTCCTTGGCCTCCTGCTTACAGTATTTAAGACTCAATTTGATCACATAGCAAAGAGAACAGACATCTGATTAAAGTCCTTACAGGATTAAATTTTATCAGTTTATAACTGAGTGCTCAATGCGGACACAACCACCTCAATATGGCGAGTATAACTAATAATTAGGTCTATTCTCCTAGCCTATTCACTAAATTCTTAGTCTTCATGAGAAAGGCAGGATGGAGTTTTCTATCTCTGTGTAACCCGTACACTAATGAACTTCTAGAAAAGCACACTGGAAACTTTAGAAGTATTCCACAGAAGAATACTAGTGACGTGGAATGACCATCTTAATTATCCTTTATTCCTGTTGCTTTCTCATCGTAACTAAAAGCACTTCTTCCCTCTCTGTTTTGGAACCAAGTAGCTGTTGTAAAACTACATCCTCCTGTCTTTTGTTGCCCTCTCTCTCCTCCCACAAGTGCTGTGAATTAATCACATAGCATCTCTCTCAACTGCCAAACTCTTCCTCAATTTCATTTGTAACCCTGAGCTCTTCTCTTCTTCCCTACTCTCTGGTTTCTCATACTAAGTCCATTTAATGTCTTCTCTATTAGTTCTGTACCAAAAATCTCCAAATTGTTTCTGTTCCTATTTCTTCTAATTCTACATTTTCTGCTTTAGTTGCACCATCTATTGCTGGAGCTTCAATTGCTACTTAAATGTTGGTAATTTTCACAACTGAAACAAGGCTTTACTGCATGTAATTTATTGATTTTGTCAGTCTGCTTCCCATCAAAAACATAAAACTAGGGAATTTCCCAATTTTGTCAAAAAAGGTAGAAAAAAACCACACACACACACACACATATAAACACATACACACAAACACACATATACATACTAGAGAGAGAGAGAGAGACAGACAGACAGAGAGAGACAGAGAAAGAGGAGAAAAAAGTCTGTAGATAAGCTTTTAGATAAAATTAGAGGATGAGAGCTCAGAAGACAAGGGAACAATTTCAAAGATGCACCTGAAAGACAGTTTTACTTTAAGGACTGAAAAGTTTGAGGGTTCCATGTCCTCACCACTATTCAAGTCTATATAATATTCTGCTGTTCAGACATCTAAGCAAGTTTACCCATTCACGTGTGGAAGAACATTTGAGTGTTCCTAATTTGAGGTTATTAGAAGTGGAGCTGTCATGAACATCCAGGACTACATCATTGTGTGGATCTATTGTTTCATGTCTCTTCAGTGAATACAACACATGGAATGAACTGACCATAAGTA
Organism: Rhynchomys soricoides; assembly: GCA_019843965.1. Lineage (NCBI taxonomy): Eukaryota > Metazoa > Chordata > Mammalia > Rodentia > Muridae > Rhynchomys > Rhynchomys soricoides. Next base: position 2,821,272 of record JADRCH010000088.1, read on the forward strand.
AGTGTTTATTTAAGAAAATGCCAAGCTGCCTTCCAAAGCTGTGCTGTTTTGCATCCCCACCAGTTGTGTAAATCGGTGCTTATTGTGTTGCATCTGTGACAGGCTTGCCATGGTAAATACTATCAATTTTAGTACTTCAATGGGTATGTCATAGTATCTCAAGGTTCTAAATTACATGTATAATGACTAATAGTAATAGTATCTTTACATGTGTTCATTTTTCATGTGTATCTTCTATGGTGAAACACCTGTTCATTTTTCTCTAGTTCAATATTAGGTTTCTGGTTTCCTCAATTTTGAGGCATTAGGCACCCTCTATGTGTATGTATGTGTGCATGCATATGTATATATGTATGTATGTTTGATGTAGGCAGATGGCAGGATAGCTCAGCTCATGGTGGCAGAAGCATGCCATGGGGACTATTTATATCACAGTGGCCAGTTAGCAGAGTGGCAAAACCCAAGCCCAATGTAACTTTCAAAGTCTTCCCTCAAACGACCTATTTCTACCATGCAAGCTCAGGCCTAAACCTGCATAGTCTCCCTAAACAGCACGTCCCTAAGAAAGGTCAGGAGTAGAAAGAACGAGATTCAGATTCAGACCATAGCTCTATTAAAATAATATAAGAATAATCTGGGAAATTTAAAAGGCCATAGAAGGAGGTGTATTTTCTAAAATCTCAAGAAACTAAGCACATGAAAATAGGCAGCAGAAAATGTACTGAGTTATAGTTTAATAATCAGTATAAGAAAAGGGAGATTCATATCTCCCTTTGAAAAGAAAAGGGTATAAGTACCATGAATCACCAGGAGAAAAACAGATGGAGGAAAAGAAGCCAAGTTCTACCTGTTATGAAGACAAAGACCTTTGCCCTAAGCAGTATAGATAATATACTTTGTTATAGGATCAGAAAATAACATATGAGACCTGAATTCTTACCATTTGATGTGTTTCTTTGCCACAATAACTTTAACAGGCATATTGGTACCGATGAAGATGACATTTTAATTTATTATGATCACTTCAATGATCAATAATTTGGTGCTTTGAAGATAAAATATGTAGAGGAATGTCTGAGGGAAGTGCCTCACTCAACAGATGTTTAAGTAGTGCACGAATGTGGACAGCTACCACGTGACCGAGTTTTACAGTGTCTTATGGAGAGGGTGCTATGCCCTGCATCTTGCTGTTATCGGGAGCAGCATAACACGTGGGTTCTTTGGTAACACTGGAAGGAAGGTTTTCAATGAAAGGAGACCTACAATAATGCCTTGTGATTTAACTCGATTCCACCACAATTCTTCTGTATGAGTAGAAAGAAAGTTAAGCAAAAAGAATGCTCGGCCCTAACAAAGGTTAGCAGTAGGGAGAACTTACTGTTAGAGCAAGTGTATGACTGAAAGGGGGAAATAGCAGGAAGAAAACAGATGGAGAGATGGAAGCCAGAGAGCGGTGTGTCTGTGTGAGGATAAAGGGGTGGTGAGAAAGAGAATGGGGAGGGGGGACCACAGACGATTCAAACAATCTTCTAAAGGTTTGCTCCCTCTTTTTGGAAAATTTAAAAATATTTTCAGCAAACAATATTGCTCCTCTCCTGGTTCTGTTTTATTCAGCCTTCCTCTCTGCACTGCTGTCTGTTCTTTGTTTTGTATGCTAGCCTTCCATGGGGAATTCTGCCTAACCAGACACTAGGGGAACTGCCAGCTATGTCAATCAACTGTCATAACTAGGGCTAGAGACCAAAAAAGAGCAGCATAAGCCAAAGGAAGGCGGGAGAGATGGTTTGTGGGAGTGCATTGTGGGTGAAGCCGGTGGGGAGGGCTGGAGGAGCTGGTTCGGCTGGGAAAATACGTTCTACCCATTTCTCCTGAGTCACTTCAGTTAGACTTTTTTCCCCCTTCATCTCTGTGGGAAATCAAGAGCAAAAGCTTAACTTATCAGTAGTTTCCCTGAGTCAGGAATCAGAAAGCTGAAGAGACATCCTGTATCAAGCTTTGAAATACTGACCTCAACAGAATCCTCACCCTGATGACCAAGCAGAAGAGAATTTGGTATAGATAGGCAGTCTAAGCAGGCAATAGAAACAATGCAGGCCTAGAAAGTGCCCTTCACAGACTAGACAGAGAAGAGGGCCTCTTTCTTGGATGGTGTAGAATACAGAGGACTTTGAGAATGCCAGCCATTTCCTTCTGTTTGGATTCAATTGAGAAAGATCATTAGACATACATTTCTGCCAAACACAGATAGGACTGGTCCGGAACTCTGCCCAAGGGCAGACCTTGGGCTCTGCGTTGTGTCCACCATGTGACCTGTCTAATCCAGAATGGGCTTGCATGCCATGTTCTTTCCAGAGGTTACAAAACGACCAGAACACCTGCAACTGGCATATGAGTACAGGGCAGACTTTGGCTAACACTATTTAAACCTAGGTGTTTCCCCCCCACACACACACACACATACTCTGGAGGAGTGAGTCATTTAGTTCATAACCTTAGCTGAGATCTTATACATTCTTTGACATGAATTTATGAAAAGGAAAAGTAAACAAACAAACAAAGACCCCAAACACCTGTTTGTTTTTTACAGAAAATACTCATTGATCAAGATTACTATATTTATATTCAATATTTATTTATTCCAGTTACTAGCTATGACTTGATTCATCCCTTATGATCATGTGATATCATATTAACCTTGATATTTAAGAATGCCAAGGTTTGATGAAGAATAACAATTACATATGAATTTCCAATTACATCATTTTTAAAACCCCATACTGTATATTAAAAGATAATCCAATTTAGCTAAAGAAGAAATTGAACTGCACACTCCTTTTATTATCACTCATAGATATAGGAACTACAATAATATACTTTGGGTAATCAATAGATTAGCATCAATTATACATTAACACTTAGGAGGTTCACATTTACAAGGGTTTCACCAATATGAATGATATTTCTGATGCCAAATTCATCTCTAAAGATTTTGACTTAAGTGAAATATAGACAATAAATTCAAATGGCCGTCTGCCCTATCTGTGCAACGTTATCAATGAGCACTCGTTTTAGCAGAGGTTGGCACTTAGGCTCTACAGCATGTCTCCAGAGAGTCATCCTTCACTTGTTAGACCAGAAACATTTTTACCTATTTCTGGCCAATCTGATCCAGATAATATAGTTTTTTTAATTTGTGGTCCCTCAAGGAGAAATTCATGTCTATTTGTGACTATAAAGTTTGAGGAAAGGATTTTGTTTGTTTTTTAACAGCTACTTCTAGAGAACTCAATAGCCAAACTTGAAGAGTATAAAAGGCAAGATGTTGTTCTTAATAAGCAGTTCATCTTGAACAAACTTTAAATCGATATGTGCACCAGAACAGGAAGTGGTATACATGAAATAGTATTTTTACAGTACATAACATCTTGTCATTTGTCAACACATTTGCGTTTCCTATCCCCTTGTAGCTAAATTTGGCATGAAAAAGCCTATATAAAAAGACGTCTATGCATTCCTGTGTTCCTAGTGCTCATCTCTGAAAGGCCAAAGCACTTGACAAGCTGGCTATTTTAACACAAAATGATATAACGGGACAAAGAGCAGATACAGAAGGAGACTAGCAACAGTTTTGGAGAATTCTAGGCTATTGTGACATTGTAAAATTTTCAGCAGACTAGGTCATTATGAAAAACAGGGAGCTTCCTAAGACAAAGTGATGGTAAAGAACCATGTCCACTGAGACTTCTTAGTTCTGTTTCTTGAGGTAAAATTATTTCTGTATATATACATATATAAAAGTATTTATTTGTCTTGTTAGCATTAGGAGTTGAACTTTGAGTATCAATCCTTACAGACAGAGTGATCTACCATTAAGCTATTGCTCCAGCTCTTGTGAATTTATTTTTAAATAAACTAGATTCATTTTTTCTGCAAGGATACAAGACAACTTATTTAAGATATGATGCCCCAGTATAGGAGAATGCCAAGGAGGGAAGACGAGAGTGGGTGGGTATGTGGATGACGGAATACCCCCATAGAGGCAGGGGGAGGAAATAGGGAGGTTCCAAAGGGATGATATGGAAAGGGGGAAACATTTGAAATGTAAATAAAGTATCACAAAAAAAAAAAAAAAGATTTAGAATCCAGTAGTGCAACATAGTATGCTAAATTTATAAACGAGACTCAGCCAAAAATGTATAGTGTCCTAGTCAGGAAAGACTATCACAGAAAATATATGGAAGAAGGAAGGTAGAATAAATATCCTATTCACTGATTCATTGATTCATTCATCCTAACATTTACAGAGAGGTCATATAGTTAATAACAGACAAAATTACTTAAATATATGTGAGCTTATGTAGTCAAGAAACAAAATAATCTCACCAGGTCTCTCTTCCTCTCTCTCTCTTCTTCTTCCTCTCTCTCTCTCTCATACACACACATGCGCTTACACACACACACACACACACACACACACACACACACACACACATACACACACCCTATTAACCTCCCTAAACATGAAGCCTGTGCCTCAGTGATGCTGCTGTATATTTTTGAAGGTTAAATCTTTACCTAAATTCCAGAAATTTGACTCTTTTTGTCATTTCATAACATTCTTGGAAAAAATTTCCACTAGCCTTCTGAGAGATAGATCAAAACGTCCCTCCCTGTCCCTGCCCCGTTTCCTGAACATGCTTTGCTCTTCAACAGCTGCACTGAATGCAAGACTCATGTCCAGACTGAAAAAGTATGACTTACAAAGAGGAAAGTTTCCAACCAACAGATGCTTTTATTCACTTTCACAGAAAAGAAAATCTTTTCTCCTTGGAGCATTGCATAAAAAACTGAAAGGTTAGCTTCAAGTCCAGGAGGAGGGAATATGACTCACCCCAAATCCCCTTACTTTTGGAGTGAACACTTCATAATGGAAAGTAGAAGAAAAATCAGTATATTTTGTGAGATTTAACAGTGACAACATTAATAAATTTTGAGACCATCCCTTTAAAATTCCTGGTATTTTCCATAAAATGGTATTGGTAAAGTGAACGGAACTTTAAGATTTCAGCATTTCTATAAAGCACATTGCCACTTCCAGTTAAATATACTCAGTAGAGGGTAATTCTTGAAATAAGATAAATTTGCTAAAACAATCAAACAATATCACTGTGTAGAAAACCGTTCAACCTCATATTCCTTTGGCTGGCTTCAGGGTGGGTGTGGAGAATTCTTCCTGAAGGCATGAAGGGTTTCCAGCTTTCCTGGCTTAACTGCTATCTTCATTTCTCTTCAGCTGTCTCCTGGGCTTTGAAGTTTTGTGCTATATTGCCCACTGAGCATATCCATCAGCACCAAAAGTTCATGCTTAATGTTAACAAGGTGAGCGCTGGCAACAAGGCACTCTACAGCAGATTGCTCAGGTCTTCGGAGATAAATGGCAGTCAACAGACAGGCCTGATGATGCAAGGTCAACTTCTGCTCAGCAGCCTAATCAGACACAGAAGATGATTTTCATGCTTGCCAACAGTATTTGGGCCACACCTTTCTCATGGGTTGTGAGGTTTTTCACAATACCCCTTCTTTTGTGAAAAATTCTAAAAGATAGGTAAAAAATCATAATTTCTACTTTCCCATAATAGTTAAGGAAATGATATTGCTTGTGCTACAATCTTATCATTAATAAAGTAACTTAGATTATAAATTTTTCAGTAGGCTACATAAGTATTTTTAAAGTCAGAAAATATTAGTTATGTTTGTATCTTCCATAATAGATAATACAATGTTTTGTTTTCAATAGACACAGAATAATTCTTTTAAAATCTGAATAGGACACATTCTGTTCTTTCTGAAATTTTTCCTGGAAGTTTCCCAAAGTGTATTAACTATGTTAAAGATCCCTTGCCAGATATAGTAGCTATGCTGGTAATTGCAGAGCTTAAGAGATGAAGGTAGGTGTATTGGAGATTCAAAGACAGTGTGGATTTCATAAGGCTTTATCGAAAAAAAACAAACAACAAAAGACAACAACAACACACCACCAACAAAAAACCATGGAAAAGAAACAAACAGAACCCACATGGTTACCAGTAGAGAGAAATAGCTCAATAATAGCCCCATTGAATTGAGGAGGAAACTGAGATGGAGTATATCCAAACGCCTTCAATGAGACCCTAATGCATAAACAAGATAATAAACTCTAGTATCTATGTATGTTTTATCTGGAGCCAAGTATGATTTGGCTCATGTGACCTCTTTTGCAATATACATAAAGATATACAGAAGAGAGATGGATGGAAAGACATTGAGAAAACAAGTACAACAGTACATCCAAACCTGTTCTCTTCTGGAATTAAGTTTACATTTAACACCAACAGGGTCTGTACCATTTTGCCCTTCTTAGTATATGTAGAAGGTTAAAACAGATTTTTAGCTTTTTGTATCATAAACATTATTTCCAGAAGTCTTTTGGGTTTTGTCTTTTTGAAATCTCATCTTGCTTTGTAGCCCAGACTGGGCTTGAACAGTGCTGGAATTACTAACTCAGGCAACCATGACTAGCTATAGAAATTTCCTTAAAATGTAAACATAAGTATCTTGATGGTTTATTAAATTAATGCATTAGCACTAAAATACTTATTTAATTGACAAATTTCAATTTTAAGAGGACTTGTGAAGACAAAGGACAATGGAAGAGAGTGGTGAAGTTGGATATGGCATTAGTCAGGCAAAAGTACGAAGGACGGTTGTGGAAAGAATGTGCATTTTGAGAACTTACATAGAGAACATTCTCTTGGAGGAATCAACTCTCTGACATCTCTTTGAACTGGTCCTGAACTCTTTCTTCTACAGTGATAGTGGTGTATTGGTGAGAATATTGGAAAGAAAGCAAGGGATAGATATGGTACCTCAGACATAAATACCCGTTCTCAAGAAATAAGACATTGATGATTCTTCAGAAAATATCATTGTATTTACAAGAACCAATATCTCTAAATGTGTTATCTTTGCCAGACATGGTGACCCATGTCCGTGATTCTTGCAATGGGGAGGCAAAGGCAGAAAGGTAGAGATCCCGGTCAGCCTGGATTATATTACAAGACTTGTCTCTCAGGTACAAGAGATAAGAAAACTTCCCAGAGATACATCACTTGACTAGCACATGCAAGGCTTGATTCCTAGCACTGAAAGAATAAAAAGATTTCCCCCAAGTGTTTCTTGGACTGCTGAGAATGTGTGTTGCTGGACTAGTTTTTAACTAGTCCAGAAAAACATCCTGGGTTTACATAGTTTCTGAATTAACAAAGTCAGTGCTGACCTACCCAGTTCTTTCTGTGTTTGGATTTTCTCAAGAGTCTAACAAAATAATTTGTAAATATTTTTACTTTAAGTTATCATGCTGTGCTACTGTGTAAGAACAAATTTGTTTTCTTGATTTTAAAAGTTAAAACCACCGTAGTAAACCGTATAAATGTCAATGTGTAAATGTATAGAGAAACATTATTATTTCCTTTCTTATTTAAAGTGAGGTGGTTCTGAGAAGTCAATGTGCTAGAACTAAACTGTGTTGGAGATTCTAAAGGATACTCCCTAGAATTTGAATGATAGCTTAAAAACTGCTAGTGTGAATTTTATTTTAGGTAAGTCTTCTTAAATCCCGTTTGAATTTGATTATATTATTCATTTTACTGATCTGTAGGATGAAAGAAGAAAATGGAGTTCTTAGGAACGTGTTTTAATGCTTAAGGATCAGTGTTTCTAGAATTAGGTAGATGATCAGGAAAAGAAGACATCTATATAGATAGAGACAATAGGAAAATATTCATTCTGGTCTAAGATCTGACTTTTAATTATGATTTGGTTTTCCATCAATGGAAAACTATATCAGCTATATAGATTTGAGGGATCTATTATGAAAATTCAGAGACAAAATTAGCTATCTGAGAGCAAAATACAGTCTGACTTTCAAAAAGGGTCAAGCTCACCCTAGGATAAGACAGCCAGGGGATATTCTATTTCTGCTGTTTGTGGCTACAGTAGAGCACTGTGAAGCATTCCTGCCAGTTGAATATGGAGATGAACTGAGCTCCTTTATCACCTAATCCCACATTCCTGGGATCAGCCATTGGATCCCAATTGCTTATTTCCATTCCTTGTGCAGATCTGGTCCTGTGACCGAAAAGATGAAGTAAGGATGGTCTACCTGCTGGGAACCTATTCTGTAAGCAGTTCCTAAAAAGGTATTCAAGTGAGTAGGCCAGATGCCCCAAAGTAGTCTTATAGAGGCTGAAGGGGGGCAAAATAGAGTAGGGGATTTGAGAGAACAAAGTGGGAGAAAAAAAAATAAATGACAGTAGACATAAAAGTAATTTCTATTGACCTGGGCTGGGATCAGTCATTCTTAGATGTCTGAGTGTATTTCCTCTGCTTTGTCAACGTGAATGGGAGGCGCCATGAGAACAGCCCATTCCAGAAAGCACTTCCTGACTTTATTTCTCATGGATGCCTTTCACTTCTAAAGTTCTACATTGCTTGTAACTTGAAGGAACCAAACTGAGCCTTGGGTTTTTGTTTGTTTGTTTTTCTTTTGTTATTACCTGTATGTGGAGAAATGGTAAGAATATGTCTGTATAGGTAGAGGTGGTTTCTTTGAGAGAAGGCTTCATCATTTTTGTTTATGACCCACTTCCTACTAAGAGGACTGAGGATAACAATCAATCTGAAGATCAAAAGCTGGATCTTTCCTCCATTTTTCAATTTCTATTATTATCTGTGAAATCAGAAAACTGTGCTGGATGACATCTCAGATGTCCTGTTGCCCTTCATACTCTGAATTCCTGATAAACTATAAGATGTAACCTTTCCCCAGTGAATGAAGACTGTGACAGATCACAGCCACTTAGAATCTGTGATAATTTTGGTCTGCAGGTGTTGCTGTGACATAAGACAAATTAAGAGATGACAAAGGAACATATCAAACAATGGGGATGAAAAGATGTTCCCAAATTTTTGTTTACAACACAGATAGGAAAGTGAGTTTCCCCTGTTCCAGCATCTCTCTGTGAAAGGAATGGGGTCAATTTCCCAAACAGGGCAAAAAGCAGCGGCTGTGTGTTCTCGCCAGCTGGACCTCCCTGTCTGAAAGGATGTCCTGTTTACACTTGGCACCAGAAACTAATGATTGCATTGCCTGAGTGCCCAGAGAATAGGATGGAAGGCAAAATGAATTTTCACACAAGTTTAAAAAATAGCACTCACTGACCCTGTCATTGTACCAGCTGGGACTAGCTTACCAAAGAGAATAGTTACTGAGAAGGGCGAGGCCATGGTACCCAGGGAATGCATGCTTTGTTAGCCAGGACATTTTCTCCATCCCTTCCTATCACCTCTTTTCTTCTTCTCCCATCACATACTTTTTCCCCCTCTTTTTTTTTTTTTTTTCATAAAAAGAAGAGGTGGGAGCTTGGCTGACAGCTAGATTCATTTCATGAAATGAACTGTGTAAGTAGCTGAACATTGCACAGTCCAATATTAGGATAGCTAAGCATTCAGTAAAGGGAAAATTAGCACAGCAAGTATATTTTAAGGTCATAAAATTTCATTTCCCTTTTCAAAGCAATATTTTATCTTTAAAACAAGGTGTAAGAGGTGGTGGGGTGCCAGGACAAAGAAGCAAAACAAAGGAGAAACAGGGCAAAATCTCTAGACACCTGACTGCAGTGACAGCTTTGCAATGGGTGAAAGTTATTCTGTTTGTCCCCTGAAAATCTTTGTTAAGCAAAGATGCTTCTTTAAGGACTTCTCAGAGAGCTTTCGTCCTCCTCCCAACTCATCTCTCTGACTCCCTGAACTAGTTTATAGATAATACTAAATGCTGTCATGGTTTAGTGTTGGCTACCACTCTGCAGTAAATTTTTTTGGGTATAAAATGGTAGGGGCATGTGCTCGTGAGTGTGTGTGTGTGTGTGTATGTGTGTGTGTGTGTGTGTGTGTATTGTCTGTATATACAGGGAGAGAGAGAATGAGAGTGGATTTGTATATGTATTGTCTGAGTATACATACATATACATACCTATAGAGAGAATATTTCAGAAGTATAATTTTGTCTCAGAATGAGATTATCAACTTCCTTAAAGTACGGTCCAACAAAATTCCATTTTTAGGCATTATGATTCTAATACAGAAATTAGTCAAGGAAGATCAACTTAAAACAAAACTAAAAAACCCTAGTTTTCTGAGTTTTTGGCTTTCCCAATGAATTTGCCCCCAATTTTATGCTGTCTTTGTTTATTTGACATTGCATATGCAAAAATCATGCTTAGAAATTGAATTGTGTGTACTTGAGGATGGCAGCATTGCTTCTAAAACGAACTAAGTCAGATTAGCAACTGAATAGCCAAGTAAATGAAGACCAGGTACTCATAACCCACCATTTATCATAGGCTTGCAAGACAACTGCATTTATTTCAATCTATGTGTGAGAGAGCGTGCCTAGCAATCAGGTCAGCCCTATGAACATTGCACTGTATTTATCTTTAGTCTCTAAACATTGTGTGTAATCAAGGAAGTGAGATGGAGTAATAAAAACCCATTATAGAGTTCTGAAAGCCCTCAATTTCATATTTACATCTTGGAACCAGCTCATTCTGACTTCATAACTCCTTAATTAAAGGCACAGTCGTTTTCTTTTCTGTAGGGCATTTTTTTTCACCCTCACAATACAAGCATACATTTGGTAACTAATACCAGCAATTAGCCTCATCTGCTATGTAAATGAGTGTAATTGCAATTAAATACTTTAGTAGGCCCAAAGGGAAAACATGCAATCATTACAAAGTGAGTAGGGAGAGCTTGGTTAAGGGACATTTAGAAGGGTTAGCAGAAGTGCTTTTCCCTATGGTGTCAGGAGCCTTTTCTATGGTGAATTATTTCACCGCAAGCTATGGATCTTGACTTTTATTTCTTGGTCTCTTTTCCTACAAGAGATGGGAGAAAACCATTCTCTTTAGCATTCCTAAGGGTTGATTAAATTTAGCAAAAGTCAGTCTAAGAAGCAGGCTTCTCTTCAGCATGGATCTAGGGCCCTAAGAGTAACTTTCTGCTATTTTTGTTGTACGGCGTGGGAGACAGCACTATTCATTCACAAAATCATGCTCGTGTAGCACCAAGAATTTAGTCATTTATAGCTTTAGGAGTTGAATGGACATAGCACACACAAATAAGAAGAGCAACCTGCTAGGGGGCCAAGTGGTATCGTTACTACCTAGTAGCACATAGAGGTTTAAGATTCTGAAGCCAGACTAGAGGCCTCTTGCCCTCAATAGCTGCATGTACTTAGGTAAGTCAAACACCATATCTCTTACTTGGTATAATGGGAAGATGTAGTGGATGTCTCAGGTGGTTGCTGAAAAGATGAGGTTGGTTTATGTATGGGAAATAAGTCTGACAAAGATTAAGTACTCACTAATTAGCCACTGAAAGTTCTCGAGGCTTTCCATTCCTCTAGGAAAATTTTCTCTCTGGATCAAGCCAGAATTCAGAGCAATGTACTTGTGTAGAATTTTTAGACCCTTGAAAATTTCCCACAATTTATCAAATTCTATAGATGACATGCAAATAATTATTAATTTCCTCCTGTGTATGTGTGATGTGTGTAGGGAGGGTGCATGTGTGTATGTGTGTGAGTGAGCAGTCCCAAGTGTGCAGATGCATCCAGAAATCTGAAGTTCATATTGTGTGTTTTCCTTGATGGTTCCCCCATCATTTATTGAATCACGAACTATCAGTTAAGCACAGAGCTTTCAGACAATGCTAGTCCAGTGCCATCTTGTCCCAGAGATCTCCTGTCTCTACCTTCTGAATACTGGGATTATAGACAATTCCCAGCCTGCCCAACTTTAATGTGGGAAGTCCTTCTATTTGCTCAGCAAGTGTTATTTTTTCCACTGAGCCATCTCTCCAGCTCATTGAGCCATAGACTTCTTTAATGATGTAATTCCCACAGTCTTAGCCATTCATCTATTTGAGGTGTGATTCATACTGTAAGCAGGGACTTCTGAAAGATGCTTTCATTTTATTTATAGACAGGAAATATACAACAAAGGTTTTCTTTACATTGATTTCTATGATTCTCAAAAGCAAATTTATAATCAATACATTTAGTATTAATTCTCTGTTGCTCTTATAAGCACCCATTTAGTCGTAAAAAATAAGTTACTATTTGTTTCTTGAAAACCTTATTAAATATTCTTAATTAACTGTGTGCCACTGAAAGACTCAGGTCCCTTTAGAACAGTTTCTTTACTCAAAAAAAAGTTGAGTCTGTGACCTGTACACTTCCTCCCAGGCTTCAAATGCTAATCATAATTTAAATAAGCCTTTCTTGTTCTGTTGGAAAAGACACCTTAGACAATATATGATTCATAATGTCATGTCAGAACAAAACAACATAACAGGCTTCAAACCCTCTCACTTCTGATATTTCTGCTTTGACTCTCATTTCAAATTAGCCCACATGTTCTCAACCTGTACAGGCATTTAAAGACGTGCTCACAAACTTCTATCACTTTTCGGTTCCTTTCCAGCCATGAAAGGAAAGTCTTGGTTTTAGACATACATCATGGATAAAGTATTTTGGTCCCTGTCCTTAACAGGTTCTCCCGTTCCCCATCTACTGAGCAGAGAATAGTCGAGCATCAGAGATACAGAAAGTAGGAAAGGGATACAAGTAAACATCATCCTTGACTTTTGATAGAAGGGAAAAGCTTGGGTTCTTATAATCTTCTTCTTTTTATTCTCCACTTAAGAGCTGTAGGGAGCTTCAAAGGCTGAGCACTGTCCATCCTACTGAGCTAAGTACGTTATCAGAGAAAAGACTGCCAGATGTTTTGCAATCAAACTTGGTGCAGAACATAACTTTAATGGAAAGCAGACGGGCATTCTGTTTCCCTCCCACTGTGCTATCTATCTGAGAGACTTTCAGGAGCCCACTCGCCATACCCTCTGAAAAATCGTACTTTCTAAAGTCCTATAATTTGACCCAATTTGATATAATACAAATCTTTGTGTTTACGTAGGAAATAAGTAACTTTGCTTTCTTGGGGCTGAAGTGTATAAAGCCTGTAGTTTTCCAGGGTGAAGACCACCATAGAAAACAATTAATCAAACACAAAAGGGACTTTTGGTACTAAAAGTCTAACAAAGGAGTCAAAAGCTATTTTGTCTGTTGAATGCCTGTTCAGCTTTCGTGGGACCTTAAATTTGATATCATTTTTTAATAAGGCAGCATAACTTTTTAATAAGTTAAGAGGTAGAGGGAATGTGTTTCTTTTTAAAAGGTGAACCTTAGTTCTTTTTCATTACCATACCTTCACATACACTTAACAGTAATACAACTTATTTTTTGATCAAATTTTAGGTGACATAGCTTTAGTAAAGAGTAAGTTTGGACCACTCTGACAATAAAGGAGATACTGCCCTCCTCCACAAAGATATCATTTGGTATATGCAAACTCCAAAGGCTTTAGAGAGCAGAAAGTGTTTAACTTACTCAAGCATGTATATTATTTTCAAGATAAGACATACTTATTTAAATGTGTGTCTTAAACCTAAGCATCTTTTTTTTTTGTTTTGTTGTTGTTGTTGTTTTCTTTTTAAAAAAAAAACAAACTACTTATAGTAATGTGCCTATCTTGGGTTGTAGAGCAGTTTTCCATAGATAATACAATTTGATTTTCAAGACTACCTCCTAGAAAATACCAAGCATTCTGACCTTCACTTATGAGAGACTAACAATAACAGAGAAATGAAATAAATGCAAGCTCAAACAGAAATACAGTAACTTACAGATTTCCCCTTCACTTTATCCCTCAGAATTTAACTTTGAGATCTAGTAAAGTTATAAAAAATTCTCAGTGTAATTGCAGAATGGTTTGTTGGGCAAATGTTACACCATTTGAGACACAGTTCTCTCTCGGCTTCATCTGAGGTTCCCAGTTGCTTAGACCTTGTCTGTCTTATTTTCTGCAGAATTCCCAGTACTGAACAACCAGAAGACACTAGGCAATGGACCCTGGACTTGATGCTACTTATGTTATCTTGCACAGACGTGTTAAATATGCTCCCTGTTGCCAGGCTTGATTGAGAAGTGGTATTTGGAAGAGGAAATCATTCAGAAGGTGATAAAAACATATTTGCTTGAAGGACAACTGGAACTCAAAATAAGAAAGTTCTTAGGCCCATTTTTCTACCTCTCTGGTCTGGGCAGATCACTCAGACTCTGTTGGGAGTTACTTGATGTCCAATTTTTCCCTGTGGAGCAAGCGTGGTCCTGGAGAGTATGGTCAGCACGAAGATTGACTATCCCAGTCCTCAATTTCATAACAGTTCTCATCCTTGGTTCAAATGTCTGTGAAGGCACTTACGGAAGACTGAATCCCATGTAAAGACATCTTTTATTTTCAGTCTAGAGAAAGACAATGTTTTAAGGGAAATTACGTTTTTTATGAGGTCTCCATTATGCCAAGTTCACAGCCATTTTCCCAATTGAACAAAAGACCCTAGATTGGGTTTGGGAAGGTAAAACCTATTTAAGCACTCGAAAGAGGATATAGCTCTCTCTCTCCCTCTCTCTCCCTCTCTCTCTCACCCTCTCTCTCTCTCTGTTAATATATATTACCTCTGAATCATTACTTTAAAACATCATACTTATTTTTCTTGTTTTAAAAGTATGATGAATTGCTGACCTAGGTATATTTTTTAAATAGCCACCTGACTTAAAAGGGAAAAAGAGAAAATTGGAAATGTATATGTTTCATTTTAAGGAAATAAGTATGTACAATGCATTTTTGGAGCTAGTGATACAGCTCAGCCATAGAGTGATTGCCTAGCAACAAGAAGGACCAGGTGCAATCACTAGTATCATAAATAAATCAATAAATAAGTAAAAACATATCATTTTATTTTTAAAAGTAAATAAATCTAAGATGATATGAAAATTAACTGGGTGCATAACTGATTAATAAAGAAAAAATGAGCCACAGAAATGGATCTTTTAAAAGTTATATCAACTGTATACTCTTGGATATGTTATTTTATTTTGATCAACAGTTTCTACTTCTAAAATTATGAATTAATTCATAATTGTTGCTTGCTAGGTTACTTCCTGTTTGCTAGGATACTTCCTGTTTGCTAGCACAGAAACAAAGACAAATTATAGAAGAACCAGTGTAAAGTCATGACAACCGGTAAAACATTCTACAGGCCAACCATGCCTGTAGGATTATGAATAGCAAACATTCTAGGTCTGTTTTTTTAAGGGTGGGGGGTGGTGGGATGGGTGTTGGGTAGGACTATAACTGAAAGTTTATGTTCACCAAGAAGCTGAAAGTAAACCCAGCCAGAATTGAGAACTTAATCAGGGAATCGGGGATATAGCCAACCAAAACAATCTCTTTGTGGTGGGTTACAATATTCTCAAAGAATGGATTAAATATAGACTTATCACTAGTATTAGCGAAGAAAATTAGATATATGTTTTTCTATTCATAGGCAGTATTTTTTTCCCAGTCTCACTTTCTAGCCTTAGTTGGCTGGTTTGGAACTTAGAAAGATCTATGTGTCTCTGTCTTTTGTGTGCTTCGATTAAAGGTATGTACCACCATGCCTGACCTTTTTAAAATTTAATATTGTATTTAAAATTTTAATAGTAGTTATGGATATGTCTGAGTGTATCTGTGTATATCTGTTAGATGTCTAACATGGATTCTGCAATCTGAACTTTGGTCTTCATGTGATCAGCAAGTGCTCTTAACCACTGAGCCATCTCTAGCCCCTAGAATTATATTCTTGCTTCAAACTATGTAGAAAAAGGTATTCAGCACTAAAGATAGGCGGCTGTAATGATATATTTGTAGGCATAGGCATAAAGCATATATCTTCGTGTACAGGTAATCACTCAAAGGGTGATTTATAATCATGTCTGAACAAAACAGGTGTTAAAAGGTTAAAGTCAGCAATCCCAATAAAAATTGTAATTATTCCATCCTTAGTATTCTACCATCACTTAATGATACAGAGGTTGTTACTTGAGTCATGTCGAGCGCAGGACACTGTACACACGGCGAATTGGTCTTTAGGCTTCATGACTACAGAGAGCTTGTCTGATATTTATAAAAATCTATTACTGGTTCAGGAATTTAGTGGGCACATAGTGTTTCTGTTAAGTGAAAGAGTGGGAAAAATAACATAAAAATGTTTTCATAGAGAGCCTCTTTACAAAGCCTGTATCTTACTAAAGCACACAGAATGTTTACAGTTTATGAAATCCACTGACCTATTTCCCTACTATCAGTAGTTTCAAACCTGTTTTCTTTCTAGGAGCTACCTGGGAAGGTGTGTGTGTGTGTGTGTGTGTGTGTGTGTGTGTGTGTGTGTGTGTTCATTCAACCTGTTTCTTAAGGAGTGGTGTCTTGAGAAGGTGGTTGATTTTGCATGAGATTCTGGCACCCAATATATACTGACAGAGGATACTATAGAGTCAATAACCAATTTCTAAGCTTTGTAATCACACTAGATTGGAAAGCTGGTATCAGTCATTTCTAGTTCTATAAATGTAAAATTTGCTGCCTTAAGCCACAGTTTTCTCATCATAAAATATAAAGACTAATAGTAACTTCCCCAATGGGACTATTGAACAGATCAAAGGAGTTAATGGTTGGAAAGTTCATATCCAAGGGCTTTCACTGAGTAAGTACCTAATAAACCTCCTGGTCATTACTAGTCACTTCGCCTTTGGCTCATTTTAGTATTAGATCTAAAACAAATGAATAACTACTGAAGCTTCATCCTGAACCCTGTCCAGAGCGAAGTAGACATTTAGCAACTCCAGAACAGGACAGAGTATGGCATTTCCCATCCCCATTGCATTTCCTCGTAGGATGAGCGATGTTGTTTCAGGATTTCAAGCCAGGCCTGGCCAGGAAAACACAAGTTAAAGTTATCTGGCAATGATAAGATTGGGAAGTGCATGAAACTGTTGATTTGGATCTTGTTTCCAAGGTCATCAAAGGTTCAGAAGTTGAGAAAAGGGTGATGGTGGGTGAAAGCATTTTACCCACAAAGGAGTATTGTGCTGTTGAGTGATACATTTTTACTAAAGTTAAATGCTAGAAAAATCAGGGATAAACTACAATGTTAACCCCTAAGATAAACAAAATAAGCAGCTTTAATAGATGAAGTTATCACAGTGTGATAGGAAGGTCGGGCTGACAAACTGACGGACTGACAAACTGACGGACTGAGAGTTTGGGGTGGCTGGTGACTGTTATGTAACCAACATTGGGTACTAAATTTAAAACCCAACAGCCTTCTCTGGAGGTGTGTGGGTGGAGAGGTGAAGGGGCAGATTGAAGACAATGGTCTTTATTTTCATAATGTGATTTAATTTTAGGTCAGGCATGTGTAAGGACGCTCAGCCAACAGTGTTCTTTTTGGCAGTCCTGGTTTTTTTTTTTTTTTTTTTTGAACAGAGGCTATCCTTAGAAGGTATCCATGAACACCCCCACTTTTTAGTCAAGCTGCTACCTCAGTCCAGTTTTTGCTGGCCTCCCTGGAAGTGGAATTGTCTGGGCCTTCCCCTTGCAGAAGCCAAACATAAACACCAGGGCATTAAAATGGAAACAGGATCTTGGTTCTCACTGTTTCACCAGGCTCTTTAGCTCTGACCTCTGACCCTCATTAAGATCCATGGAAGGTCTGGGCATCTGGGGTGTGTAGCTCACTGTGGGAATTTTTTTCTTGCCATGATTGTTGTTTTCATCCTCCTGGATTATTTTGGGTTAACCTAAGGCTATGATGTAAAATAAGCTTCTTTTGAGAGCTTCCCGGCCATGTTTGGGGGCAATGTTAGGAAATGTGATTTGACTGCTGCTGGCAACTCCAGGACTTCATTTTAAATTGTTATCTAAAGCCCTTGTCAGACAGTATAAAGCATTTTTTCTTACAATTTTGCTTTGAGCACTGGAAAATTCTGATCTAAGTGTGCATGTCTCTCTCTGTCTCTCTCTGTCTCTCTGTCTCTCTGTCTCTGTCTCTCTGTCTCTCTGTCTCTCTCTCTCTCTCTCTCTCTCTCGTGTGTGTGTATGTCTGCATGTGTGTGTCTGCATGTATATGTGAAGATGTATGTGGAGACCAGAGACAGATACTAAGATATTGTCAATCACTTCTTTAGATAGAGCCCTTAACTGAACTTGGAGATCACCCATCATTTTAGCTAGGCGGTTTGCCAGTGACCCCTTGAGATCTCCCTCAAGATCCATCTTCTTTTCCAGTGCTAAGATCCCAGATATATATTTGCTATGCACAGCCTTCCCTGGGGTGCTAGGGACCCAAACTCAGTAAGTACTTTACCTACTGTGCTGTTCTTTAACCTAATTCTGATTTTTGAATAATCATTTAGAAAGTTTGTGGTTAAAGAATCTGTATGCTTCTATACATACATTTTAAATGTAGACCTCAGATTAGAATATCATCTCTTGTGTTTTCTCAGGTTATATTGCACCATCTAAATTGTGTTAAAAACACTTTTCCTCACCATCCTGCTGGAATGCCCTCAGAGGCATTAACTTTTCTTTGCAGGAATTCTTTGATCTTCTAGAGAAGCTTTTTAAGAGAAGAGAATCCAGATATACAATGTAAAGAGCATTTTAAATACCTGCCGTGAGGGGGTAATTTATGTATACATTCAGAAGTAATTATTAAGGGTTTAGTAAATTCTTGTTAAAAGTAAGAGAGAAGCCTTCTAAATAAACTAGCAAATCTGTCTGGTTTTGCTTGGACATTCCTTTGTTTGTGCATCTCTAGGTCAGAGACTTCTGTCTGGCATGGGTCAAGTTTCACTGTGAGTCTTGTCTGTAAGGGACATTTTCATGGGTCAGTACCAGTATACAAAGAAACTGTAAATGGTATGAAAATGCTGTGTGCAAGTATGGTGAACTTTGTTTCTAAGTGAATATTAACATAAGCGAATAATTAATGTGTGTAGTATTTTGCCTCATGAATAATGCAATAGTGACCGTGCACATTATAGACAGCACGTGGACTATTCTTAAAGAAGCATGAGACTTGGGAAGATAGGTGAGCAACTTGAGGTCACTCAGCAACTCCCCCTGCATCACAAAGCTGGCGGTCCAACCTCTAGTACTTTTTTGTAGTGATCACACAAATGAACTTGAAAAACTGATTCTGTCCTACCCAAGAAAGAGAAGACAAACAGCCCAGAAAGCATGCATGTGTCTGTCCACAGTCTCCACAGAAAAATCTGTCCTCAGGAAGCCCTGGATTATGGGATGGCATCTGTGAGATGTTCTAAAGATTTCCTGAGTGGAGCCCAGTTTTACTTTTGTTTTAGGATCTACACCTCTGGAAGACAGATGTGCATCTAATCTTTACCATGCTTAAATGACAGCTACTGATTGCACAAGAGTCTTCATGGTGGGGATACGTGACTATGAGATTACTAGGCCCCTGAAGGAGCCATGAGTAAGTACTTACTCCTTCACAGCAGTCTCCCCCCTACGTACCTTACCTACTACATTTTGACACGCTCGTCAAGAACCTTTTTCTTCTTTAGTCTTTCAAGTACTCCTTGATTGACTGAGTCCAGCCATCTATGACTATCTGGATAGCTTTCTTTGATTAGACAACTTTTGCTTCCCTGGGCATTCTTCAGTTTTTTTATGCATCTGCTTATGGCCTTTAAACAGAATTATGTACTTTTGTTTCACAACTTAAAAATGTTTCAAGGCCCTAACATGCTGCTCCAGACATAGCAACCATCTGCTATAATTTAATAGATTAAAATGATATGGCTCTGTACAGGGGCCACACAATGCTCTCCTCTCTGTAGAGACTGGATGGAACCAGAAAAGGGACAGGTTTAATTATTCCTACTTGCACAGTGCAGAGTTCCACATGAACAGGTTAGGCTGATGCATAAACTCTAGTTACCTTATTTAATAATGTCAAGTTGTGTAGGTATACCTCTTTGTTTTGAAATATTTTAATACCTATTACGAGAGACTTGTGAGGCCCTGTATGAACGATAGTTCATAGCAAAAGAAACTGAAGTTCATAGCCATCCAGTTACTTGTCCTCATTCAAGTCTTGTAATAGCGGAGCCTGAAAGCCAGTTTTTGGTTGCATTTCTTTTGTTTTACCTGTGCATCTCATGCTCTTCCCACTACTGTGCTGTTTCCTTCATTCCACCCAGCTACCAGCGATCACGACATAGCTCACTCTGTTGTCCGGATCCCACTTTGAGTCATATTTGTAAATAATGGAGAAAGGCCTCTCTGCTCTCTATGCCCTGTGCTTTCATCAGAATGAGATTGTATCCTGAAATAAGATGGGCACCATGAAATTGAAGGTTACAGGGAAAAGAACCTCAAGGAGTCACAATATGGTACCCATAGTGAGTGTGCTCTCACACTTGCTTGACCATGGTCTGACTCTGCTTAGGAGGACATGTAGTGTAAATTTGTGGCCCAACTTCTGGACCTGTGGGAAGTAGGGTTAGTTTAGCCTTTCCTTTCCTTTCCCTTCCATCTGAGAACAAATACTTTGTAGCAACTTTTAGAAGGAGCACGGGAGTCCAACAACTTGGAAATTGTCAGAGAAAGTGAAATAGTACCAGAGCCTTGTCATTGCCATCGTGTGCTTTCAAAGCAATATCACAATCACAAATATCATAAAAATGCCTCCAGCCAAGCAAAATTCTTGATAGACTAAATTCTTGCTGTCTACTGTCAGCACACCCACCTCCACCCTCCAATCTCCCCTGTACCACTGCCCAAAGTATATTGGTTCCTGTTCTCCACTATTTTTAAGCACTGATCTGGTGAAACACTGAAAAGGCTCCGAGTTGTCTCTGGAACTCACTGTGTCGCCTCTCAGCTGCACAGACCTAGGCTTCCCAGCCTAGTAGGAATCACTACTATCCATAAATTTTATATGCATTAAAGGTAGTTTTTCTCTCTTGTAACCGTTGTTAATATTTGATGACCTAGGTATTATTCTTTATCGATAATTTTATAGATCATAGTTAATTTAGAAAGGAAAAAAATCAGAACTGTAATGCAAAGTAGTGCCGCTCCAATTTAAAAAGTGACCTTGTCAAATAGACGCATTCTTACTTCAATTAAATTCAAAGTCAGTCAGTCCCATAGGTAATGTTAGCAATTATAAGAATACTTTGCAAAAGTAGTTAAAAAACACTCAGAGAACTTTTATGTGATGTTAGTTTTTAAAGTAAGAATGACTTTCTTCCCAAACTTCAATTCTTTATGAGATCATTGGGAAGTGTACTGTTACATAAAACATGAGGTCAGTAACTGAGGCTAATTAAATTTTAGTGGGAGCAAAAGTCACCAAAAGGTTTTTGCATTCATCCTACCAATTCTAAAACAGTGATACAATACACCATTAATAGCCTTAGAATTGCTAATTATTTCAACATGAATAGCGATATCAACGCTGTCAGTTTAATTTAATACACTCCAGAGAATTCCTGCAGAATGCATGATTTCTCTATTATTTCCTGGTTTTCACAACCACTAAAAGCTATAAATTTTCCTTCTTTTCTTGAGAGAGAAAGGTAGAGAGGGAAAAAGGCTCTGAGAGAGGGGGAACCAATAGTCTAGATCTGTCCTGTATTTTTTTCTAAAATACTGCAATTGCTTTTCTTCCTTTTGCTTTCTTTTCTATCTTTCTTTCTTTCTACAAAGAAAAAGGATGCAGAGCAAAATGGGAATTCTAAAATAAAATTGGACCAAGTTTAATTCTGTGACCCTGCTAGGACACTGAATGCTTTTAATGTGAAAAATTACAATGTTCATGCCTTTGGTTGGGTCAGTAGGATCTTCATTTTAGATTATCCAGGAGTTACTATGATTCATGTTGATGGTGTTCTCTCCTTGCAATGGAGCTACAATGAATGTCCAGAGAGAATCAAGGAGTCCCCTCTGTTCCAGAAACTTCACTGACCTAAAGGGAAAGGGTTGTTCATTAATTTCATATAAGACAATAGGAAGTGTGATACAGTAAAAAGAAAACAAGTTAAAACATACTCTATTGCCAGGTATGGTGGTACATGCCTGTCATCCCAGCACTTTAGACTCGAACATTAAAATTATGACTTTGAAGCTAGTCTGGACACACAGTAAGTTCCAGGCTAGCCTGTATTATCAAATGTTGTCTAAAAAAAGTCATAGAACAAAAATTATTTTAGATAAAATTAAGTAAATAGTAACTCATTAAAGGTATCGGAGTTGGCCTACAAATAAACTCGCACAGTTGGTCAAGCATTAAAGATAATCTGAGCTTCAGTGTAAGGTTCTGACTCTTTTTTCTATAACATACTTCTTCACAGCTGGATATAATGGCACATATCTATAATTCCTGAAATTATGTGGCAGAGGCAGAAGGATTATAAATTTAAAGTTAAATTGGGCTACACAGTCAAAGTCAACAGTGTCTCAAAAAAAAGTGATAAACTATGGCTTACAAATCTCTGTTGCCAGAAAAATTTTACTACTCAATTTTCAGAGCATCCTAATTATTAGTTTATTGTTTTTTCCCAATAATTACATTATCTATAAAATTTTCTCATTTTCTGGTTTAGTGTCTTCTAAATGCTATTTTGACATGACTTTAGGCAAAATACAAGAAAATAATGTTCAACGTTAATGATAATATTGTATTATCATGCATTTAAAAATTAGTGAGCCAAACACATAATTTCCACAGACTATTGCTACTGAAGATGACAGGGGGATACCATGAGTATGGGTGAGGTTGAACTGAGAAAATGACACTGGGCCTGGAAAATGTGTATGCACACGAGTCCAAGCGCTGATGCAGAACAGTGAACTACACTGTTGTCAGTTTGGAAGGAAGGTAAGGCAGGAAGAGTTGTTCCATTTGCCAGAAAGATGGGCAGACATAGCTGGAGACTGGACCACAGCTGAGGCAACTAATCACTGAGAGAGAAACATATTACAACTGCCATGGAATGAAGGGCTTACTGCTTAGAACTCTCTATTTAACTAGGTCTCTTATTTGTTCTCCAGGAAGATGGGGATAAGTTTCTACATGGTCACCAAAATTCCTTCCAACTTTTAACAAATTTTGCTCAAAACTTTAAAAAACCTTTATAATATGTCTATATGTGGGGGGGCAGATGGGGTATGGACATGTGAATACAGTTCCCACAAGGCCCGGGGGCATCAGATACCCTGGAACCACAGTTTCCGGTGTCTCTGATCCATCTGACATGGGTGCTAGGAGATAAACTTGAGCTCTCTGCATGAGCAGTAAGCACTTTGAATCACTAAATCACTGCCTTACCACTACCCCTTGGGGAAATATATATAATGCTGACTTTGAATGTGTGGACTTGGCAAATGAATGGCAATATGAGTAATGGGAGAAGAGTCACCGATGATGGACGAGTTGAAAATGAAATTAGTAGTGTCATTTATGGAGATTAGAGGTCAAGGTGAGGAGAGGACTGGAATGCACGCACAAAGAAAACTGGTTTGGACATGTCAGTGCCATCTCTATGTGTTGTTGGATACTTGGGGACAATCTTACAAAATTTCATGGAACTTTATGTAATTCTTCCCATTTAATATACGTGGGGCAACTGATGCTCAGATCAAAGATTGCAGAAGAGCTCAGGACTGAACATATCTGCCTAATGCTGTACAGGTACCAGGAAGCCAGAGCCATGTGACATTTCGACAATGAAGGGAGGAATGAGGGTACAGATAGAGTGTGAAGTGTTGGAAAGGATCCATGAGCTTTTGATTGTGTGATGTCACTGCAGCCAAAGCTAGGGAGAGAGAAAAGGGAAGGCCACACTGTGCATATTTCAGGGAAATCCTTGGAAGAGAGCTGTCAACGGGAGGGGAGAATGTGAAGATCAGCAATGCTGCCTCAGTCTGTGGATTGGGGAAGAGTCTGAGAACGGGAGGGCATGGGTGATCACATGGTCATTGGAAAAGTAAGTGTAAACTGAGTACTTACTACCTGCAAGACACTATGTCACTTAGCACAATTTAACTTGCCTCATCCTGACAACTAGCTCAGTAGTTAGTAGAAAACACGAAACCATTCTCTCTTAAATCAGTCTTTCAGTCTCTTTCCCAAAATTTTTCTATGACTACTTCTGGACACTATCATAAGCACAGTGCCTGACTTTCATCAGTCACTTTTCAGATATGATATTGAAAAATATACAAACAATAATGTACTGGATACTCTGTACGGCAAAAGAATGAGATTTTTAATATACTGAAAAAGTTACATGAAAAAATGAAAATATAATAATCTACTTGTAGAAGAAAAGTATGTTTCCATTTGATTATTAGTGCACTAAATATTTCTTGGAATATCAAGGAACTAATAAAAGTATTTGAGGCTGAGCAGGGGAAGCTATGGGCTGGGCTCACTGAAGAGGGAAAGGAACTTTTCATTGAATAAATTTTTATTCTCTTTGACTTTTAATCTATGGGGATATGTTGGTATTGATCTTAGCCAGCTGTTGTCACAACAGTGATGTATATAATCATTTCCAAATTCAAGACAATAGCATCGATTCTCATGCCCACAGGCACACAGTTCTGCCAAGTGGCTGTTTTCAACTTCAAACTGTCCAGGATAGCTTAGAGTGCTGAATATTTTCATCCCTCAAAGACAATGATATTAGGAGTAAGGACTTGGGAGGTGGAGCACTAATGAGTGAGAATAATACTCACCAAAAGGGATCTTGGAGAACCTTCCTTCCCACTTTCTATTTCTTAGATATCCAGTTTCCATGTGTGAGAGAAGCGAGTTTTTTTGTTAGTGACCTATGAAAGCTTAGCAGAGTGCCCCTGGCTACTAGAGTCCTTAGAACCATCCACAGCAGTCACGTTAGTAAGACATAGCTGCATTCCATTTGCCACCTTAGAGTGCTCCAGCTAGAGTGGCAGAGACATTCTGGGAAGTGTTTTTCTCACTGTGTGAACAAGACCTTTCAGAAGATGACAAAACACTCATGCTTCTAACCGATATCTGGAGTTTTGAACATTTACCTGTACACTTTCAATCAGCTGAATAAATAAGCAGAGAGACATACTCCTCCCTAAGGCAGAGTGTGGTATGAGTCATTGCTGAACAAGACTCTACTCCAATATTTTAAAAATTGTAAATCCACTTGAATGTCAAAACTCAATCTCCTGCACAATCTCAAACTCTCTGTACCGGATAATGACCCCAACTTAATCCATGTTTAAAGGTCAAGGTAAGACCAGTTCCTTCCCTCCTTCCCTCCTTCCTTCCTTCCTCTTTCAGTCTTTCCTTTTAAAAATTTATATCTTACATTATTTTAAAATTACTTTTAAATTACTTATTTGTGAATGTGTCCATGTGCACCCATGCATGTGTGTGTGTGCACAGGCCACACCAGGTGTGTTGAAGTCAGAAGGTCACATGTGAAGTCTGTTTGCTCCCTCTACCATGTAGGTCTAGGGGATCAACTCAAGTCATCAGGCTTGGTGGCAAGCACCCTCACCCATAGGCCCTCTTTATGCCTCTACTAATTTGCTTACTCTGGGTGCTGATTCTGCTTCTGTCTTCTCCAATGGGGAAAGGAAGAAAGCAATATGAATTTGAGAGCAGAAGGATCTAATGTAGGTAAGGTCGTCTCTGTGACCCACAAGAAGGTATTCATTCTTTGCTTCATGAGACACTTGTAGATCTATGTCAGGGATTGCCTTTAGGAGTATTCCTTGTTACCAATGATGCTACTCCCAAGTGATTATACTTGACTCCTTTTCACATTTGCTTCTCCTATCATACAGAAGCTTTCTTTCTAGTGAACCTCTCAAGCATACCCAAGACCATCTACTCTAGCAATCTATGGGGACTTACTGCTTTTCACTATTGACGTGTGGCTCTCATTTCATAGATCTTACTGTCCCTCTGTACTCTTATTCTTACTCATTCAACATTTTCAAATTAAAATCAGGTATCAGTTTTCACTTTCTCAAGAGTTCTCCAACACAGCTTGACAGTGAGGCTAGTTCTGCAGAACCAGAGCTCTAACCAACTCTTCCCAGCAAACCTCCACTTCTCTCATGCTGTATCAAGATTTTTATTACCAGTCTAGAAATGAACAGTTTGTGGAGGTGATGGATGGTGCCTAGAAGAATAGATTCTAGGTATAACTCCACCAGTGATGATATAGTTATTTGAGTCAGAATCTGGTATGACCTAATTTTCTCAAAAAGGATGTTGAAGCTCATACATTGTTATTTATCTTCTAGTTGATCATGACAAAGATCTGCCTAGAATCTGTTTCTTACATCGTAGTAAGAAATTTTCCCACTATGTTGAAGCAGGAAGTTTTTCTTAATGTTTAAATAATACTCTTTTGTGACTTAGATCCTTTTCTTTGTTCTGGCCTTGGCAAGCACCATATCAAGAAGAACAGCTGGTCACCATTTTAATGTTTGAACTTTATGAATAAAATCTTTCAAATGCTGACACAAGAGTTGTGATTTGTTTTGGAGGCTTGAGCTTCATGGACTCATTTAAGTCCATTCAAACTTCAGAATATTCTGGTTTTGTAGATCTTCTGAAACACTCCAATAAAGACATCTCTTCATGAGGAGTCTTCAAGTTTCCATCTGTGGTGGGAGACCTCTGCCTAGGCCACAAGGGCTCCATAGCCAAATAGAGATGGGAGAAAGCTAGCCTGCCAGGAGTGTGGATAAGCCTGTGAGAGGAGGTAAGAGGAGCAACAATGCTCAGCAGGACTCGCCCATAATCCTTGGGACACAGACTGAGGAACAGCCAGGGGAAGAAGCCTTCTGGTTTCCATCTGTGGCTGGCGACTTCTGCCTGGGCCACCAGGGCTCCACAACCAAATAGTGACTGGAGAAAGCTAGACTCCCAGGAGTGTGGGCAAGGCTGTCTGCTAAGAGGGACCCACTTGGAATCCCCTGGACACATGGACTGAGGAGTGGTCTTCTGGTTTTTCTTGGTGGCCAGGGAGCAGATCCTGTGACACAGGGCTCCATACACAAATAGTGCCAGGAGAGAGCTAGTATCCCAGGAGTGCCGACACACCTTCAAGCATAGGCAATACCACCACTTCTGTTCAAATTCACTAGATCAAGAGGGACCCTTACAGAGCCATCAGGACACAGGAACCTAGGGACAGCTGGGGACTAGATCATCCTTCTGGTTTCTGTCTGCACCCCAGAGCTGACACTGTACCACAGCTCTCCAACCCTAAATTCCTCTCAGAGAGAGCTGATCTTCAAGGAGTATTGACACAGAGGCTTGCAGGAGGGACAAGCCACAGTCAGAGAGAGTAAGAGCAGCTAACACCTGAGATAACCAGATGGTGAAAGGCAAAGGAAAGAACATAAGGAACAGAGAAAAAGGCTACTTGGCATCATCAGAACCAAGCTCTCCCACCACAGCAAGCCCTGGATACCACAACACACCAGAAAAGCAAGACTCAGATTTAAAATCACATCTCATGATGATGATAGAAGATTTTAAGAAGGAAATAAATAACTCCCTTAAAGAAATAAAAGAGAACACAGGTAAACAACTAGAAGCCTTAGAAGAGGAAACACAAAAATCCCTTAAAGAATTATAGGAAAACACAATCAAACCGGCAGAATTACAGGAAAACAAAATCAAGCAGATAAAGGAAATGAACAAAACCATCGAGGAACTAAAAATATAAATAGAAACAATAAAGAAATCACAAAGGGAGACAACCCTGGAGTTAGAAAAGCTAAGAAAGAGATCAGGAGTCATAGATGCAAGCATCACCAACAGAATACAAGAGATAGAAGAGAGAATCTCAGGTGCAGAAGATACCATAGAAAACATTGACACTAGAAGAGAGAATCTCAGGTGTGGAAGATACCATAGAAAACATTGACACAATAGTCAGAGAAAACGCAAAATGCTAAAAGCTCCTACCCCGAAACATCCAGGATATCCAGGATACAATGAGAAGACAGAACCTGTGGATAATAGGTATAGAAGAGAGTGAAGATTCCCAACTTAAAGGACCAGTAAATATCTTCAACAAAATTATAGAAGCAAACTTCCCTAACCTAAAGAAAGAGATGAACATAAATATACAAGAAGCCTACAGAACTCCAAATAGATTGGACCAGAAAAGAAATTCCTCCTGTCACATTATAGTTAAAACACCAAATACACAAAACAAGGAAAGAATATTAAAAGCAGTAAGGGGAAAAGGACAAGTAACATATAAAGGCAGACCTATCAGAATTACATTAGACTTCTCACCAGAGACTGTGAAAGCTAGAAGATGTCGTACAGACCCAAAGAGAACACAAATGTCAGCTCAGGGTGCTATACCCAACAAAACTCTCAATTATCGTTGATGGTGAAACCAAAATATTCTATGACAAATCCAAATTTGCACAGTATGTATCCACAAACCCAGTCCTACAAAGAATAATAGATGGAAAACGCCAACTCAAGGAGGGAAACTACACCCTAGAAAAAGCAAGAAAATAATCTTTAAACAAGCTCAAAATAAGATATCCTCACAAACATAAAAATAACAGGAAGCAACAATCACTATTCCTTAATATCTCTTAACATCAATGGACTCAATTACCCAATAAAAAAACGTAGACTGACAGTCTGGATCCATAAACAGGACCCAGCAATTTGCTTCATCCAGGAAACACAACTCCGTGTTAAAGACAAGCACTACATCAGAGTAAAGAGCTGGAAAACAATTTCCAGGCAAATGGTCCCAAGAAACAGGCTGGAGTAGCCATTCTAATATTGGATAAAATCAACTTTCAACCAAAGTCATCAAAAAAATAAATAAATAAATAAGGAAGGACACTTCATACTCATCAAAGGAAAAATCTACCAAAAAGAACTATCAATTCTGAACATCTATGCCTCAAATGCAAGGGCACCCACATTCTTAAAAGAAACTTTACTAAAGCTCAAAGCACACATTGTACCTCACAAAATAATAGTGGGAGACTTCAATACCCCACTATCATCAATGGACAGATCTTGGAAACACAAACTAAACAGAGACATAATGAAACTAACAGATGTCGTGAACCAAATGGATTTAACAGATACCTTTAGAACATTTCATCCTAAATCAAAAGAATATACCTTCTTCTCAGCACCTCATGGTACCTTCTCCAAATTGTTCATATAATTGGTCATAAAACAAACCTCATCAGATATAAGAAGATTGAAATAATCCCATGCCTCCTATCGGATCACTACGGATTAAGGCTGGTCTTCAATGGCAACAACAGAAATCCCACATACACATGGAAGTTGAACAATGCTCTACTTAACGATAACTTGGTCAAGGAAGAAATAAAGAAGGAAATTAAAGACTTCCTAGTACTTAATGAAAATGAAAGTACAACATACCCAAACCTATGGGATACAATGAAAGTAGTGTTAAGAGGAAAACTCACAGCTCTGAGTGTCTCCATAAAGAAACTGGAGCACACCTTAACACCTTAACAGCACACCTGACAGCTCTAGAACAAAAAGAAGCTAATATGCCCAAAAGGAGTAGAAGGCAGGAAATAATCAAATTATGGGCTGAAATCAACCAAGTAGAAACTAAAAGAACTATACAAAGAATCAACAAAACCAGGAGCTGGTTCTTTGAGAAAATCAACAAGATAGACAAACCCTTAGCCAGACTAACCAGAGGGCACAGAGACAGTATCCAAATTAACAAAATTAGAAATGAAAACGGAGATATAACAACAGATTCTGGGGAAGTTAAAAAATCATCAGATCCCACTACAAAAGCCTATATGCAACAAAATTGGAAAATCTGGAGGAAATCGACAAGTTTCTAGACAGATACCAATTACCAAAGTTAAGTCAGGATCAGATAAACCATCTAAACAGTCCCATAACCCCTAAAAAAATAGAAACAGTCATTAAAAGTCTCCCAACCAAAAAACAACCCAGGACCAGATGGGTTTAGTGCAGAATTCTATCAGATCTTCAAAGATGACCTAATACCAATACTCCCCAATCTATTCTACAGATTAGAAACAGAAGGAACACTACCCAATTCATTCTATGAAGACACAGTTACACTGATACCAACACCTCACAAAGACCCAATAATAAAAGAAAACTTCAGACCAATTTCCCTTATGAATATCGATGCAAAAATACTCAATAAAATTCTTGCAAACCGAATACAAGAACACATCACAATGATCATTCACCATGATCAAGTAGGCTTCATCCCAGGGATTCACGGATGGTTCAATACCCAGAAATCCATCAATGTAATCTACTATGTAGACAAACTCAAAGAAACAAAACCACATTGTCATTTCTTTAGATGCTGAAAAAGCATTTGACAAAATTCAACATCTCTTTAGAAAGATCAGAAATTCAAGGAGCATACCTAAACATAGTAAAAGCAATATACAGCAAACCAGTGGCTAACATCAAACTAAATGGAGAGAAACTTGAAGCAATTCTACTAAAATCAGGGACTAGACAAGGCTGCCCTCTCTTTCCCTATTTATTCAATATAGTACTTGAAGTTCTAGCTAGAGCAATTAGAGACCAAAAGGAAGTCAAAGGGATACAAATTGGAAAAGAAGAAATCAAAATATCACTATTTGCAGATGATATGATGGTATACTTTGACCGGAAAACTCCATCAAAGATCTGCTACAGCTGATAAACAACTTCAGCAAAGTGGCCGGATACAAAATTAACTCAAGCAAATCAGTAGCCTTTCTATATTCAAAGGATAAACAGCCTAAGAAAGAAATTAGAGAAATGACACTTTTCACAATTGTCACAAACAATATAAAGTATCTTGGTGTGACTCTAACCAAACAAGTGAAAAATCTGTATGACAAGAACTTCAAGTCACTGAAGAAAGAAATCGAAGAAGACCTCAGAAGATGGAAAGATCTCCCATGCTCATGGATTGGCAGGATTAATATAGTTAAAATAGCCATCCTGCCAAAAGCAATCTACAGATTCAATGAAATCCCCATCAAAATTCCAAGTCAATTCTTGGACTTAGAGCAATTCTCAAATTCGTATGGAATAACAAAAAACCCAGGATAGCAAAAACTATTCTCAACAATAAAAGGACTTCTGGGGAAATCAGCATCCCTGACCTCAAGCTGTACTACAGAGCAGTAGTGATAAAAACTGCATGGTAAGGGTACAGTGACAGGCAGGTAGATCAATGGAATAGAATTGAAGACCCAGAAATGAATCCACACACTTATGGTCACTTGATTTTTGACAAAGGAGCTAAAACCATCCAGGGGAAAAAAGACACCATTTTCAACAAATGGTTCTGGTTCAACTGGTGGTCTATGTGTAGAAGAATGTGAATTGATCCATTCCTATCTTGCTGTACAAAGCTCAAGTTCAAGTGGATCAAGGACCTTCACATAAAACCAGATACACTGAATCTAATAGAAGAGAAAGTGGGGAAAAGTCTCGAACACATGGGCACAGGGGGAAAGTTCCTGAACAGAACACCAATGGCTTATGTTATAAGATCAAGAATCGACAAATGGAGGCTCATGAAATTACAAAGCTTCTGTAAGGCAAAGTACACTGTAAATAGGACAAAACAGCAAGCAACAGATTGGGAAATGATCTTTACCAATCCTACATCCAATAGAGGGCTAATATCCAATGTATACAAAGAACTCAAGGAGCTAGACTCCAGAGATCCAAATAACCCTATCAAAAAATGGGGAACAGAGCTAAATAGAGAATTCTCAACTGAGGAAACTTGAAGGGCTGAGAAGCACCTAAAGAAATGTTCAACATCCTCAGTCATCAAGGAAATGCAAATCAAAACAACCCTGAGATTCCACGTCATACCAGTCAGAATGGCTATGATCAAAAACTTAGGTGACAGCAGATGTTGGCAAGGATGTGGAGAAAGAGGAACACTCCTCCATTTCCAGTGGGATTGCAAGCTGATACAACCTCTCTGGAAATCAATTTGGCAGACCAGCAGAAAAATGAACATAATACTACCTGAGGACCCAGCTATTCCACTCCTGGGCATATACCCAAAAATGCTCAACATGTAATAAAGACACATGCTCCACTATGTTCAAAGCAGCCATATTTATAATAGCCAGAAGCTGGAAACAACCCAGATGTCCCTCAACAGCGGAATGGATACAGAAAATGTGGTACATTTACACGATGGAATTACTACTAAGGTATTAAAAACAATGACTTCATGAAATTCGCAGGAAATGGATGGAACTTGAAAATATCACCCTGAGCAAGGTAACTCAGTCACAAAAGAATGATCATGGTACTCACTGATAAGTGGTTATTAGCCCAAAAGTTCCAAATACCCAAGATTCACACTGCACAGCAACCATTGGGCTGAGTGTGAGGTCCCAGATAGAGGAGTTGGAAAAGGAACTGAAGGAGCTGAGGGAGTTTGCTGCCCCATGGAGGGAGCAACAGTGTCAACTGACCTGACCTCCTGATGCTCCAGGAGACTGAATCACTAACTAAAGAATACACATGGAGGGACCCATGGTGCTGGCCACATATATAGCAGAGGAGGGTCTTGTTAGATATCAGGGGGAGGAGAGGCCCTTGGGCCTGAGGGTGTTAGATGCCCCAGTATAGGGGAATGCCAAGGAGGGAAGAAGAGAGTGGGTGAGTTGTTGGGGGAATACCCTCATAGAGGCACGGGACAGGGGAAGGGGTGGGAGTTCCAAAGGGGAGATCTGGAAAGGGGAAAGATTTGAAATGTAAATAATATATCAAAAAAAATAAAAAGACATCTCTTCACAGACTACTCTTCAGTTAGTCCCTTGGTAGGTCTAGAGGAGACACACAAAGTCAGATGGATTTAGAACTTTTTCCTGGGGGAAGATGTATTGCAAAACTGATGCAGAGTTTTAAACCCTTTCCTCCTTAGGGATTACATTATTTAAGTAAAATACCATTCTTAGCTGAGTGTAACATTCTTAAGCAACTATATCTTCCTCTTTTCCTATTTTTGGAAATTCAGAATGCAGTCAGTTACTAACCTTTGAAAGCATGCAACCTCCCACTTCATTGTTTGCCAGCCCAAGTCTTCCTTTCTCTTTGTCAAAGCTTCTTTCCCTATAAGGTTATATTTTGTCCTATAGTGCTTCATATTTCATGCTTCTATGCACCGTTGCCATGTCTCCCCTGTCTTTAAAGGCTTACAAATATACACGTGTATACCCCACATTCTCATGTCCAACACAGATAAAAGAATAAAATCTGTCTTCTGAGAAAAACCTGAACTCTGCTCAGATATTGTAGGTATCTCATTTCATATTCCTGCCTGAGAGTATAAGAGAAGCCCTGAATTGTGATCTTGCATTATAGTTCAGAGCAGGCCTTCTTAAAAATACAATTCCCCCCCCCAAAGGAAATGAAAGAGCTATTTAAAACAAGCAATCAATCCAGACAGAATTCACCCCAATCTGAAGAACATTTCTTACAATGATGAATAGAAGGAAAAGAAGCAAAGAATTTTTAAAAAATGGATTTAAAGGGAGATTTGGGGCTCATCAGTACTCACTGATTCCAAACATAGAAATTCAATTTGATTTATCATGGAAGGAAAAGATTAATCACTTACAGCAATCTTGAAGTCAGTGTGCTGCCTTCAAAGCTGCTAAATGAGACTCACTGTTAATTACCACTTTCTGCTCAGGGCTGAACTTTTCCACATTATTGAATTGTCTGGCTGTGGAACAAGTCATCTTAAATTCCCTTTCTTTTCGTTCTATCCTCAAACAAGCTCATAGCTAGGACTTTTTTTTTCTTTCTTTTTTTAACAGCTCTTTGCAGATGGTAATGACTTCGGATACTGCATATATTGTAATCCAGATATCTGACGACTACTTCTATTATTTTGTTTTACTTTTAACACCCTATGCACAAAAGCCTTATCTTTGCTAAACATCATTTAACTCATTTCTACTCTTCTTATATCTTCAGGCTGTGTCTCAAGTCTACTCTAAATTTGGCAGTATGCCTTCAATACTACACTTCTGTTACCTATTTTACTGGGTTGATTCTTTTTTTGTTTTTGGATTTTGCTTTTGTCCTGATTTTAGGTTTTTTGACGCTCTTTCTCCTGGTAATATCATATCAATGTGGATAGAAAAAATACTGTACTGTTTTATTACATAGAACCCAGTTGTGTTTTCAGTTAAGGGGTCTTGCTTGCTTCTGGTCTATGCAATGGATCTCAACATTTTATCTAGGTTTTAATATAAACTTAGAGACAAAATAAATAATGTTAACAATCATAATGAAAATACAAAATAAACAAAACTCTGGAAGTAGCAGGCTTTTATTCTTTTCTGAGAGGAGAATTTATCTCTACCTTTTCTTGGGACTGTGAATGATATTTAGAGTTACCTTCATTTACACTTCTTTAACCTCTATGACCTGAGCTTCTCAATAGTTTTTCAATAAATCCGGCATCACATAAAATTGGAGGATCTAAGAAGAATCTAAACCCCAACTTCTATTGCCACATCATGAAAGTGTTCTCAAATGTCCTTTGGGATAGTCGATTTTCCTATGTCCAGTTGAGAACAGAACAGTGTCTTTGGAAGCTATAAATTTGCTCCTTGGTCTTGATAAAAATCTATTCCTTCTTGCCTCACAAGCTATACTTCTTGCTTTTCTAACATTTCATTCAGACTTCTCCCTGAGTCATAGCTGCATTTAGCTTTCTGCACTGAGATTTCCAGAACCTGAACACACCTGTACTCCACTTGCTGGATCTGATGTGTAATCTCTCTGCAATCATCTCTTCTGCAAGGAGATGAAGAGCCAAATGAAAGGGGGGGGGGAATCACACCACAGTGCATCCACTCCTGCACTTTTCAAACAAATATTAAAACCAACTCATAGCTAGACTAGTCCCGAACAATATTTTCAAGTATGAATCATAAAGAAGAAAGCCATTGTGACTCCCTCAGATCATAGAGCAAGGATTACTGTGCAGCAGGAGTAGGGACCAATCTGACATAAGCAGCTGGATAGAGTACTAATGTGTTTTTTATTCATACCATCAGAATAGAAGTAGCAAGTCATCTCAGATTTTTCAGTGATGTCATACATCAAAATGTATTCTCTGCTCATGCTGTGTATTCACAGAGATTAAGGCCAGTCTTAGCATTTCTTATCAAAGAGTGGCAATATCCTGGTGAAATGTCTGCTCTATTCTTACACAAAGCAAAGAACATGACCACACCCTCTTTAAATTACTAGGAAAATGAAATTGTGTTCTGTGCCTGGAAAAGATGGAGTTGGTAAATAACACTACAAATGGTTGTACCTGGCTTGCACCCTGTCTATGCCCTTCTCTCCTCAGCATTCCCCAAAAAGTTTAGTTCCAAACTATTTACTTCATCCCATAATATTTCATGCAATTGAACTAGTACTTAATAATCACCAGGATATCAACGAATGCTTGAACTGTGGTGCTTCTGTAGTTTACATGGTGTTCTCAGGTGAACTATATCGGAATAATGTATTTCTGACCCTTCAACCACTTAGGAGCACTGGCAAGACAGATGGCATCAATTTCAGTTTACATAGATGAATAAACAGGATTATTACGTAGTGGATTATTAGTACCAAAATCACAATCACAGAGTTGGATTAAAAACACACTCTCTTTTTATACTTCAAAGTTATTAGATAATGTATGTGGCCCTACCAATTCTATTGCCTTATAAAAGTGTCCTCAAGGATAGACATTTTTTTTCCCCAGAATCAAAGAGATGAATCAATAAGAAAAACAATGTTAGTTGTTTAGCGTGTATGACTAATGAAGTGTGGTCTTATCTCTTGTGCTTTTATGTATAGGAGTGACAGCATGATTTTTCTAGCTATTTATTTCTGAACAATTTAAGGTTGGAGGTGAGGGGCAGGGGTATATCAGTGTGTCTCACTTTCAACTGATTAAAAAGATAGAAGAATATTCCTTAAGAAAGAATTGCTTTGTCCCTGTATTTCCTTTAGACAGGAGCAATTCTGGATTAAAATTTTTGAGATGGGTAGGTGGCCCAATCCCTCAACAGGGTGCCATGCCTAACCTCTGGATATGGTCTTTACAGGTTCTCTCTCCCATTTTGGAGGGGGTATTTCAGCTAATGTCATCCCTGTTGGGTCCTGAGAGCCTCTTGCTTTCTTGGCATCTGGGACTTTCTGTTGGCTAACCTCAGTTTCTCAGCCCCCATTGTGACACACACACCTCTGTTCAATTTCCTGATCCTCTGTACTTCTCCCCACCTCCTCCTACATCTGATCTTCCCCCCTTTCCCCCTCCTCTTTCACTCTTCCTCCCCAGACCCTCCCACCTTCTACCTCCTGGGATTATTTTGTTCCCCCTTCTAAGTAGGACTGAAGCATCCACACTTTGGTCTTCCTTCTTTTTGAGCTTCATACGGTTGGTCTGTGAATTGTATTGTGGGTATCCTGAGCTTTTTGCCCAATATCCACTTATCAGTGAGTACATGCCCTGTGTGTTCTTTTGTGACTAGGTTATCGCACTAAGGATGATATTTTCTTGTTCCATCCATTTGCCTGCGAATTTCAAAAGGTCATTGTTGTTAATAGCTGTCATTGTGTAACTGTACCACATTTTCTGTATCCATTCCTCTGTTGAAGGATATCTGGGTTGTTTCCAGCTTCTAGCTATTATAAATATGGCTGCTGTGAACATAGTGGAGCATGTGTTCTTGTTATATGCTGGAGTATCTTTAGGGTATATGCCCAGGAGTGGTATAACTCAGACTGAAGGAAAGGCCATCCAGAGACTGCCCCATCTGGGGATTCATCCCGTATGCAGCCACCAAACCTAGACACTATTGCTAATGCCAAGAAGTACTTGCTGACAAGAGCCTGATAAAGCTGTCTCCTGAGAACCTCTGCCAGAGACTTTCCCATATAGATGTGGATGCTTGCAGCCAAACACTGGACTTAGCACTGGGACCCCAATGAAGGAGTTAAGGGAAGAACTAAAGGAGCTGAAGGGGTTTGCAACTCCATAGGAAAAACAACAATATCAACCAACTGGACCCCACAGAGCTCCTAGGGACTAAACCACCAACCAAAGACTATACATGGGAGACCCATGTCTCCAGCAGCATTATGTATCAGAGGATTGCCTTATCTGTCATCAGTGTGAGGGGAGGTCCTTCGTCCTGTGAAGGCTAGATGTCCCAGCATAGGAGAATGCTAGGGCAGTGAGGTGGGAGTGGGAGATTGGTTGGGGGAGCAACCTCATAGAAGCAGGGGGAGGGGGAAGGGATAGGGGATTTGGGGAGGGGAAACCAGGAAGGAGGATAACATTTGAAATGTAAAAAAATAAAATAAACAATAAAAACTAACTAACTAACTAACTAATTAACTAACTAAATAGGAAAGAACTGCTTTAAAGCAAGCTAAGAAAAATAGGCACTAAAATAAGTCATATATTTGCAACATTTTTTTACATTTATAGTCAAAGACTATTAAGGCATTATTTTTGGGGGGGGGTTGCTTGCTTGTTTGTTTCATGAGGGAGGATTTTGCTATGTAGCTGATGTTGCTCTTAACGTTGTAGTCATCCATCACAAACCTAGAATTAGTGCACCACAATTCTGGTTAAGGCACATGTTTCTAATATTTACTTTTCAGGGTAAGAAGTTGCCCTAATATAGGTCAGTTTAATTACACAGTCACTGGTAACCACTTTGTTGCAAGCATTATGTTAATTCTATGTCCTGAATTTCCTATTTCAGACAGGTGTCAGTACATTTCAATTATTTTGGATATGAACATATAGTCACATCACCCAGAGAAGAAGAAGCAGTGTGACTATGAACTAGAACTTGGCTGTCTCGTGACAGTCACTTCTCCTGTCAACTCTCAAAGGCATGGATTGGACTACAGGTGTGCATTGTGGATAGGACAGAAACTTCAAGGTGACAGAAAGAGAATGGCTGAAGTATAATAGAGAATTCAACTAAGAAACTCTCTAAGACAGTTGAAAATGTGCAATTGGCCGGCACCGTTTACCCTGGACTATCAATCACTGCCAATCACTAGTAAACTTCCCCAATAACTCAGGCTCATGGGCAGCATTTTCCCAGGGAGGGCCACCATGTGGTGGGTGTGCAGCACACCTGCAGGCAGGCCTCTTCCAGCATTTGCCTATAGGAAGGTCATTAAAAGGCAGTACAAATTAGAGCAGCTCCCCTAGCTGTAGCAATTAACCTTCAGGAACCTGGCAGGCATAGGTATATTTTAGGACAGTAAAAACCATTAACCTTCTCATAATTTGCAGTCATGAACAGCAAGAGAAAAAGTGAGCTTTTCCTCAGCATCTTTCTCTTCTTTTCCCATTCCTTATCCCTCCCCTGTGTCTTTCCCCTGGGTCTCATTTGTCCCGTGTCTGTCATTGAGATGTATTGAGTGCCCTATCCATGCTATAAACACCATGTGGGGATGGTGGCAGTTGTAACTTAGTGCCAGTTTGTAAAGTCACAATGTAGACTGCTATAGGAGGGCCATACAGATGGTTAACCAGGCCTTACTATACTGGATCCTCCCTGAAGGGTCTAGTCTGAGATGACTTGGTGTTGGTTCTGACACCTTCTGGCCTGATTCTATGTCATGGAGGGTGCCACCATTGCCTGTCACACATATAACAACCCTGCAGGTGCCTGGTGAATGCCCATCCATCTCATCTCTGCACTTCTCCCTTTGGAAAAGATGGACACCCAAACCTCTGCACGGGAGAGCAAACAGTGAGCTGGCTCATCTGTCATGCTTATGTCAGGTGCAAGCTGTGGACAAATGACACAGCACGGGTCAGAACTTGTGAGCAATGCTCCATTTCCTGAAAGCTATGGATTTCTCAATGTGGAAAAATACCTACATCATTTGAAAACACTGATATGCAAGGCAGAGCATCTTACATTAACTATTTGGTGATGCAATCTCTTTGATCTGAGATAACTCTCATTTGGAACACACACACACACACACACACACACACGTGGAGAGAGCATTAGAGAGAAGATTTTTTTATTCTATTTTATTGTAAATTAATAAAATATTCTAGAAAAGACAAGAGTGGAAATGAAAAAGAAATTCAATGGATAGTAGGTTTTGAAACTCTGTCAAAAATCATCAGTGTATATTCATTTTAAAAAAAGAGAGAAATTCCTTTATATTATTAAGAAACTAGCTCTTAGCATAGTTTAAAGAAGATTCCTAGGTCATTAGGCATCACTATGAAAATCTAATGGGTGACAATGTGTTTGTGATTGTCACAAGTAGACACCTATGAAGAAATTCTGACGAGACTACTGATTTAAGATTTGATGTGGCTTCTGGCAAAGGGAAGAGATGCCAGGCTTGCCCCCTGCCTCTGAGGAAGCCTCTTTAATTTAAATGTGCATGCTGAGATGCAGCTGTGCCGATGAATGCATATTTATTGGACCTGGAGAGGAGGCAAATGTGGGACTAATTAAACTATCCTAGTGTCAGTTACTCTGGCCAACACCCCCTTCCACAAAAGCTTCACTACTTAAAACATAGTTTGGAAGCAAATGTTTCCACTCAAGTCCTTTTGCAAAAGGTGAAAAAATACTATGGCAATTTTATTCAGATTAGAGGGGAAAACAGAACTTAAAAGATGCCTTAATTAGGTGGTAGCTTTATGAAACTTTACTAAAGAAAGAGATCTGATAAAGAGGTTTGCCTATGTGTTGAGACTTTTCTTCCTACTTTCTGGGGTTAAGGAGACAAGTGCTGGCAAGTGTCATTGGACTCTTTTTGAACTATTTCTTTTCCTCAGTCCTTATGATCTCCATTGGAATAATTCACATGAGGCACAAAAGGGCATAGTGTAGAAGAAAGAGCTTACTGCAGAGTAAAGTGGAACATTCTCAACAGAAGGGATGGACAATGGCCAAAGAGACCATTGTGCCAACCCTTATTTTAGGTAGGCTTTATACCATTTCTAAACACTCTAGAATATATACCTTCTCTCATGGGTATTTTCCTTTCCATGTGATTGACAGGACCATTTAGTTCGCATCTTACAGGGAGAGTAATGATATGTCTATGTGTTTTATGAGAAAGTTTCCTGCTATCCAGTAATTTTACGACCTTTTATATAGTTTGGAATAGTATTTCACTTTTATTGTTTAATTGTGGTGTGTGTGTGTGCGCGCGCGTGCACGCACGCATGTGCATGCTCGTGCTTGGGAGGCCAAAAAAGGGTGTCCAATCCCTAGAGCTAGCTGTGAGCTGCCTGAGTGCTAAGAACTGAACTTGGTTAAGAGCGTGCACTGGAATTGAAAAGGAGCCACAGGACTTTATTCTGCCATGGTAAGAGTCAATCCTAGAGTATTCATCTATCCAACAATATGTACTAAATGCCAACCATGTATCAGAGCGCCTCCTTGGGACTGGGACTATAGCAGTGTATACAATGGAGTAGAATAGAGATTCTGTAGGGTTACCAGCTCCCAGATCTGATGAAAACAATTCAGAGTATTTGACACCTTTGCTAAATGGCAAATGCCAAGATGAATCAAGGGTTACCACCAGACCACAGTCAGAGTTGGAAGGAGCAAGGAATCAAGCATCTTAGCTTCTAAATTCAGAACTGAGTGGAGGGGGAAAGAGTAATACTCAGGTGAAAATCAAATACTTATAAGCAAAGACTGAGAGGCCAGAATCACAGACACAATTCTATGCTAAGACTACCCATCCCATTTTGTGAGAAAAAGAGAAATCTTGGTAAATCCACATGGAACTTAATTTCTAAATGATTGTACTTAAGCCCAAATCCCCCCAAACAGGAACCATCTGTGAACTGAATGGAAGTTTTCCATGGGAATGTCTAAACCATATTTGCCTAAAATTTACTTCCATTTCCACAATAGTATCCTCTGTCGGAGTATTGGGTGTGACATCACCTTGATGCATAATATTATAAACATTTTAAATATTAGATATAAGGATGGAAGATGAAAGGAATGTGAAAAGGGAAGGTAGCTGCTCCAATGGCTGAGTATCAAGAGAATCTTACAATCAAGACATGAACCATGCTTTTTGCTCAAAATACATGCTTTGACTTCTTGTAGTCTATGAATAGTAAACATTCCTTTGACTGTTTTGACCTAGGTTTGTGTTGTGTTGTATTAATCTATTAGGATTGTGTATAATGCATCTCAAAAGCACCTTAGGAGTTCATTTAATAAAGAAAAGTTTCTTAGACAACAGTTAAGTATAAGAAATATCTTTGTTAAAAGTATATTTTATTTATTCTTTGGCAATTTCAAACATGGAAACAATGGCTTTGATCCTGTGTAACCCAACAGACCCTTCTCCTTCATGTTTTCTCCTTTTAATTTTTTTAACCCACTGAACCCAATTAGTATTGCCTAATACAAGTATACCAAACATTTTAAACCAGTCTTTTAAATCCTTTGACTAGAGTGACATGAAAAGCTTTCCAAATGTTACATAGTTACGACACTTAATTGTGACCTGCTCTGGAGAACTGACTCTTCTTTCCATCCCTTGAGGCCTATGTCTTTAAATCTACATTTAAAATATTTTTTTTTAAATAATAATCTTCAACTTGGCTTCTTACTGATTCACCTTGATATTATTTTCTTTGGTATTTAAGAATCCCAAGCAGAAGCTTCTGAAATGAATTCCTCAGGTTGGTCCCATAGAACATGTACTCTGTTACTGCTGGGTTCACTCCTGTCAGCTGAATGTCTGTGTCTCCACTTTCTGCAAGTTTATGTTAGGGTTCTAGCTTCCAGTAGGCTTTTATTAAGAGCTGGAGCCTTGAGGAGGTTATTGTGGAGATCAAGCATTCATGAATGAGATTAGTATGCCTATAAGTGATGATGTCAGACAGCTTGCTTCCACTGTCTGCTCTA
Organism: Rhynchomys soricoides; assembly: GCA_019843965.1. Taxonomy (NCBI): domain Eukaryota; kingdom Metazoa; phylum Chordata; class Mammalia; order Rodentia; family Muridae; genus Rhynchomys; species Rhynchomys soricoides. The sequence continues at coordinate 2,863,349 of JADRCH010000088.1, forward strand.
CTGTATGGTGGCAAACGAGGAGACAACCATGGTCAATCTACACTAAGAACCTAATCCTGCTAGCACCCTGATCTCAGATATCAGTCTTCAGAATTGTGAGAAAGAAGTGTTAGGTGTTTAGAACACCAGTCGGCTCCTGTGCAGCCTTAGTGGATAAAACAGTCATGGAGTCAATAGAGTTACCTGGACCCACTGCAGACTTCCATTCTTAAAGCAAATTTGTAACAGAAGAGAGCCATTTGCCTTCTTATGTTTGAAGCTGGTGGTCACAGGTATCTCTATCTTCAAGGGGAGGGTGGCTTCTCAGGGAGTCTCACCAAGGGAAAGAGAAAGAACACTATATAAACGTCTGCAGGAAACATGTACATTGTTTATGATGCTAAAATTTGATTTCTCTTCTGGAAAAGAGAAGGGGTGATTTAATGAGAAAAAAATCAAGTTAGTGGGTACATAATTGATCTGGTCAAAGAATTCCCTTTGAGGCTGGCTCATTTGATAGGTCTGGCATGTCTCTTTGATTCTTCTATAGTATCTGCAATTCCTTTCCTTTCTCCTAAGGTTTTCCACTTGATCTTATCACTTGCATTGCTCTTTCAAGTGCCAGTGAAGATCTCCAAACCTCCACTCATGTGGCCCTTTTAAACAACTTGTTTGTTGCCCTCACATTTCTTCTGGGCTCTGGATTCATGGCTGAGACTCTGCCTCAAACTTCAGAAACTGAAATGACTATTTATATGTTTTGGAAATTTTTAAGTGTCTTAGATAGTATTTTATTGCTGTGAAGAGACACCATGACCAAGGCAGCCCTTAAAAAGGAAAACATTTAATTGGGGCTGGCCTACAGTTTCAGAGGCTTAGTCCATTACCATAATGGTGGGAAGCATGTTCAGGCAGACATGATGTTGGAGAAGGAGCTGAAATTTCTACATTTTTATCTGAAGGCAGCAGAAGGAGATTTTATTTAATACTGGATGGTGTTTGAACATAGGAGACCTCAGAACCCACCCCACAATGACACACTTCCTCTCACAAGGCCACACTTCCTAATAGTGCCATACCCTATGAGCCAAGCATTCAAACACATGAGTCTATGGGGGCCATATGTATTCAACCACCACATTCTACTTCCTGGTCTCAACAGACTTGTTGCCATAACATAGTAGAAAATGCATTTAGTCTAACTTTAAAAGTCCCCATAGTCTATCATAGTCTCATCAATGTTTAAAAGTCCCAAGTTCAAAGTCTCTTCTGAGATTCATACAATCTCTTAACTGTAAACCTCTATAAAATCAAAATAAAAGCAGATCACAAAGCAGATCACATACTTCTAAAATATCATGGCATAGGATATGTGCTACCATTCCAAAATGGATGGAAGGGAGTTTAGTAAGGAAATACTAGACCAAAGCAAGAGTGAAAACCAGCTGAGCAACTCCAAACTCTACATGTCCATATCTGATGTCAAAATGTTCTTCAGCTCTCCAACTCCCTTCAGCTTTGTTGACTGCAACACACTTCTTTCTTTGGGGCTCATTCCACTCCCTGTCAGCAGCTTTTTTGACACGTGTCTTATGATTCTAGCATCTCCAATATCTTGTCTCCAAGGCTATCAAGCATTCAACTTCACAGTTTCACACAGGGTCTTCCTGGGCCTCCATGCAGGTACACTACTGCCACATGACTGGCCTCAGCAACTTTCCTTAGTTGTGGAGAGAGATTTTGTAATCCCTTTCTTCTATCCTTAATTCTGAAGCCAGAGCCACAAGGAAGAAGCTACCAAGTTCCTCTGTTTGTAGAGGTTGGAACATGGCCCCTTGTTCAATTAAGTTATATACCAGATTTCTGTTTTCCTTGGTTTCTTTCACTGCCTAAGTTTGGCTGTCCTGGACCTTTCTCTGTAGACCAGCCTGGCTGTGAAGTCAAAGATCTGCTTGCCTCTGTCTCCCAAATGCTGGGATTAAAAGAGTGTACCACCACACCTAGACCTAAGCTTTTCTTTAATCTTTTTTTCCACAGGATGGAGATGTAGCTAGGTGAGATCTTTCTCCAAAGTCACCATTACCTTAAATCCACTTTAAAGATATTAAATGTCTGGTGTCCTTTAACACTTGAACCATACATTTTGTATTTTTCCTTGCTCTGATTCATCAGAATACTCTCCATAAGAGTGAACTACAAGACATAGTCTATACTAGGCTGAGATCTTCTTTGCCAATGCAATTAAACTAATTCTCTTCACCTTACCCTCAGGCAGACTCTTCAGACAAAGGCAAAAAGCAGCCACATTCTTCTCCCAAAATCACAAGAATGATCTCTAAGCAACATAGTAAAATTCTTCTTCTCTGAAACCTCTTGAGCTAGGACCTCAAGGCTCAAATCATCCTCAATACCAATATCTTCCATGTTCCTACTAGGATGGCCCATTAAACCCTGCTTAAAGCATTCTACTGCTTTCCTAATCCAAAGTTCCAAAGTCCACATTTCTCCAAACAGAAACAATATCAGGCCTATCACAACAATACCCCAGTCCCTCATACCAATCTCTGTTTTAGGGTTTTATTACTGTGAAGAGACAACGAGACCAAGGCAACACTTATAAGGGAAACCATTTAATTAGAGCTTGCTTACAGTTTCAGGGGCTTATTCTATTGTCATCACGGTGTGAAGCATGGCAGATGTGGTTCTGGAGAAGTAACAGAATTCTATATCTTGATATGAAGGCAGCAGAAGGACACTGTGTTCCACACTTGGTGGAACTTGAGCATAGGAGACCCCAAATCAGTGAAACTGAAATGAGCTTATTGGGTGTCCTGTAATTCAGTGTTAATCAGTTTCTTAAAAGAAGATGAAATCAGGGAACAAAGTTATACAGAAGGCAGATGACCATGTACAGCCAGAGAAAATATGAAATAGCTATTATGAACTAAGGAAACATGCCTCAGAAGAATGCCTTTCTGCTGATGAGTGATCTCACATTCATAGTCTCCAACCTATGATAAAATAAATCTCTACTTGTTATATATGGAGTTTGTGGCACTTTCTTTTGACTGCTCTAATAAATGTTTCATTTTGTTTTCTCCTGCTTACCCCAAGTTCAACCCCTACTCAAAGCTTCATGATTAGCTCTGCTAACTTCATCCAACTCCATGTGATTGCCATCTTTATGAAATGCTCCTCAACCACGTGGCATGGTTATATGTTAGGGTGAAAGTGAAAAGCTATTACTATTCACAGCTTCATATGGCTCATCCTTGCATACACACATTATACTCTTTCTCTGGTCCACCAATGCTGCATCTCTTCACATGCACACACACACACACACACACACACGCACACGCACACACAAGTGCATACACACATACATACATACATACACATGCACATACACATGCACACAGCACACATGCACACATGCACACACAAGTGCATACACACATGCACACACACATGCACACACACACACACATCACACCACACCACATGCGCATACCACAATATAATCACTTCTCTTCTAAAGTGACTTGCTCTCACTACCAACTTCCAGCATCTAGGTGTGTTCTAACACTGCAATGCAGTGTGGTTCGCGTGGTTCCTTCATTGCCCCCAAATTAGTTATAAGTGGGGACTCCATCCCCACCTGACTTGTTTAATCAAAATCTCATTTTAGAAAGATCTCCAGGTGATTCTTACACAAATTAAAATGTGAGAAGACCTGCCGTAGAATACACTGGTCTTTATGGCCAGGGGAATTTTTCTTACCCTACACAAAGATTATATCATTTTATTTCCCTTTGGCATTAGCAAAGTGAAAGTAGGCCCGATTTCCTATAGACTTAACAAAGTAGAGCATTATCCTCTATTTTCAAAAGCTGATCTCTGGATAAAACTGACGGTGTTTTAATGATGTTTGTCTCTCTGTGGGCTGGTGAAGAGCTCTGGTATTATCTGTTCATGAATTGTCTGTTATGGCTTCGGTACTTGTATTTCTAATTATTCAAGTACATTTTGCTGTAATCTTTTATCATTGTAAGATGAGAAACACCTCCCCTCCCCCCGAATCTTATGTATCCTGAATTTGTATTGAAAATTTTCTCAGGATTCCTGATAACATGATTTGACATTATGTAGGATTCAAAGAATACATTTTTTTCTTCCCAGATGTTTATGGCTAGCAACAGCTCTTTGCTTAAGTTTGGAAATCATTTGAGGAAAATGATTGACAGTGATGATTCTGTAATGAGCACTGTAGTACCTGATACACAATGACAACTTGGTGGATGACGCTAAGTTGATCTGCAGAACAGAAAATATATTAAAGCATGGGACTGTCTAGTAGCTTCCTCATTAAATGTGGTAACTATAACCACACACACACAAATGCACCCACATGCACACTTTCACACACACGTACACCCAGAGACGCAGAGTTTCTATAGAGCCAAGTTGGGGCCCTTCTTATCATTCAAAATGATTAGGCTGCTGGTTGTGGAGATCTGGGCAACCTGGGAGGTGGCTTGACAAGGTGACTCAGGTCACAGCAGGATAACAAGCAGCAGAAGAAAGAGCTATAAGCTATTTCAAAAAATAAATAAACAACCCTGATCATGCTCCTGAAGTCGACTGCTTCACTGTGCACTTGAGTAAGCTGTGCTTGTCTTCCGGGTTTCCCTTTGTTTATGAGGTTTGCTAAGTCCTTGCCTGTTGATGGTGTAATTTGCTAAGCCAGACAAGCAGGTACTGTACACAATAAGTTCTTCTAAATATAAGGGGTGATTAATCAACGAAAATCAAACTGTGAGCCCCAGTACCACTTCTTCCTGGCTGGTCCCAGACTCCCAGCTTGTTTATTTAGTGTCACCTATAGTCTGTCATGGCTGACCTAAAACTATCAGGAACAGCCACAATGGCAGCCAAGCATAAACAAAAACCTGAACTGAAGGTGCAGAGGGACTGCCATTCCACAGATAAGATCTATTGCTGTAATAGCCCTTGATTATGAAGACCAAAGGAGAAAAAGCACCAACTACACAGACACGTTCTGTTTATTTATATATGAAGACGGAGGGGGGAGCAAATCATGTTCAGAGAGGGAGGGAAGGAGGGAATAAGGTTTCCTTACATGTCAGTGTTTCTGGCTTTATAAAGCAAGATTCTGTGATAGCAGGGGGTGCTTCAGGTTTCCTTTGTTTGTGTATTGACATTTTGCAATGCTTAAAAAACCTTGCATGCTGAGGGCAGAGATAGCAACAAAAAGAGGGATGGAGGCGGGAAACCTGCCAGACTGTTACCCAGGGAAGGAATGTTTTTCTCTTCTGCATAACTATTCTAACTAAGCTGCAGATTTAAGCTTTTGAATAGCCTTTTATATAAAGTTATGGACTTTGAAATTATGGGTTTTTTTTGTGAATAGGCTCAACTAACCTGTGCAAATGTGCAAAATGCATGCTTAACATCCAATGAGTAGTCCCTGGCAAAAGCTTCCCTCCAGTGGTGGCCATATACTTTAGAGACTTTTTATATTTTCTATCGCAGTATTTAATTTATATAGTCTGAGAAATGCTCAGAGAGGTATCTAGAGGTGCTTCCTGTCAGCATGTGATGGACAGAAGCATTGTCTTCAGAGTCAATCTGGTCACTGCCTCAAGATGGACCATGGCAAGATTATTTTCACCCTCAAAGAGCCTCACAAATTCTAGAAAGCAATGGAAATGGATCTCTTGATTGTTTGTAGGTGTTATGCTGCTGTTGCTCATGTTCAAGGGGTGAAATTTGTCCATTTAATGGAGAGGTGTGCTTCTCTGACCAGCATCCCATTTTATACACAGTGTAAGAGGAAGGGGATTTGGGAGGCAGGTGCGTCCAACAGGGCTCTGCTATTGAGGAACACTGCCCATTGTTCTCTGTTGTCAATTACCAGGACAAATGGCCACCAGAAGTTCTTCCCATTCTATTTCCTACAGGCTGTGCAGTACATTTCACTTGAAGAGTGAAGTCTACTGCTTTATCACATAGTAGTGCTCAAAGGGAAATTGCTGCTTAGGTGCTTAACCCTGAAAGCATCCATTTTGGTATACTGGTGTTGCCTGGGGCTGATAGATAAATTTCAGCAAAGCACACCTGGGCTCCAAGGACTGGGGGAATTGATTCTCTGAAGCCCGAGTGGAGCTAAAAGTCTCTGCTGAGGCAGGGCACAAAATGAAGGCTAGAGTTATCAAGTGCCTGGGCTGTAAAGGTGAAACATTTTGTCAACCACAATGAAAAGTCTTAACCGGGCTCACTTGCTTTAAGGGCATAAAGTTCATGTCTTTTCTTTCTTGAATGTTTTATGTGTTTTGGTAATGAAAAAGATTTGGGAAAGTGCCCAGTGCTAGGCCTGGGCATGCAATAGTCAAATAAAAGTTGTGGCTACTTTGACTAAACTCAGTGGTTAGTGCCAAACCATTACCAGTGCTGTGACAGCAGTTTCAGCTCATCAGCTACAAGCTTTGCTGAGTTCCTACTTCTATGGCAACAGTCTTCTAAGGGTTGGTGGCTCATGAATATATTAGTTGGTATCAGCATTTTACTCTTTATGGCTGAATAGCATTCCATTGTATGGACACACCACATTCCAGGATGCTTTTCATCACATAATGGAAATTTTCATTTTGGGTCACTGTGATAATGTTACTACTTTAATTTACAATGAGCACCAAAGATTTGAAATCAAGACAGTTAATTTCTGCTTTCTTCTAAGTTTAAATTCTCCATGCTAAGTATTCTGTGTATGAATGTTGATTATGCTTAAAATAATTACATTGACAACTAATATACAGAATATATATTGATTTAATACATATTAGCTTATATATCATATATACTTTGTTTTTTATATGGATGGCTATTAGTAGAAGCATATCTTGATAATGTTGTAAAACAATAGTTTCTTGAAAGTAAATCAGGTTTGTAAAAGTCTAACTGAGCCCATATCCTAAACGTGAAATGTGCTATTTCACCTGAGCATGTTAGTAAAAACCAAATGTGTTTTAATTTAAAGTGAGGAGAGAAGACTTGAAAACAGAACAGACCATAATGAAAAGCATTAAGTTAGTAACCTTGGCAGTAGAAGAGTGAGCCACTCACCGAATTGTTTTTTAGGTGGTCAACCTCTGATAGATTGTTTATGGTATTGGATTAAATTTTGTTATTGGGACACGTAAAACTTTGGAGGTTAAATGCTTTTAAAATCATGGTTATGTGAAGGAACATTGTTGGAGATAAGTACAAATATTGGATTTGTTTATAAATAAACAAATGTTCGTGCTGACAGGAGAGAAGAGATTGTTGGGTTTGTTTTTGAACTCTTGATTGTAATCATGTTATTTTTCATATGTAAGAGTACAGTGGGGATGTGGTCACAGAAAGGATGCGCTGAACTTTCTCCTACATTTAAAGAACTGCCCCTACCCTAGCTCCCTACTTAGGGTCCCCCCTTTTTTTTCAGCTTCCCAAATTTTATAGTTTACATGTTCTATTTCCATAGAATACTTAATGAAAGGGAGGTTTAAAACCCACATGAAATTGAATGAAAAAAAAAATCCCTGTAAGAGACTAGCAAGTACATTTAGGAAAATACTATATTTTAGACATGTCAATATGCAGATGTTTCTACAGGTAAATAATAGAAGGCAGGAAGCCAATAGGTGCCATTATGGTCAGTGGTTGGGTTAGAGATATCTTTTTCAGTAAGGGCCTGTGGCACCAGAGAAACCAACACAGACTCTATACGATGTTTGAGACTGTCTAATATAAAAGATTGACTAGGGTGTTTGAGACCACATATCCTACTCAGGTAGAGAGTTACTGCCAGGTCTGAAAGACATGATCGTTGTGTGGAAGGCTGATATGCTTTTGTAGAATAGAAGATCAATTTGCATGCAACAAATTAACTGCATAGACCTACAAAGACACATCCTCCATCTACAGGAATATAGATGAACAAAGCCTTCATAGGAAGAACCTGAAAATTTCCATATGCAAAAATAGTTAACGGTCAACACTAATTATAGGAGCTTTTAGAAACATGCATGTTTGTGTGAAAGTGGAGGGCGTTGTTTGTACACACTGATACCAGGGCAGGCATGTGTGTAGATCAGAGGACAATTTGCAGGAATGGGTTCTCTCCTACTCCTATGCAGGTTGCAGGGAATCTAACTCTGGTCTTCAGGTTAGAAACAAGTGCCCTTACCTGCTGAGCAACTTTGCTGGACTCCAATTTTGACAGGGCATCTATTGTTCTGCTGATATACTGTTGGAATATGTAATGAGAATGCTATCATTTTTATTCTAGAAATGAAGTCTCTGGGGGCTGGAGAGTTGGCTCAGTGGTTAAGAGCACTGGCTGTTCTTCCAGAGGTCCTGAGTTCAATTCCCAGCAACCACAAGGTGGCTCACAACCCTCTGGAATGGGGCCTGATGCTCTCTTCTGGTGTGTCTGAAGAGGGCAACAGATATAAATAATATAAATAAATCTTAAAAAAAAAAAAGAAATGAAGTCTCTGGACAGCTACATTTGCAGATAATTTGTTCTCCTTGGGAATCATAACAAGGAAGTCAGAGCAAACTAACCCAGTGAGCACAAGAAAGCAAGACAAAATTCTTGTTAGAACACAAAGACATCTATCTGCTGGAAACCAGAGAAGGGGATTTATAAGGAGTTAAAGCACAGAACTGGAAAGTTTCTCTGTCTCTGTTTGTATCTCAGCCATGTTCTGTGTTCTGTCCTTTCCCCTCTCGTTGTCACTCTGTCTCTCTGTCTTTCTGTCTGTCTCTGTCACTGTCTTGTCTCTCTCTCGCGCTGGAGGAGGTATGTTACTAGGGACCTACTTTCAGAGTTTAGTACTTCACCCTGCTCTCTCTCTCTCTCTCTCTCTCTCTCTCTCTCTCTCTCTCTCTCTCTCTTCCTTCCTTCCTTCTTCCCTCCCTCCATCCCTTCCTCCTCAGCTCTGCATTACCCTTTTTCCACTTCTAGGTCTTCATCTCAGAGACTGTCAGTTCAAATCCCATTTCCTAGGAGAAGGAAGACTACTGAACTGAGATCAAAGGGCTAGCACATTCCTGATCTATTCAAACATGGCCAAGAGATACAGTTACAAAGAAAATGGCTGTTAATGTGTTCACTATCATGATGGGGAACTATGAATGTAGGATCTTAGACATATGACATACTCCTGTATGATGTGAACAGAATTTTCAAGTATATGTAGCAAATATTAATTTTAAGTAAGTCACATAGAATGGAGATATGAGCAGAATATGATTTGTTCTACTCCAGACAACAGAATGCAAACCACACTAGAAGCCCTGTGCTTAGAGACCAGAAAAACCAGCACAGACTCTGTCAAGATGTTTGAGATTGCTATGTACTTAGGCAAGTGTCTTACATAAAGATCTATAAGTAGCTATATTGTATCCCTGCCCCCAAAAGCCCTGTATGTGGTTATTATAAACATAAAAAAATATTGACTTATGTGTATTTTTTTCTTCAAAGTAAAAATCAAAGCATACAATCTTAAGGGAGAGCATGGGAGATATTGTTTACCAATCTTTTGAATACATACTCCAACCAGGGGGGAAAATCAATTTCTTTTCAGTTGTCTTTATTAAAAGTCTTGTGAGGTCTTCAACAAAGAGCTGCTGGTTCGAGAGACTTCAGACCCAAGTAACTATTTATTCATGGCAGAGTATAAAAGTGCAAGAGAGCACAGCAGTTGGGAGGTTGTTGGAGTGTCTGAGAAAATTCTTAGAGTGCGCAATCTTGTCTTCTCCTCATACACTGAGGAATAAAGTTCACATAGGCTTTGTTCTTAGCAGTCAGTAGTCTATAAATACTCAGATAAAAGGCCTCATATGAGCTAACTGTTTTCTAGAAAAATCTTGCCATAGGATTTTTATATTTATTAAAAATAAACCACAAGTTTCAGTTTTCCCTCCCTTTGTCATTTGCCCTCATTGTATGTACATGTGTTTAGCTGTCTCTCATTTTAGGCATGAAAGTCCTTATTTTTAAAAAACAAACAAAATCAAAACCAAACACATATGGCTTTACAGTAAGGGTTTGATATGTGACTGTTGCTCATTAAAACTGGGGACTCACTATTTGTTCAAGCAGATAGACATTGTTGAAAGAGAATCATCTTAATTTAGGGACCCAGGAATTTCTTCATGGATGAAGGTGTCTTAAATGTATAGGTAGAAGAAATCACAGGTAAACAGATACCATGATCGAAGTCATGGAGTGGAGTTGGAGAAGTGTAAACAATTTAAGCCAATGATGTGTGTCAGAGACACAGCTAGGCAATATGGAGGAAGTTTAGTTTGTCGGTAAAGGGGAAAGTTTGACAGTGGCAGAGACTATCAAAAATGGAGTACAGGCAGCTGAAACTCTGCTAGGGATTTTTAAAGTGGTTGTCCAATGTGAAGCCATGAAAAGCAATCTTAAAATATTGGGGAGAAATGAGCATTGTTTAGTGATTTACAGAAATTTTTATAAAAAAAGTAAAGTCATCTTACTGTCAGTTACAAACATATGGTAAAATTTTAAAAAAATGTCATATCTATGTGAAACACTCAGAATTTTAAAAACATTGTTTTTTTTTTTAAATTTGCAAAAGTAATTTAACAGTGTTTTTCTTCTTGTATAATTTACCCCAGAGAGGGGGATCTTTCTTTTGCATTGGCATATTGTGATACTTCTTTTTAAGTTTTGATCAGCTTCCAACATCTTATCCTTCAAGCTTGCAATGTCACAAAAGATCTCTGTGAGATTCTGTAATGTGAACTTGTTTTTTGGCATCACTTCCTCTGGGACATCTTCATCCTTTTTGTCAAAACCACTTCCTTCATTTATGTTGATAAGTTCACCTTCACAAATCCCTCCAGTGGTATATTCTGAGCCTCTTAAAGTAGCCACGTGCTATGGACTAAATGTTTGTGTTCATCCTGAATTTACATGTTGAAATCCTAGCTCCCAACGTGTTGGGATTTGGTGTGAGACCTCTGGAAGGTAAGTAGGACCTGGGGGGTGGGGGGATCCTTATGTATAGGATTAGTGCCTTTCTAAAAATGGCCACAGAACTTTCTTAACCTTCTTTCCATCACAAGAAGATTAATGTGTTGTGCATTGTTACTGTTATTATTATTACTAGTAGTACTTTACATTTTTCTCATTATCAGCGAAGTGAATTCGTTCTCATATGACAAATTTCTCTGTAGATCCTTCTTGTGAGAAGTCTTCTCAGCCTTTTCTATTTTTCTATTGTTATGCATTCTTATTATTGTTGGTATACAGAAGTTTTGAACTCTGAATGAACATATTGTTTATATGTGTTATTAATATGTTCTCTCAGTCCATCTTGCTTTCTCACTAACTACTCTTTCTGATGAAAATCAGTTTCTAATTATAATACCTTCAAAATCCTTAATTATTTCCTCTACAATAGTAAGTTTTCTGCCTTAAATTTTTGTCTTATTCCAAAAAGCTCCAGAAGAAACTTCCACTGCCATCTTTTCGAAGTTTGTTGCCCCCTTGGATTTAGATTTACCTTGAATTAAACTTAGTGTATGAATGGGGGAGTAGAGATCAAGGTTAGGTTTTCCAGCACAGATCTCCAGTTGGCTCTGGAGACCAGCCTTTCCTAACTCGATGCCCTGTCACCATTGTCATGAAGCAGGTATCCAGTCCCTACAGCCCTGTTTCTGGTCTCTGTTGCATAGTGGTATTTTTAGTTAATGTTGCCCATGCAACACTGTTTTAAGTATTGTAGTTTTGTAGTAGTGTTATACATTGTGCATATGCATATACTGGTACATAACTCTTTCATCTTTAAGTTTGTCTTAGATTCATTTTATTAGAGTTCTAAACAGAGTAAAAAGGAGAGAGTAAACAGCAATGACATTCAGTGCTTTCCTCCTGATACTGAATGAACCCTCACCTTCCTGTTCCGATAACTTCCCTGCCATAACAGAATATAGCCCCAAACTGTGAGCTGAAATAAACCTGTCCATTCCTTCCTTAACTTGTACTTGTTAGGGATTTGCTCCCAGTAACAGTTAAACAGAATATAGCACCCTAGAGCTAATGTGATCCTGATTTAAGAGCTGAGATGATGGTAAGAAAGCAGAGCAAGTGGAAGAAACACAGTCCCAAACCTTAGCCCAGGTTCTTCCCGTTGTAGATACACAGTAATTGCTGTAGTATGAGGTTCATCCAGAACAATAGTCAATTTATAGGTCTGATGCCAATAGTAAATGATGCTTATTAGATAGTCCGATCACCATTCCCCACCCACAAGGCAGCCATATGTAGCTGGGGTGTTTTTGGCAATGTTACAGAATAGGGCTGCTGCTTTGAGTACATCTGTATCCAATACAGACTGAAGAAGGCCTTTTTTATTTTCATTTCCTAGTATAGGGCTCAGATACTTTCTCTCTGGCAACCCTCTACCCCGGCTCCTCCCATTCATTATTCAGAATTTGCCTGAAGCGTTAAGACTAGAGGGAGAAATCCTAGGACAGCTACTGAGAGCCCCAAATTATAAAACTAAAAGATGGTTGGTTGTGGCTAAGTTTCCCCGTTACAGGATGCACTCTGCTGCACTTTAGGAAAAAATGTCATGCTGAGTTGCTCTTTTACAAACTCAATTCTTACCTGCTGTCATTCCTCTCAGCCAAATTCTAATGACTCTGGAAAGAACGGAACAGGTGCATCTGAAACCACCCAGGGATTCTAATACTTAGACTCCCCCAGAATCTGGCTGCCAAAGGAAAATCCCGAAGAAATGGGTCACGAGGCAAACTAAGGTGAAGCTGTGGGCTAGCAAGCTGCTCTGTACAAGGCAAGCAAAGGGAACTGTTTAATGAGAACAGGCTTGTGCAGATCTGATGCCAAGCATTTGGAAGACTCAGAGGGTCTGCATGACATTGCATGGAGTGACATTATCTGGTTGGAGAGTTTTAGTAATGAAAATGTAAATCTTGCTACTGCGGAAACCCTGGAGACTCTACAGAACCAGCAGTGTGACTCCTTACATGAGCCAGGCCTCCAGACCTCAGGCTGTTACAAGGCATGGAGAGCAGTTGTTAAATTGGAGGAGAGGAAAGGAGGGGGTAGGAAAAAAAGAAAAGAGGAACCATGTGATTTGTGTTAAGTGCGAAGTCTTCTGAGCACTCGGTAGTACCATGGCATTGGGATGGCATATAGATGCTTTAGTAAACATTGTTGATTGTCACAGTGACAAGACAGGCTGTCAAGTCTTAGAACTACTTCTGTACATAAGGTCCCTGCTGTTGCTGTGGGTTGTCAAGAGTTCGAATGGATTCTTTGTGAAAATATTTCTATACATTTAGAAGCATTTTAGCAATCTAGGTGAATGATTAGTTAGTTGCTTTACACTTTAATTGTCTTGATTTTATGAATTACTTTTCAGTCACTCATTTCCACTTTAAAGTGTCTTGAGCAGTCTCTATGCAGCCACCATCTTTGAATTTTCTGCATTCTGTGCTGACAAGATAAAGACAACAAAGAGTTTTCGAGTTAAAACTATTAGAGTTTACAAGACACATCTTAGTTACGAGCCTTCCCAGGTGAGTTTTTCACCTGACCTCATTTCAGATTTTAATAACTAATTTAATCTACACAATGACATCTGTGCAAATGTTGCTAGCATTGTCCCCACCTAATCTACAGAAAGGACAGGAATCAGTGAATTTAGGAGGTCTTTGGGAATCATCCGTGCTGAATAATCACCAGGATCATTGTTGTTGTTGGGGGTCCATCCCTGAGGCAGTTTACAAAAGCAAATACCAGTAAAGCTTATAGGTCCAGGAAGTGCTGCTCAGTGGTTGGTTCCGGTCCAAGCCTCTTGTGTGCAAAGCAATTCTACTGACTTCTATCATGATTGGTTTCTAAGGGCAGAGAACATAACAGAATATGTAATCAACTTGGGCACAAGAATATTTCCTAGTAAGAGCAGAAACAACATAGTAGTAAAAGCACAAAATGGCCAGTTAGCCAGGTAACAATTACCTAGGCCTTAACATTTATGATATCACATCATAATGAGGATTAGCAATTTTCCCTTTCTTCTTTCTGGATTACTTTAGAATATTTCAAGTTGATTTCAGGTCTGCAATAGAGTCTGTCCCCACTCCATTTTTTACAGCATTTTCTATATTTTCTGAACAGCAGCAATCATTCATATCTTTACATCTCTCATAGAAAATAGTGTCTTGACTCCAGGAATTTAGCCCAAGCACTTAGCTGTATACGTTGTCCTGTCTGCTTCCTTTCTCCTCCATTGTTCTCTTTTTAGCCAATCAATGTTCACTTATTAGGCGATTACAATGCCCTTATTATTTTTACTTCATAAATCTAATTTCTTGGATGTTTGTCGTATCATGAAAAAGGTCTAAAAACAAAAAGGATTTCTTTCATACATGTTTGAAGATCTCATGTATTTAAAACAAGTATACATGTAGGCTTGGAAACCAGTATGCTACAACATATCCATGGGCAGAAAAAATGACATGGGGAAGAAATAGAACTCTACACAGACCTGTTATTGATAAGAGTTTTATTAACAAACAAATAAACACATCAGAAAGCACACATACACACACATACACACACACCAGCGCCAGCGCCAGCACCAGCGCCAGCACCAGCGCCAGCACCAGCACCAGCACCAGCACCACACCTTTACCCCCACCCTCCATTAAGGTAGCTAGGACCATATTTTGTCAGTGTTAGCACTTTCTCTCTAATCCATATCTGATCTCCAGGCAGGATGGTGGCTATAGGCTTCTTTGTTGACTGAGAATCCTGCAGCTTCCTAACTGCTAACATGTAATGACATCATACCTGTCCAACTAGCTGTATGGCCATTCTTTCCCTCGGTATCTCTTGTGTACAGTGTCAATAATAAGACAACCCCAGAATTGTTTCAGATATGAACTGGAAAAATAGGGGGGGAGTGAGGGTTGTGGAACACATGGAAAGCTGGAGGGAGAGTGAATGGAGATTATTACTGGAATTATGAGGGGCAGGCAAAGCACCTTGCCATGCTCACAGCACCTGTGTGCTTCAGGACTTCCCTTTTGGTTCTTGATTTGTATTACTACCATCTACTCACATGGCGTGTGGATTTGTCTTTATGCTTTTCACACTTAGTTTGGTTAAACTAGAAAATAAATGGATTGGATGTTAGTCTGATCTCATTAGCATTGTCTTGATTTGTCCTTTACCTTACTATGATCCATATTTAAGGACTTACACATAAGCCTATAAAACCTTTGCTTCAGCAAATGAGATTTCATTCAGTCTTGAAGTCTACATTTAATCCAACTTTTCAGACGCAAGTGGGAACTGAATTGAATGTGAACAGCATCTAACTGATAACAGTGCAAACCACTTTGAAATAGTCACATCTCTTCAGTATATCCTCATGGATAGATGTAGTCAACTCTATTAGGACCATCTGTTGGGTTATTCAATCATGCTGGCTTTTAATGAATCATAGAGTTTATCATCACTTTCAGCTTTATCCTACACAAAAGTGGCTTCAATATAAACAAATATATGAATTTTTCCTGAGGTGAAGAATGAGAAATGTTTGTTTGTTTGAGAATAAAGTTTTAGATATCATGTCTTTTTCTTGAATGAGCTTAAAGACACTAACATGGTGTTCTAGAATATTCTACTAACCTCTTTTAAAAAATGGGTTAGTATTGGTAAAGGTTAGTTTTAGTTTCATTGGTTTGGGGAAAACAAATCATGCTGTGCTAGGGTAAAGAATCCTTTTAAAGGAACTCCCAATATTTCAAAGCAAAACTGCAGAAGAGGTCACTTTAGTTTGGCCATATTACAGGAAAGAAAGGGGGCGAGATCAACACATTTAGGAAGCCACATGGCCAAACGGAGTTGTTTAAAGGACACTGGTTATAAGCATGTATATCCTTCTGTGTTGTATTTACACTTTAATGTATTTTACTTGCATGCCATCTTGTCTACTTTCAAAATGGCTGAGACATCAAGAAGAATAAAATTCTCTCTTTTCTCTCCGGGGCAGGGGGCTACTGACTGAGCATCAGCTCCTTATGTTTGAGAGAGAACAGATAGATGGCGTGTTGCTGAGTGCTGAGTCCTAGCTGAAGGCTTTTCTTTGACAAGATACTCTGTTTTATTGAGAGAACCAAGGTCACAGCCTGCCCTAAAATAAATGCCCAAGGAGGTCCCCCCACTCACATATCCTTCAGTCCCCACCAAAACAGACTCTACCCTGTGTGAAGGTAAGTGGTGACATGCTTTCAGGCCCTAGAATACTGGGCTAATATGTGCCCGAGCATACTTATAATCCCAAGACCAGAGGACCTTGCCAAGGGGAAGGAAAGGAGCTCTCATATCGTATGTGTTGACTGGACCAAGCCCTTTAAGCCACCTTCAGCTGAGCTGAGCAACAAGTGGAAATTCTTTGTCACATTTTTGTTTTCACAATTACAACATTCATAAAGAAATGTCTACTTCAGTTCGTTAGTTTTCCATTAATACTTGTCTGTGGTTTAGTTGTTTATATATTAAGGTAATTCAGTTATATCTATAGTACTAATAAGTGTGATTTTTCCCAATTTTTTTTACATTAAAATATTCATCATTCAATTTTTACAATCATTTACATAGAATAGAATATTGACTGCAGAATCAGATGCTAAGAAGTTGTACACCAAAGGCCATTTTCTCTTTTATGTGAGGATTTTAAAGAACAATTCATACTCAGAGTAATGTTTTTGTTATTTTCCTACTTTGAGAGATGTTACCAACCTTCATTGTGCTGTCTAGATCTTCACAAACTTAAAACTATATTATAAACTAATAAGGTAATAGTTCATGAGCAATAATAGATGAAAACTATCAACATAAATGGACAGCTTTGCTGTAAAAGTAAATTATTATCAAGTGCCTTTTAAAAATTTCCTAACGAATTTATATCTACAGGAGGTCCAAATATTCATGTCAACTAGAAGACCTTCTGGAAAATACTATTTATTACATAGAAGGATCAAGACCCATCTGAGCTCCTTTCTGAAGCAAAGGGGGTCTTGCTGTATATCTTTAATGCCAGTTGCTGCCACTCTTCCACACTCTGAAGCTCTTGTGCTCACTTTCAAGGAAGGAATGTCTTGTTCAGGAGGGCCTCCATCCAACCAGTGACTAACACAGCTGCAAATGGCTCAGCTAACCTCTACTCCCCCTCCTTGTCTCATATCCCCTAGTGCTACAGATTGCACAGAGGGACTGTGAAGTGAGAATGGAAGAGAAAGAGAGAAAGAAAAAAAATTCCTACAGCATCATCATCTTTCAATTAAATGCAGTGTAAAAGCCTTATCAATCCATGCGTTCTTCCTTATGTTATATTTAGGGCTGAAAAATTGTTATTTTGGTGATTTTAGAAAACTGGCATAAAAATGAAGCGCTGAATGTTCACCCCTCCTCGTGGGCTGCTATTTGCTTCTCATGCTGCTCCCATCTAACTACTGCCGGATATCTGCTAAAGAGATATTTGTTTCTGTGAACAGACTGACCTTTCCTTGAATGGACCCTCTAAGGAGAAATACCAGACTTGAAACTGACCCAAAAGAGTTGCCAGAAAATTAAGTATGACTCAGGATGATTAAAGGCATAATGCCTCCCTCCAGGTCTGTCTTCCTTTGACTCCCCTTTCTCTACCATGCTAGCCCCCCCCCCCCCAATCTAAGGATAATTCTCATCACTTTCCTTCCTCTCCAACTCAGTCCATAAGAAGCTGAGCTGAAATTATATTACATATCCACTCCTTACTCACTCTCACCAGTACCATGGCTGTACTCTGAGCCCAAAGCATCTCCCATTTGCATTTTTGAACTGGCCTCCTAACTGCTTGCTCTGTTCCTACCCTTGTGTCTCTTCAGTGTGTTCTTCACATGGAAACAGCCCTCATGGTATTTTTGTCTTCCTGTGCAGAACTCCCCTGAAGCTTCCCATTTAACTTGGTATGAATATCCCAATTAACAGTGGCCGAAAGGTCCAAGAATGCTTTGACTTCTGCATCTCTCCCCAGCTTTCTAATGTAATCGAACGACTGCTGTATGCTATGCACTGCCCTATGTGAAGGAAACCCAGTAATTGAGACAGTCTCGATTCCTGCTTAGACAGTTTTCAAGAAACGAAGACAGACTACAAGGAGAAGGTAAAAGAGTCTCCCTTGAATTAAGCCATAACGTTTGGATTCACTTGAAAGGTGGCATTTGGGTGAAACTTGTGTGTGTGTGTGTGTGTGTGTGTGTGTGTGTGTGTGTGTGTGTGTATGTGTGTGTGTGTGTGTTTGTGTTTACAGAAACATCTTTATTCTTTTGTAGGAAAATTCTAAGGTTCATTTAAATTCTTTCTTTTTTTATTGGTTATCTTATTTATTTATATTTCAAATGTTATTCCCCCTTATCAGTTTCCCCTCTACAACCCCCATCCCCTTCCTCTTCTCCCTGCCTCTATAAGGGTGCTCCCCCATTCACCCACCCACTTCTGCCTCACTACCCTAGCATTCACCTATGCTGGGGCATCTAGCCTCCACAGGACCAAGGGGCCCACCCCCATTGATGCCAAATAAGGCCATCCTCTGCTACATATGCATCTCGAGCCATGGATCCCTCCATGTGTACTCTTTGGTTGGTGGTTTAATCCCTGGGAGCTGGTGGGGGGGGGGAAGGGTCTGGTTGGTTGATATTGTTGTTCTTCCTATGGTGTTGTAAACCCCTTCAGCTCCTTCAGTCCTTCCCCTAACTCCTCCAGTGGTGGTCAGTGAAACTTTGAAAGGCAACAAGAAGCTCATCATGTGGCTATCTGAAGGATGTTAAAAGAGCCACTGGATGGCTTATATGGAGACCTGTTTTACATCTCCAAGAGATGGCTAACCATCATGAGGGGATTAGAGTTGAAGGAAGCTGGCTGCCAGGTTGGAAGCTGTAGCATGTGCCCCCCACGCAAGGGATGATTATGACAAAGTCTGGACAGTGAATAGAAAGGGGTGGGCACATTCAGGATAATGTTTCTGATCTAAGATGTAAAGGGAAGGGAAGGAAAAATACAACTCCTATCATTTGTCTTGGGCACTTACTGGAGGAGATAAGGACAAATGAGGTCGAGTAAGAGCGGGAGGGGAGCAAATGTGGAGACAAAGAGCTTCCTTTCCACACCCAGAGAGGTAGCATTCTTCAGCTTCCCCTGTGTAACTCATCTTTTTCTAGTCATGTCTTTTGTGGACAGTGCTTTCCTTTTGTCTAGAATATCCTGTTTATATCCTGGCAATTCCCCATCCTTGGGAACCCAGCTGACAGGTCATTTTCTCAGAGACATCTACTATTTTCTTTTCTGTGTTCGATTATTTTCTACTCAACTTCAATTTTAATTATTTTATCTAATCATTTTATCTAATTATTTTTCTGCTGCTGTAAAAGATTCACAAGAGGAGCGATACCTCCTTTTTATTCACCCATTAAATTCAAACTATCTAATAGAGAGGTATATACTAAGAAACAAATACTTTTTGAATATTTACATTATATAAACCACTGTGTCAATTTATTAATTGCATGGAAGCATCCATCAGTTTTGATTTTAATAGATTACAGTGTTTGATTTCAATTGATTAGGCTTAAAACACATCAAAATCTTGTGTTTCCATTGCTTTATATGATAGTACAAAGTTTTAATGATTACATTAATACTTTGCTCAAGAAACAGCCCTTGAACCTATGTTTGAAGGCTCAGTGCCTTGCCCAGAGGAAGCATGAATTGAACAGGATGAGAATGCAGGGTGGGGGTAGGTATCTTGACTATTCTAAATCTTGGTTCCATAAGCTGTTAAACATATAAATACAGCCTTTGCTTTGAAGAGTTTCTGTAGCAATTGAATGGGATAATCCATATAAAGCCCCAAACACAATTCTTAGTAGACTGTAAGTACTTAATCAATATAACTATTATTAGTGTTATTGTTGTTGATATTCATCGCTAAGACAGAGCCTCTGTGAGAAGAACCAGGAGCCTTATGCATGAACAGTTATGCTGCTTTGCACTCTTGGTACCCATAAATAAAAATAATTATTGCAATATTACAAATCTCTGTTGTAAACAATATTTCTGTCATTTGGCCAGATTTCATTAAAGGCCAGTTTTCTTAAGCTTCATGCTTATAAAGGTCTTAATGGAACCGCCTTTTAGAAATTAAAAAAAGGAAAATAGCTCCCTTTTCATCTGTGTACAAAGAATAGTAAGCAATCATAACTACTAACTAGATAAATGAAGCATTTCATAGCAAGCAGATACCTTTTACTTTCCGTGTGAAAAGCACATCAGAATTCCATCTAGCGGGTTAATATTATGAATCGTTTATTTTCTCCACTAAATGTATATAGTTTGGGTAATACAGCATCATCATGAAGTAAAATGGCAATATGCTTCAGGACCCAGCACTGTGCAAGCAGATTTTTAATATGTAAAAGGTTCGTGCAGCTTTAAACAAGGCAGTGCCACCCAGCATCGTCACATGCTCCATGAGAAAAAGATGCTAAATTTCCTTGACCTACTTTCATCTTCGTGTTTAGGAAACAGTGCCTAAGAAGTAAACAAAGTATTTGTGCCTCACGTAGGAGATGATTATTGTTTGAATTTATGATTCATGCCTCGAGCAAAATTTTGTTTGTGGCCTCATTTGCAACCGTAATTTACAACTTTACCAGGGACATGCAATGTATTTGGAAGGCAATATATCAGACTTGCTTTGTACTGGAGCAGTCTTCTGGCTCTGGGATAGTATTTTCTGTGTTTCTCTTAGCTATAAAATTTCTAGGCATAACATTTATTGTAGTGAATATGGAAATTTTTTAAAAAATTGCATTCCCCTTAGGAATCTCTTATTGTATTTATATTCTTATTATGACTAAATCCAAGTAGTGTTTAAAGGAGTTGTTGATCCTGCAAATATCTAGCTGCAAATGTGGAGAGATTTAATCTTTGTAGATTTTCTTGAAAATAAAGATAGCATCCTCTTTGCATTTTGTACACTCATCTAAGAAACTAATAAACAATCTGTGAGTCAAATGCAATACGTATATATGCTCTTAACATCCAGATTTCTTCCTATTGTAAATTATAAATAGGCTGCAATACTGTAATGTGTAAAATGTTCTTTTTGATCTCTGAGTTAATGAAGAATATCTCACAGTATTCAGTTGTTTCAAGAAATACATATGAAAATTCAGGAAGTGTGTTATACATACATAAATAAACAAATAAATCACTTCCGAATTACAAAGATGCTCAATTTAATGTAATGCTCTTTGCAGTACTACCTGATTTCTTTCTATCTTTCTATTCTGTATGTCTTATTGCGAAGCTCCTTTTAAAGAAGGGTGTGTGCTTCTTCGCACTGATCATTTAAAAGTTAATTTTGAATTCCACTTGTGTGAAAACTTCCAGGCTAATCAACTTGCAAGTGCTAGGTGTACTGATTCAAAGAACAATCAGAATCAGATGATATAATTGAGGATTGATAAAAATCATAATTTTGGTATCTGATAATGCATGTTTTAAGCATAGAAAAAATAAGGACCACCAACTCCTCTGTCCTCTGAGAAAGCTGAAGAAAGTTTTAAACTTTAGAGAAATGCGTCACAATGAACTTCGTAGTCTAGCATGCTGATGTGCTATGTTGAATGTGCTTAATCCATAAAAATTACATCAACCGAGAATTTGGCTCCCCCGGAAGACTTTTTCCCCCCTTTATCAGATTCTTTGCAATTTTTCCTGGCATAAAGGTTAGGGAGGTTTGGTAGTCGGAGGAACAAAGCAATCGCTTTTATTGACAGGTACAGTAGGGAAGGCAGAGAAGACTAATGCCATTAGTCACGATGCCTGGACTTCAAACAGAATTGCAACTCTATTTAGTAAAATGCAGGCTCGAGAACCATTCTGCCACTATTACATACTTTTTTCTTCCTGCAGTAATTGTTCATTCAGCTATTATAACTAACCACAGTAATTTTCTTAGAACAAAGCAGAGCAGGGCAACAATAGTTTCCAAAATGACGAAGTTTAAATGCCCGAGGTCAGAGTGTAACATTTTGATTTCCATAGTATTTCAAATGCTACAGGCCTTATGTAATAATTTTAATGCGAAAAATATGTAGGCCACGCTTCGCTGCTCTTTGCATATACTGCAAAGAGAGGGGGGACCCTTAAAAATTGCTTAGCTTTAATTGAGCAAAAGGATTCATGTGTGATCTGAACTTGTGGCTCATAATTCCTCTAGACAGCTTTGGTTGCCGTGTGATGATCCTAATTAAATTATGGAACAGCACTGAACTAGCTAAGTGAAAGGGCCCCGTTCTTTGCTATCACCTGGTGACTTAACTCTTTGCAGGGTTCGGAGTTTGGGACTCTGCTGTTCTATTGTGATCTCCTGTGCTTCTCATTGTTAGGGGTAGGAAACACAGTCGCTGTTGGAATCGGCCTTGAAAGTTTTAGCCTGTAGGTGGCAGCATTGTCAGGGTTTGGAAGCATGAGTCTGCGGACTTAGCTGCCTGCCTCTTTCTCCTCTTCAGGCAGAGCTTACATCATTACACACTCCAGTCAGGTAAAAGTAAAATGGGGAGAAATGTCAAAGCCAAAAAAATTAGACTTCATTTACTTTTGTCTGTGTTTCATTATATTTTTGATAATAGGGTACATTTGTAATTCTGAGCCGGGATTCCACTGGAGGAGGTGCTGAGCAGTCAGGCGTTAACCCCTGGCAAATCCTTCTCCAACATTCTTTTACTAACTTAGGAAGGGAAACTAGTCTTTCTGGGGAATGATTAAGATAATCACATCCAGTACGAACACTTGGTACTGTTATGGGGTTTTGAGATTCCGTAGCAAAAGCAGGTCTTGAGGTTGTCATAGTACTCCGGGTATCCTGATGAAGCTTGGACCCACGTTTCCACTTCCTTCCCTCTTTTGCCCCTCTTTCTTTGTGCACAGTCACTTGTTTGTCCTAGTTAAGTTAGGATGATGCTTCTACTTTAGCTAAAGTAAAGAGGAGAGAGAGAGAGAGAGAGAGAGAGAGAGAGAGAGAGAGAGAGAGAAACATTTTAAAATGATGTATTTGATTTAAACATATTTTACTACTTGGCTTAAAGTGTATATCTTTGTTTAATAATGGTAGTTTAAGATTATGTTAATAGAATATGTAACAAATGCATATAAAGTAAAAAAAAATTGTGTCCAGAGGAACATAGCTTCAAGACCCCCAGTGGATGCCTAAAACCATGGCTTGTACTGAGCTGTGTTGATCCTGTGACATTTCTTATGCATACACACCTATTACATATATACCTATGAAAAGGTTAATTTATGAAGTAGCCATAGTACAAGATTAATAGCAGGAATCAATAAAATAGAGCAAGTGTAATCACGTAGGATAATAAAAGTTATATAAACTTTAAGAATTATTTACTTCTGGATATTTCTATCTATTGTTTTCTGACTGCAGTTGACCACAGGCAATTGAAATGTGGAACACTGAAGACAGGAAGGAGGGTCTGCTGTATGTGGACTTTGTGATATTTCTCGTAGTCCCTCAGATGTCTTGCAAGAGTCTTTCCTGACACTTCTCTTGGAAAGTTCTGCTTGAGAAACTTCTCCTGGTGACAAAGGATACCATGTAGTAGAAGGTCATTGTTTTAGGGCCTCGTACTAGGTTTTCCACTCACTGAATCCTTGGGCAAATTCTTTCTGAGATGAAGATTGACCAAATTGTTTACGTATCATTGGAAGTATAAAACAAAATTGTTTCCTCAATAAATATAATTAGCTATATACATTGCAGTTGCAAGAGCAAATGCTGAAGTTAGGACCAGCTCTTTTAGATAGAGCAGGACCTCTGTGGTCTCTAGAGGTAACAGGCATAAAGCAAAGGAAATGATTTTCCGTCAACACTAAGTAGACAGGTGCTTACATTGAACAGCATTCTAATATGTCTCTGAATATTTATGTCTTCTTTTTCAAATGCATTGCCCATGAATGTCACAGCTGTCAAACGCCTGAACACAAGAAGATAAAAAATGAGATTAATAAAAGACAGATCAACATTTAGTTTGTTTGGGACACCTTCTTCATCCAGCAGTTTTCTTTTTTCTTTTAAAACCAATATCTGGATGTTTTAAACTCAGCTGGGCTTTAGGGTTTGGGTACATCTGCATTTTCTAAAGGGCTAAAGGAGATTTGAGTTGACGGGTTGTATTTGGGGCATACACCAGTTCCTGCCTCAGTATTTAAGCAGCAAAATAATCAATAGCATTAATGACTAAGAAAACCAGAGTCTGAGGACGTTCCAGCCATTTCTGCGGTCCCAGTGCATGGTGTGCTTGGGTGCCACAAACAAGACTCTGACAAGTTGTCACTGCCCTGAGCCTGATGCCCAAGTTTGTGAGGTGAGAGGCTCTTAAATCTTTCTTCTCTGTAACCTACAGTTTCAGGTCTTGCACTTCCTGCCAAGACAAGTCATCCTATGCCCTCAGAGTTATGAAGAAACTTGGCCTTTAGAGTAGAGATGACTAAATAGGATAGTGAAGAGCAAAGGAACGGAAAGGGACCCAGACTCTCTGCTTCTCATGATAGACAAAAGGGCCATGTGTATAAGGGGCATGTTTTGGGATGAACTCAACAGTCTCTTGACAAATACTTACTCTTAAGAAGCCACAGATTTTGAGGTATCTCACTATTAGTGTTATCAAATAGATCTCCACAAAAAAATATTAGCACCCCAGCTACGTCCATATCTATCCTGAAGTGCCAGAAGAAATCACTTAGTCACAAAGGAAGACCATAATTTAAATGCTGAACCAGAAATTGAAGTTTAGGAACTGTCTTGTTTCACCTCAGATGAGAAGTGTTTTGTGAAAAAAACTCCAAATAGTCATATTGGTGTAAAATATCTCAGTTTAGCAAAGCTGACACCACAGTGTCTGCACCTTGGCTATGTAAGTGCTACCCTACTGATAGCTACAGATAGGAAACAGACATAATGAACGTGGCTTTCATTCATATTGAGGCAGAGGAGTCGATTGCTCTGATTTTGTTGTATGTTCGTGAAAACCAAATCCCACACTGACCAAGTTCTGATCTGAGAAGATCATTGAGATTTCCTTCTTTAAGCATATTTCAGCAGGCTTGATAATCTAATGAAATAAATATCTGAGGCTATTTGTATCGTGATTTCTATAAAAGTAGTTTTCTGTATGGTTCACTTCAAGTTCCTTTGGCTGAGACTATGTAATTGACAACAGATCACATCCATAAACATGAACCTATTTCAATTTAATCATTTAACTTCTTATCAGTAAAATTGAGGGTGGCAATATTGACGGGGGTCAAGCTCCAGGTGGGTCCAACATCCCTCTCCATCTTCCCATTGAAACTACTACTTGGGGGTTGAGAGATGGCATAGAGGATAAAAGTGCTTGCTGCTCAAGCAGAGGTCCTAGGTTCAAATCCCACCACCCATGGAAGCAATCAGGTCTGGTTGTTCACATACCTCTAACCCTCGTGTTGTAGCATAGGAAAGACAGGAGGATTCTTGCGTTTGTTGGCTTCCAGCCTAGTTCCAGGTTCAGTAAGAGACCCCATTTCAAAGGAAGATGGGGGAGAATGAGAGAACAACACTCCAGATATCTTCCTTTGCTTCTTGAGTGTACACATTTGCATATACGTACATATATAAATAAAACCTGAACCCTTTCGTTAAAATACAACACATTCTATTTTCCAAGTCCTCACCAGTTTTCATCAGAAAGTACTTATTCTGTATTCTCTCTCCTTTTTCTAACAGTGCGTATACTTAAATACCTGTTGTATGCTACATCAGGCTTTAAATAACTGCTCAGATGTTTCCTTCACCCAGTATGTCATGCAGTGGCAGCAGGGCCTGGTTGTCTGTACTAACACAGTCCTGTGCTCTTGTATGAGGAATACTTACAAATAAATGTAAGAATGGGTTTCACCTTGGTTGACGGTGCTAATTTTTTTCTTTTGTCTGTCAGTGGGTTCGGAATGGCTCATTTGGTAAGAAAACAATTTTATTAATAAAATATAATCTACAATTTAGCCTTGGAAACTTTCTAAGGCATTCTACAGCATACACACAGGCCATCTAAAAATCCAGCCATCACCAGCAGTTCACTCTGAAGTTCACGTTTCAAATAGATTGCATCTGTTTCTAATCAGGTAACTGGATGATTAGCAGGAGAAAGCATATGATCAGAAAGCAGGCAACCCTCGTTGATATGTATTATTTTTAAAGCTCCCCAAACCTAAAGTCAATAAAGAAATTGTACATACGGCAAGAAGAGCTAGATTAGAGGCAAGAGTTTCGGCTGTAAACCCTTTTTGTGAGATGTTGTAAAAACAGCTAATTTAACTGATGGGGTGAGGCGCTTGGGACTGACATGCAAAGTTCAGCATGTGAGAATAGGTGTGGAGAGTGGTGGCTTGAGGAATTATGGGGGTTGCAGTTGAGAAGAAAAAGTTTACTAACTTGAGAGTTAATGAGGAGAGGATTTCATCCCCTTCTTTTTTATGGAGCCATACTTTTGCCTCAAAGAAAGCTAGTAAGAGTAATGGGTGAAAGCCCCAACTCTGATAAAAGAAAATAAACTAGGGCTATTGCAAATAAATGTTGGAACGCTCCTCGTTTACTTTCAGGACTAATGGGAGAGGGTGAAATGAGTTTCTTGAGGTAGTATATCATTTTAAGATCATACTTATCTCTTAGCTTCATCCATCAAACCGCGCTCTCCTTTTGAACAATTTTTACACCATTGAGCTTGGAGTTCCCAGAAGAAAAGAACAAAAGCTGCGTTCTCTACTCCTGATTTGAACCAGACACAACTTACATTCAAACTGCATGCTGTCTTTCGGTTACCCTCCCTTGGAATACTATCAGATGTCCCGATTCTGCACAAAAGTTAAGTTGTGTGATGAAGCCCACTCTTGGTCTTGTGGTGTCTTCATGTGTTTATCCAGGATTTAGTAGAGAGATAGGTTACACTTTTGACTGTCTTTTTACTCAGTAGAGTCAAAGCAAACTGGATGAAGAGAAAATGCTAAGTCTGACCACACAGAGCACCCACACATATACTCAAACATGGGACAAATTTGGGATGGAGTTAGAAATTCTTTTCCACAAGCCATGATAAAGCAAAGCATGTTAAGATCTTAAAGTTACCATTAATGCTATGAGTTCCCCTCGTGTAAACCCATGTTATACACGTGTCACATCTATACTAATATTATTTATTACTATCATATCACCCCACCCCCACCCCCACTACTACAAGCTTACATGTGAAAGTCATTGCATAGTAGGACATCCTGTATCTTTCTCTGTCTCTTTCCACCTTGTTGCTTGAGACAGGAGCTCTGCTTAAAACAGAAGCTCATCATTGTAGATAGGCTGGCTGGACACTGAGCTCTCAGGATCCACCTGGTCTGCTTGCCAACACTGAATTCATATGTAAGTGTTGGCCTTTGTGGGTTTGGGTTTCAAAATCATGTCATCATGCTTGCACAGCAAGCACTTCTATCCACTGCACCATCTCCCCAAACCCTATTGTTAATTTTTAAATTGGAATGTGAGACCCAGGTAAGGTATAGAGTTCTAAGCTCACTATCAGTCTTGGGACAGCTTTAGAAAACATGGAGGACATAGAACTTTTAAAAGGCACAAGCTAGACACCTTTAGCCAATTTTCACTAAATATAAACAACAAAAGACTCACCTGATACTATATTTATATTTAGCCATATTGCCTTCCTTCCTGGCTAATTATAAAGCTACAGCTTAACGAATGTTGTAGTTAATTGCCATAATCTAAACAATCACAAATTGTGGCATTAACTCTGCTGAATTTTACATAATGTACAACCAGTCTTGAAGACATGATAATCAATGTTTGCTGCTGTGAAGTTTTATTTTTTTTACAGTTGTGTGTATATGAGTGTATCTGTGTGTGCATATGTGCATGTGACTGTGTGTTCCCATGGAGGACAGAAAGAGCTTGGATCTTCTGGAGATGGGGTTAGAGTTGGTTGTGAGCCATGAAATGCATGCTGGTTACTCAACTCAGACTCTTCACAAGAGCAGCAAGCACTGTTAACCTCAGTCCTGGGTTTTAGTTCTCTCCATGTCTAGTTCTATTGCACATTTTGGATTTTACTCAATGCCCATGGCTTGATAGAATAGCTAGTTGTTTTTGTATTTCATATTTCTATTTTCATAAGCTTCAAAAACATGCTATATTACTTCTCACCTTTCCTTGTCCTGGTCCAAATAATTCTGCATTCCTTCATTTCTTTTCCCTAGGTATCTTCCCATCTATAGCAGAAAATAAAGGCTATCTACTCAAGAGACTTCAAAATCTTATGTGTTAGGTCACATACTTGTGTTCTTTTCTCTCATTTTCTTGCAGGGAGAAATGGGAATAAAGATCTCATCCTTAAGCCACAGTAAGGCAGAGAATGTAGAGTTCACACTGTATTAGTGTTGTGTGTTCACATCAGAGTTTATCTTTTGCTCAAACATCCTATAAAACATCCTTTCTAAAATCCAGACTTCCCATTTATGTCAATCAATTTACACCCTGGAAAACAGACCAGCTCACCAGTCATGTTAATCTCTTAAGCACCCAGGATGCCAGGCAACCAGCATTTGTTTTTATAGAAGAACTTAGTGTATGCAATTAAC
The DNA here is from genome assembly GCA_019843965.1 of Rhynchomys soricoides. Classification (NCBI taxonomy): domain Eukaryota; kingdom Metazoa; phylum Chordata; class Mammalia; order Rodentia; family Muridae; genus Rhynchomys; species Rhynchomys soricoides. Next base: position 2,892,201 of record JADRCH010000088.1, read on the forward strand.
AATCAAGCCTTATACACATAAACACACTGTAATTAACTGTTTAATAGTGAGAACTTGCTTTTCAATTTTTTTCCCTTTGAGTGCAGTCAAGGTGAATTACTTGATTTTTCCATCACTAAATGCTGCAACAGCTTGGTCTATTGCAACTCTCCCCTCCCCACATATTTTCCTATACCCTCTATATTTGACAGTAAAACTGCCAAGCCCCATTATTTCAAACTGGCAGCAATTTAATACATAGTTGAGTCAGTTATTTAACTAAATAAATTGCTTAAAGTTAACTCTATTTGTAAGACCACAAGGTGTTTCTAGAACGGGCTGCCCTTTTATATCATAAACCTGGATTAGGTTTACAACCCCATTTCCCCTCAGCAGTTTATAAATCAAACAAAGAACGTAGAACAATACATAAAAATCCCTGTGAAACCACCCTCAGAGTTTCTGTTAATGAGAAAAGCATACAGGGAACTGGATTTACTTTGTATGCTGGAGAATAAGACTGGTTTAAAGTAACTGGAGTTGGAAGGGTTATTCAAGCTCCTTTTAAGTGATCACTTCTGAAACTAGAATTTTGTGAAGCCACAGCCATCCGTTCAATGCTTTGCACATAAAAAAGGCAGGACATGCTAAATAGCTCTGAGCTGGCCTTTCACCCCCTTTGCTCATACTCATTAACACTGAACCTGACAAATGATCTTAGAAGCATATATGAGAATGATGGATTCCTTATGATGACTCTCTATAGGTGACCATGAAATATCAATGAACACAAACATGCGACAACATACAATGTCCCAGATGCGCATCGGTAATCTGGGCTGGCCATACCATTTCCCCCTTCTCTATCAGTTAGGCATATGTTTCTGAAACATATTAAATGCAACCACTGATTTTACAAATGTTATGTCTGACAGACAAGGAGGAAACTGATGATTGGGGCATTTCTCTAAGACTTTCCTGCCTTTTCTGAAAGTGGGCATACTTAAAATTCATAACTTTAAGATCTGTATTTATAAAGGGAAAATGTTGCAATGGGTCTATATGCAAAGAATAGATATCATAGCTTAGAAATATCACACTTAACTGTACATAGTTTTATTTAGATTTTGAATTCTAGTGATGACAGAGTTTTTAAGAAATACTTATATTTGTTTATAAATGTAGCTTTTATTTTCTCAGATAATGGGATGAGGTAAGAGCCCATACTAACGCTGTGTGAATATATAGTTTGGGAGGAGCCCAAACCATTTCTTTTTCTGTTCTAATTACCCCTAGGCCTTAGTCTGGAAGCATCTATCCTCCGTACAATTTAATTTAACTTAAGACGACTGATTCAAACTGTCTTATTTCAGCTTCTGACTGAATTGGTCTGCTTAGCCTTAAACTGACTCTGGCAATCTGTTCTTATCTTCTGGCTCCTCCTCATTCTCTGGTTCATTCTGCCCTGTCTCTGTAAAACTGTGCTGGTAAAAGTGCCTCTATACTCCTGAGAGTTGGATGTCTCTAATCTATGACTCATTCTGTCAAATCTTTCTCTGATCTATTACTTCATCTGGCCCTCAATTAGACAACATTTTAGAACAAGGCTGAGTCCTTCTACAAACTAACAAAGAAAGGTATATGCTGAGGGAGTGTCTATATTCCAGCCAGATCACACAGACTAAATGGTCTTTGGATATACTCCCTTGCCAGAGCAAAAGAATTAAAATTCTTCTACATTTGCTAAGTTGACAATTTTAGTCTATGATGATGAGTTAACCATTCCTATATAATATTGTTTTAGAGGCCAGAGACTAGAGAGCCCTGGCTAACAAGATATTTTCACTTCTCCATATCCATGCTACAGGGGAAAAAATATAATCTACAGAGCACTTGCCTTTGTATCCAGAGGGATATTTTATAATATTTATGTTTTCATATAAATTCATTGAAATACTGAGAGTATGAACAGTAGCCCCATTACATCTCTAAGCACCAGAGCCAGCAAATCAACCTGTGTCTTCCCCCGCTTGCCCGCCTATCTCACTTCCCTATTTTGGTCTGCTTCATGTAGGAAACAGAATAGTGTCTGAAAGACTGAATTACAATTTGAACATGTTATTTCTTAAGTTAATTTTAAACATCGAGAATCCCAAGAAACAAAGATCACACACACACATGTACACATGTGCATGCATGCATGCACACACATACACATACACATGGGCACACACACAACACACAAATAGTGAAGAATAAATAAGAAAAATTCTTCATGGAAATAAAGCATGGAGAAGCCAGCCATAGCTATTATTCCTCAAGCTGTTCTCCACACCTCTCTACTATAACAAACCCTGGTCCTTTATAATTTCCTTTTAAAGTAAGTGCAAAGAAATAAACAATGAAAACTGAATGATGAGACCGAGACAAAAGTATCAAATAAGCTATTTCAATTCAGTTTATGAATGAGAATGAATCTATTTGAACAAACATCAGGAAACCTAAGAAACACCCACAGCTAAAGCAAGGTAGACAGTATGCACAACAAGGACCAGTGTCTATGTTGACAGAACCAATGTTTATTTATAGGTAGATGAAAGGAACATAAAAACAAGATTAATAAGGAAAATACACAAAATAAAAAAATAGGCTAATTAATGATCTAAACTTTCCAGTGAATTCATCAAACTGTCACTAAGCCAAACAGGGCAGTCCAAGATTAATCCTCTTTTGCCTGCCTTGACACTTCATGGAGAGTTAAAGTGCAAAACTGTCAGAAATCATGAAACCTCGAAGTGTAGGCACTCTAAAGAACACAAAAAGTGTTTACTCTACAAAAAGCCTGAGAGTGATGCTAACACAAACAAACAGAAGCAAGAACAAACAATACCCAACCCCATAAAACATTGATGTCACATGATATGTTCCACCTTTGAATCATGTCGTTGCCTTGAGAAAATGATGTTTGCAAAAGAAATGAAGTGTCACGTAAAATAGTTTATGCTCAATAGGGAAACTAAACTTAAATAACTGTGCACATTACATTAGAAACGTAGATCAACTATGACTGTTGGGCAGTTGTGTTGATAAGGTGCATTATACCTGAAAAGTGTAATATTCACATACAGTGGCTTGGTCCCTTAAAAGGGGGGATGTGAGAATAGTCTCCAGGAGCTATAGGGAAAGTGGTTATGCTGTGCTCTGACCTCATTATGTTCCTCTCTGTCTTTCCCTTGGAGTTATTGTCTATTCCCTGTGACTCCACTATCCATCATCAGCTACGTCGTTCCATGACCTTCTGTTTGCATTTGCTATCATAGACTAATTGCTTTGCACTCTCCATGTTTCCAGTTCTTCAGGTTCTGTAGGCTGTAGACCCTGTAGCCTTAGCATTTGTATTTATTTCTCTAGACTTTTTCTTTCTGGTCTAATTTGCTGATCACGGCATTTGTAGGTATTGGTCTTATAAAAGTTTGAACCTTTTAACTTATGGCTGTAAGCCTTCCACCATCATCTTTATGGCTTTTCTGTGGGTTGTCTGCTCTGGTACAGAGGGGCGTGGGTTTGGTCCTATCCTTTGCATGAAACAAGAAACTGTAATTAAGGCCATTTGCATCATATTTGATAATAAAACATTTCTTCTCCCTACCTTGTGCTTTTGGTTTGTATTTCTTACCATTTATCTTTATGAATTACTACATGAACGTTTTCTTGTCTAGTTTTATTATGAATCAATTATTAATAATTAAGCCAAATTAGACTCTGAAGTTATTCACTAGAATAGAACACCAACCCTGCTAGCCACAGGCTTAAAAATCTAGGGTATCAAACGCAAACTCCATGTGAAATCAGATATAACCTTATATGAAAGCAGTTTCTATTTAACAAATTTTTAGCATTTTAAATTCATGGCCAGGATTTTACTGGGGCATATGCTTCAGGAGTCTCAATGCTAAGAGAAATAAATTTGCTTTGAATAGTGATGTTCATTTTGAGAAAGCATTGATGTTTGTTTTGTTGATTATTTGTCTCTGTGATCACTTGTGTGGCACATTTTGGTTTAATTGTATAAAAAAAATTAAAGTGTGCCTATGGTCAGTTGAGATGGGTTCACTGAGAAGTACGACAGAAAAAATAAATCAATGCAGAGTGCTTTTGCTTTGTTTTTGTTTTTGTTTTTTTTTCCTGCCCTTTGGAAAAGAGTTGAAAGAATATTTGTGTCACTATCATAATTTATGTCAGAAATGATATCCATTTATAGATGTAAATATTCCATACATTGTTAATTAATGGAAAAAATAACTACCCAAAGATACCAAGACTCTGCAATACTGAAAACATACAACTCCTAAGACCTCAAGGATCTTTGCAAATGGAACTTTCATGAGTCATTGCACAGCCACATAAGCATAATCCTGAGGCTTAGTGCCAGATTCAAGGTTACCTGTGCTCCAATAATACTTGCAAGTCATTGCTACAATAAATATTTCTTTATATTTTGCATCCAAGACCATTGATAACAATGATTTAGAGTTTGTATTTTTGTCTCTTGCGCTCTCTCTCTCTCTTTCCTCTTCTGTGTGTGTTTGTCTGTGTGTGTGTATTGTATACTACATTGAAGAAGACATTCTTGAGTAGAAAACCATGGATTTTTTAGGTAATGCTTACTAAGGGCTTAGCACTGTGCTAGGAAGTTTACTATCTTCTGAAGCCGTCATAGTGACTATTGATTTGCAATGACTAAAAAGAGTGTTAAAGTCTATCCGTATTAAGTCAGATATTTGTAAATATTAGTGAACATTTTAGGAAGTCATACTTTTCAAGTTTACTTATCACTTGTGTTTACCAAATTAGTGACTGGTTGGCAGCATAAAAGAGCCCCACCTCCAAAGTGAGATTAATTAGATTTTAAAACTCTACCTTTCCTTTCATTAGTGGTATGCTTTAATTTGCTCTGCCAATAACTTTAATCTGTCATCCTTCTCAAAATTGGGAATTCACAAACAAATACTAAGATAATTATCCTACAACAGTATCCATGCAGTGGTTCTCCCCAAAGACTCTGAGACCTGGGATTTCTGGAGACCTTGGCATGGCTCTTATATAAGGGGTAGCATTTATATAATAATGTTAAAATGTTACCTGCTTCTTAGTTCACTTTTTTGTGAGTATACAGGTAACCCTTACAGATGTTGTATGAATTGCTAGCATAGCTATCTTAAAGTGACTTGGAGTTGTTGGTATATCCTTGCACTTAATGGACAAAGCTAAAGTATTAGTTTAAGGAGAGGAATATATGCCCAGTCTTAGAAATTAACTCTTCATTCTCAAGTGGCCATGCATCTATAATCAAGATAACATATATGTGTACACACACATATACATATATGTGTACACACACATATATAACAGTTGAAATAACTTGTCTTCACAGAGATTCTAGAGATATCAGAAGTGCAATCGTGACTTCTACAATAAATAACAATAAAATTATTTTGATTATTTTATCATTACAACAGTTCTAAGTTTTGATACTTAGTAATACTTATTCTAAAATTTAATAGATAATTTGAGATATTGATCACACAGCCAGCAACAGTCAGCTATTTCTCTTACACAGGGTAAGGTTTCTGGATATAATGTGATGAAATTGCTGTTTTGTTTCATATTTTGGCTATGGAGTTCATAGATATACCAGCACCTGCCCATCACCCAAAGAAGGTAATCGCCATAATGATGCTGGTGGTGGTTGTGATCGTGGTAGTGTGGACAGACTATCTAAATGATTGGTCTAACTCACTATTCAGAAAGTAGACATTTCTAAATAGTCCCATCTTTGAAAAAAACATATGAATCTCATTTCTTTTTTGGTGTGTATGTGTGTGTTACTGTTTGCTTTGATGGTGTACATGAACACACACAGGCACGCACACACACACACACATATACACATACACACACAAATCCTTTGTTGGGTACAACTGCTGTAGCAGGAATTGAGGTAATGGCACCTCACTGAGCTTGTGTTTGTCACCTTTATATACTCTCAGTAAAAGAAATATGTTTTTTTTAACACTGTCCTCTGTGAAGCAAGAAAACAGTTTTTAATTTTCATATGTGTTAATCCTTGAGTGCTTTTTTAGTAGTTTGGGGGAAATATGCAAAAATATTTTTACTTCAATACAGAGTACAATGGCAATCTAAATTAAGAGAGTTTACGTAATTACTGTATGATTTTGGAAAACTCATAATCACTTTAATAAAGATAGTAGCTTTCTGATTCGTAGAATTGGTGGTGACATAGTCAAATGTAAATTTTGAACATTATGTGCTGAGATGCAATACCTCTTGAAAGTCTGTATAACCCACTAAAGCATTATTGGTTTTTATGTTACCAGGTTATGATATTACAAAATAGTGGGTTGGAAATCTATAGATGTGGAGACATTAACAAAACAGGAATGGTTCATCATAGGCTCCAGTTTCTATACTACCAGAATTTGTTAGTTGAATTTGGATATGTTATCATAGAAGAATAGTGTGATTGGCTATAAAAGCTATACCAGGACTCTTTCCAATTCTATGTAAACATGCATGTGATGCTAGATTTCCTCCTCATGATAAACATAAACAATACATAAAAGAAGCTGAATATAGAGTAAGTAACTTTTATTATTAAGCTAGTCAAAATTTTTCAAGAAACTCCACTCTTCTCACAATTTGAGGGGATTCTAACTAATTAAAATGTGAAATTTTTTGTGTAATTTAAATGAATCCATAAGTACTTATTTTAACCAAATCCTCAGTTTTAATTGCTAATATGGTAAATAGTGGTAGACATAACATACATATGACCAGATTTTGGTGTCACTAATGGATTGATTTTGCTGTTTTAATGTAGTTCTAAGACTAAAATGTCTTTAGAATATTCCTATAGAAAGAAGAATATTGGCATATTTTGGTTCAGTGTCACAGAAATATTCTGTGGCATTCAAACCCTCCTTGACATTTGGCTTAGCATGAATGAAAGCTGGCTTGGTATGGTCCACAGAAGCTGGGTTGTAGAACATGGTAAAGAAGCTGGAGTGGGTAGAAAGTATACTTGAAGGAAGGACAAACACCTAAGTGGTCGTTTACAGAAATCACATCGACGGAGTAATGAATATTAGTGAATGACATATTGAACAGATATTATTGTGGAATAAGAAAAGATTTACACCCATCCACTGACTTCAAGAGTATCTACGATTCTGTGCTTGCAAAGAATAAGTTTCTAAATTGTGTAAAACCTCCAAATGCAACAATCACAAGTTTGATAAAAGAGAGACTGAAGAAGGAAGGGAAAGTTTATTTGTTAGGAAAGCCTTCTTAGTAAGAATTGACATTGGCAATGTTTGAACTCAAGGAGAACAGAGGTATCTGCAGATGGCTGGAGCTAGTCTAAGGAATAGGAGTTGTACATATAACCAACAACATGAGTGCAGATAATGATACAGAGACTTAGAGAAAAAAGACAGAGCCTGGTAGTGAACTGCTTTGAGTATCAGAAGATTTTTGATAACCTAGTTAGAAATCAGGATAGCACCAGGCCACAGTCAACATGAAGTAACCTTGTGGATACAGTGAATATAATCAAAGGGACATAATTAAGTCAGGGTATGTGTTCACAGTGGCAGAGAAAACTGTGACCAGTTGTAACATGACTGTATGTGGAAAGCACAGTGGGTTTTTGAGCCTGAGTTTCTCTTTCATGGCCAGACTTTACACCTGATATTTCCCTGATGATCAGTGAAATTCATAAGCAAGTCTATGAAGAACTGGAATAGTATTAGTGTGGTGCTTTGAATGTGCTTGGCCCAAGGAGTGGCACTCTTAGGAGGTGTGGCCTTGTTGGAGGAAGTGTGCAACTGTGATGATGGGCTTTGAGACTTCTTTTGTCATTGCAATTAATATAAATCTCTTTTTTCGTAGCCTCAGGCATACTCTTCAGACAAGGGCAAAATCAGCCACAATCTTCACCAAAATACCACAGAAACAGTCTCTAGGCCACACACTGAAATTCGACTCCACTGAAGTCTCTTGCACTAGGTCTGTACAGTTCAACTTCACCTTAGAAACATGTCTTCCATATTCCTACTAAGATAGCCCATTAAGCCCCACTTAAGTGGGGCACATCACTGCTTTCCAAAGTCCCCAAACCTGCGTTCCTCCAAACAAAAGCATGGTCAGCCCTATCAAAGAAATACCTCATTCCCTGTTACCAACTCTTGTCTTAGTTAGGATAACATATAATTGCGACTCCTTTACAGGTTCAGAGGTTCTGTTATCATCATGTCAGGAAGCCTGGCAGTATCTAAGCAGTTATGGTGCTTGAGGAGCCATATAGAGAGTTTTACATCTTGATCCACAGAGAGCCATAGAACAGACTGTCTCCCATGGGACTGGGAGGAGGGTCTCAAAGCCAACCTCACAGTGACACACTTCCTCCAACAAGGCCACACCCCCTAATAGTGCCATTCACTTGGCCAAGCATTTTCAAAGCACCACAACTAGGGAGCCACATTATTAGTTTTTGTTTGTTTGTTTGTTTTATTGTGGCTCAGCTATGAACTACAGCAAAAGGAAAGGTAATGTTACAATGGTCTCACTTTTTTTTGACAGTTAAGCTGTCCTGAGTCATTCACTGAGGATATTTGGTGGAGATTTGGCTTTGAAGGGGTTTTGAGCCTGGCATCTGGGAAAAGGGAACCCTTGAGAGTGGAAAGAAAGGGTTGACAACTTCTTATAAACTGAAACATAAAATCCTTTAATAAATTTGTGTAAAGCTAACCTTGTGGCTCAGAAACAGTTTGCTCAGTCTCCTCTGACAAACATGACAATGTGTACATGAAGTTCAAACAAAAGTCCATTGTAAATGACGATGGCTTTGGGGTGAAGAAGGAAGGAGTGAGAAAGCACGTGTGAGTAGCAGAGATGAGCTACGCTTTGTCCTCATTAGAGACAATATCCTGGTTTCTTTTAAAATAATACTTCAATAAAGAGAAATAGTGGATTGACCTAAAGAAATTAAAAACTTCTTTTACAGGTTTAAATATAATTTAGCTTCAACCTATGCTTATAAAAATAAGGAAAATTACCAGTTTATTTGAAACTTTATTTCATGCGCTGTAAATGGATAGAAGTCATAAGTTTCAGTTGCTTCATGTGCATATGTGTGTGCTGTATGCCTCTCTCTGTGTGTGTATGTGTGTGCATGTCTACGCACACGTGTGTATGCATTGAATTTAGGGCCTTACGCATATTAGGAATATGCTCTATAACCCAGAACCAGCCTTAACTTATCACATATTTTTTATTATCTTGGAGATGGAAGATAACAGTAATGTAAAATGATGTTGCAAGGTGAGTGTGACATAATTTCTTATTGTAGATGTAGCTGCTCTTTAAAAATTCCTCCTTTTTTCTGCAGAAGTGAAAGTCTCCTCACTAATGAGCTTTTTGTTTATTTCTTCTATGGAAGAAGCACATGTTGTATGTTACCTCTGAGAATTTTGCACTTAAATATAAAATTGGCATTACCAAGAAGTATAGGTCCTATTTAGAGTATAAGTCCTCTATAGAGAGTAGGTCCTCTTATACAGCCTTCTTATATTTTGGAAGAGACATCAGGTCTGTAAGGAGAAGCAGGTCATGATATTTTTGCGGTGATGAATAAAAGTATCAGAAATTGATTCTGCACCTCAGGAAAAAATGCACATACGAGTGAGGAGCAAAAGTGAACTGGTGGATTGTAATGCAACTTAGATGTCCTCTGTGTATAACACTTGGTCACCAAATGCTATCATAGGTCTACTTCTCCCTGGGGTGGTCAGGCCCATTTCACACAGGGTTGGACTGGAGTGATGAAAGCTTAGCTAGGCACTGGAAGGTGAAGGCAGAATCTTGGTCCCTAGTGATCATAGTAAGTGTGTGGGCAAGGAGATATGGTTTAGTTTATTTGGTGGAACAAAGGCTATTTAAACCCTTGGGTAGTGAGTGTGTATCATTGACAGTGACCATGGTGCTGGGGTGTTTCATTTGCATGAGGAAGAATTCCAGGAGCTACTGGACATGACCTTATAAGGGGAAAGAATGTTTAACTTGGCTACTGTCTTATGTGACCACCTCTGGTGAGGCAAAGTTGGGGTAATAGGGTTACTTGCACTGGAGAACGCAATCCCAGGACAGTGGGAAAATGATCCTACTCCTGAGGATACAAGGACAAGATTTCCCAGATTTAGACATGCCTTGACCCTACTCTTGTTCCAGGCCTGCTTCCCCAGGTCATATGGTTCACTGGCTCCACAACCAAAGTACAAGATCCAAGTCACAGATCCTGCCCCGAGAAGCTGTGAAGGCTGAGTTAGAATGCCTTATGCTTAGCTTCATAAGAGATCTATCTTGTGCTTGGATGAAAAGTAATGGAGGCAATGTTTGTCCCCAGATAACAGAGACTTTGTGTGTGATAGTACTTCATGAACCTTCTGAGGATTGTAAGAACTCTTAGCCCAATCTGAATGGCACTCTCTGGGAACTTTCATGACAGCTGTACAGATGGTAATCTTAGCATTATAGGGATTTCATAAGTCACACACAAGTTCTTGATAGTTAGACTTTACCCAGGTGTCTAGTTTGTTAGCTCTAAACATTGCATCTTAGACCTTGTAAAGATGCTTCAAACGTTTTCTTATGGTTACAAAGAGTTTTAAAAACCCCTTAAGCTAACAGAGTTTGTTTTCAGAGCCTTCAGGAGGTTATTTCCATTTTATATACCCATGATGCATTTCTAAAAATAGAAGTGATTGCAAAAATGACAGGGGCAACATTCTAGATAGCAAATATTGCCCTTTCTCTCATCTCTTGACCCATCTCAATTAGAAAAGTTAATGGTGTCCTGATGGCTGACAGTTAATTGCCTAAGAAAAAGAATATGATATAAGAATATAACTTTCCCTAACCAAATTAAACATCATGCTAAGATGTGCTAAGAAATAGCATGGATTAATTAAAATACAACAAAGTAAAACAAGTATCCATGTAGAATTAGTCTATTGATATTTCAATGTTCTATGTGCAATATTTCAAAAATTATAGTCATGGTAAATATTTTAAACTTTTAAAACTACATTTTTAAGTAGACTTTTAAAAAATACAACTTTAGTGACATTACGTTTGGAAAAGGAGACACACTAATGAAATCACAAAGCTGTTTTGCAGTGCCCCAAAATACCTCTGCTAAAAATGAAGGACCACTCACTGATGGCTAGCCTTCACTTAGTAGCTCTTATGTGGTAACCTTTAGGGTGCCAGATGAACTCAGTTTTTGTAACAGCCCTTCAGATAAGTATTAACTTTCTGGCCTCATTTTGACATGAGGGAGCTGTAGAGTAGTGTCTAGTGTATCTTGTCCATGGATAAGACAGTAGTAAGCAGGGACTTGGGATTTGATCCTACACTACAATGCCTTTGAAGCCCAATTTTTATTAGAAGATACAGATGACTAAAAAATGGCTAGCACAGAGCTAATTACCATGATTTGTAAAAACCCAGACAGAAGGACGACTGGGCAAGGTATATTCTAGACACCTCAAATGTATGTCAGTAGGTCAGTAGAGGTCATTGTAAATATTGTAATGATTTAAAATAACCTCTGACAAAGACAAGAGATGAAAGCAGATAAACAATAGAGTGGGTATAAAGGCCAAGATGATGAAATTGACTGCTAAGGATGAAGATTTAAAAATATCCTCTCTGATTTTTATTTGAAAATTCTTTCATATAATATATTTTGATCATGTTCCTTCCCAACTGCTTCAAGATCCTCTCCACCTTCCCACCCAAGTCCATTCTTTCTTTCTCTCTCTATTTAAACAAAAAAAAATTGATAAACAAACAAACAAAAACCCAGTCAAGCAAACAAAAGTCTAAAGCAAAAATAAATATAAGAATCTCTCTCTCTCCTCTCTCTCCCTCCCTCTCTCTCCCTCCCCCTCCTCTCTCTCTCTCACACACACACACCACAAAATTGTAAAAAATACTAAAAATAACAGTAAGACAAAAAAAAATACCCAAGCATAGCAAGATGGAACAATAAGTTGACAGGAAAATTATTGAGTTCATTTTCCATTAGCCATCTACTGCCAGTCTCTGGGCCTCCCCTTAAATGTGGTTAATAACCAGTCAGACTCCATTGGAGAATGCTCAGTTTTTCTTTGCAAGTAGATATCAATTGTAGATAGCTTCTTGATTACAGGTAGGAGTTCTACATGCACTGCTCCCATTCAGTACTGAGAGCCTGTCTGATTTTCACCTGTGCAGCCATGTGCGTGCAACCGTGGTCTCTGTACCTTCATATGGACATCAGCCCTGTTGAGTCTGGAAGACATTGTTTCCTTGGAGTCCTCTATCCCCTCTGTCTATGAAAATCTTTCTGTCTCCTCTCCACAAAGTTCTCTGAGCCCTAAGGAGAAAAGTTTGATGAAGACAACTTATTTAGAACTGAGTTTCCTTAAATCTCTCACTCTTAACTCAGATGTTCAATTTAATTCCTTGTCAAGCTATCTAAGAAAATCCATGAAAAATAATGTAAAATTAAAAGTTATGTAAGTTTGCCTAAGTGATATTTACTCAATAGCCTTCCTCTCTCCCATAATTCATAGAACTAAAGATTCATTCTACTCACATTTATATACATATTTCAATGCTAAGTATATATTTATGACTGGATGGTATAATCTGAATATAATATATTTATAAGAATAGCCTTTTTATCAAAGATAATTGGAATTTAACTTTAAGTAACCTTTATTGTCAGTGATGTAATTCTTCAGCTTCGGACATGGACTATTCAGAATTATAACCCAGGGTATCTGCCAGTCTTAAGCTTTATCCTTAGCAATTTACATAAATGTTAATATATAACTTTTTGTGTTAGGTACTATTCAAAGCACTCTGTAGATGAGGAAAATGAAGCTCAGTGAAAAGAACTCACTTTTCTAATCCTGTGTATATTAAACCTGAACCATATCCTTTCAAGAATGTGACTAACAATTAAATACATTATTGTCATATATTTCAGTGGCCTTTAATGAAATCATAACTTCAAACCATATTACTGTCATAAAAACAAAGGAAGGTTATTTGTGAAGAATCAGTGATGAAGTAGTAAAATTATATTCTCTAGCAAGAAACAATATGTGAAGAGTTTTATTCCCATTCTGGTCCAGTTACTAGAGTGTGTATAACCATATTGTTTTGTTATCTTTCCTAGATTCTACACATAGATGAGAAAAGGCAGACTCTGTCTATTGTATAAATTGCTATAGCTCAAAAGTATATTGTTTGGAAAAAAGTCATTTTGAAGTTATATTAGTGTTTTAGAGTCTTAAAAATAATGTTTTATTAATTAAAATTCTGCCCATGAACATTCCCCTTCAAACCTAGAAATATAGGGAGCTGTTTTGGTACAACCATTCTTAAGCACAGACAGACACACTATTTGTCTTATGCTTTGAGTCTGTCAGCAGGTGATGTGACATGCTGTGTTAAAGGGCTAATGTTTTCCTTGTGGGTGGAGATTCAGCTACCTCTGATTGGAGTTGTGGGTGGAGAGTAGCTTGCTTGGCCTTCTGTGAGCATTGATAACTTAACATTGACAAATGATCACATTATCATTAATCGGGGTATTTGATATGAAGGCCTGCATATTCATCATGCAGACACAGGCTTTAAACTTGAAGCATTCCAAAATAATCATATATATCAGGTTTAGAGGAGGACAGAAATGACATGGATATATGGACAGTAAATTTAAATTACCCTTCTAACTTGAAAACCCTTTCATTGATTTGGAAAGAAGACCACAAACTCATCTACTTATTCATGAGCTGAAGTAAAATAATGAGAATGGGAGAAAAGAAATACCCTTCTCCTCCTTCCAGGCCTGGCTAGGTGGAACCTGCCGTTAATAGTCTGTACTCTCCTTGTCTGTCTCTCTGTCTCTATCTCTCTGTCTCTGCTTGTCTCTCTCTTCCTTCCTTTCTCCCATGCTATAAATTAAACCCAGTACTTAATATTCTAGGATTCTAGGAAAGCATTCTACTACAGAATTATATTTCTAGCCCAGCCACAGAATTTATACTTTTTAAATTGAAAATTATCTTTACCCCATTGTGATGGTTTGAATAAAAATGGCCACATTTGTTTGAAGGCTTGGTTCATAGGGAATGACACTATTAGGAGGTGTGTCCTTGTTAGAGTAGGTGTAGTTTGTTGGTGGTCTTGTTGTCACCGTGTGGGGGGGGTAAGCTTTAAGGTCTCTTATGCTCAAGTTATGCCCAGTGTGGCATGCAGTCTTTCCTTGCTGTTCGTGGATCACCATGTCTACCTTCCATGTTTCCAACCATGACAGTAATGGACTAAACCTCTGAAACTAAGTCAGCCTCAATTATATGGTCATAGTATCTCATCACAGCAACAAAACCTTAACTAAGACACCCTGTGATGCTTATTACCAACTGTATGTGCAAACAGATAAAGCATATAAACTCTACAAATGCAGATAGAGGTTCTACTCAATGACCAAAATAGAAAATTTGGTGACAGCTAGCTTCTTAAGGTATTGATGTCTCTGGTGTACTCAGAGCATGTATAGATGGTGCATAATGAAGATGAAGACTTGATTGCTTGTGTTATCATTCTGGATTTCCTACTAAGACTCTCAGAATGAAGTGCTAGACAAGTCCTCATTTCAAAATAAGAATGTTTAGAGTTCATGGAGCTTTGAACAAATTAATGTGTAAACATCAATGACAGCATGCAGTAATGAGTTTATTTTACTTGCCTTTTAATAATGTCAATCATTCTTTGAACAGTCCTTCAGAGTAAGTTTTCATCCCTAAGATCTGGTGCTCAACCAGCTAAGATGTTCAGTGATGTAGGTATTTGTAATTCACTTGAATTATTTACCTTGCTGAAATTCCAGAGGGCTTGAGTACTGAGTTTTTGAGATGAGGTGATTTTATTTGGAAAAAATAATGTTATTTCCTGCTGCTAAGAATAAACTAAAATATGTCCTAAAATATTGGATGTTTGAATGGTCACTGACCACCATGACATAGGCACATTCTTAACTTTTGCAACTTAATGGGATATCTTGGAGAGAGGATGCTTGCTCTTAGGTTAAACAACCATTTTCACTGAAGGGGCTCATGAGGTTACCATATGAATACTGACAAGTTAGAGATTATTATAGCTAATATTGATTATCAGCTTGATAGGGCTTAAAATCACCATGGACATGAATCTCTGCTCCTGTCTATGAGAGATTTGCTAAAACGTGTTAATAAAGGTGCAAAGACCCACTTTGAGAGTGGGAAGCACTACTTTATAGTGTACCAGGATGTATAGAAAAGGGAAAGCTTCATGACAACAAGTATAATGTAAATAACTACCTCAAGCTCCTGCCCCAAAGACTTCTCAGCTGTAAAAGACTATACCCTAGAATTGTGAGCAAAAAAGAATATAATATTTTAAGTTTATTTTTGTAAGGCACTTATTGAAGCAGGGAAATGAGATAAAGATTCCTTCCAAAGGGAAGGAAAAGGGCTGGTTGTCCATCCTATACTGCCACTGTGGAAACAGAGTAGTTTGTGTGTGCATACACATGTGCACGTATGACAGGTGAATTTGTGTGTATGCTATAACCAGATGCTATGTCAATGGCAGGTATCCTCTCGTTTAGTCTTTATGTTTTGAGATAGAGTTTCTCAATGAATCTGGAGAGCAACAATTAGGTTAGACCACCTGACCAGCAAACTGTAAGGATCTGACAATTTCTGCTTCCCCAGGGTGTGCTGCCCTGCCTAATTTTTCACAGGGTCCCTGGGGATCTATAGGCTTACATGGTGAACACTTTATGAAATGAGCAATCTCCTCAGTCTTGGGAGTTCATAAACAGTATTCTGAATTATTATTATGGAATATGATGTAGTAATACAGCAACAAACAAAATACTGAAATGTCTATCTTCATGGAAGTATAATTCTGAGATGAAATGTATAGAGAGCGTTGTGAAGCTCCCCTCAATAGCATCATTCCAGTGCAAGTGAACATGGCAAGGAGGCAAAACAGGTACGACTGTTCTGTATTCATGGCACTCAGAGTCTACACTATAAGGCACTTCTGATGTACAAAATTGCCACAAACAAAAATGAAGCAGAAAGAGTAGTAAGGCTGGTACATCTGCTTGTCATCTCCAGTCCTCCATTATCATTGTCAACAGTGTGACATGACATATATTCCCTGGGCAGAAATTCTGTGGTGGTGGCATCCTCCATGTGCTTAGAAAGTTCAAATGCTGAGTAGGGCATCTGGGCCTTTGATGATAGCCTCTCTTCCACAGGTTGTACATCTCAGGCAGCATAGGGAAGGGGACCACCATGCTCCACAGTTAGGACAGTATTCTTTCAGGCTCTGTACACTCAATCTATGGTGAATCCTTGCTATGTATAAGTATCACATTTGTAAAAGCATGAATTCTGGGTCTAATGAAGTGGGGTTTTCATTGCCATATCTGTCAATCAATTTCATTCACTTTTCATTCAGGTAATAAATTCAGAAGCCAAAAATCTGCCCAGACCAGGAACAGACCAATTGGTTTGTCTGTTAAACACATCTTAATGTTTGTTTTTAGTCAACAAACCACACAAAGCAAATGATTCAATGTTTCAGTTTTTTTCTTTAGAATGAAAAATGAAAGAAAACCCTTTTGAGATATACACATACATTTGGAATGGGTGCAAGCTATTAAACTGACAAGGAACTTCGCTTCCAGAAGAAGCTTATTGGATCAGATTAATGATTAGACAATTGAGCTTGAGGCTGGACTTCTTGCCATGTGAACTATGTGTTAGAGCCTAAGTAGTGCTCTGGTGACTTATCAATGGAAATTAAGTTTTGAATGCCATTTTTTCTTAGCAAAAGTCACATTGTAAAATAAATTTTAGTGAAATAAACTGTGTGAGTTTGGGATTCTATGTGGGGTGGTCATCTAATTCCAATCCAGTGGCCTTTGCTTCTCATGCCAAGGTATCAATTTCTTGTCACATTGGCTCAATGTTCTACATATCTATGAAGGTAGAAGCCAAATCTTAAAATATTTCCTTTTATCTGCTTGTACCAGGGTAAGTGGTACACTTTGGGACATTCTAAAAACTGCAGGATGAAGTTTTCCTTTCATGATCCTTCTAGTGTGCTTCCCTGTGGGGATCACTCCTGCAGCAACTATTCTGGTAAGTCATGTTAGATGTTACATCTGGAGCTACCCTTGTGGGCCTACCATCAGTGTTACCATCTCAGAAATCTTAGTGATTTTTTTATCCAGTAATCTTATCTTTTCATTTTGATCAAGGCCACATAAATTATGTATGTAGCTAGTTCTTCCTTCAGTTAAGACTATCTTATCTTCTTTAAGTCCAAGATCCTATAACATAGGTGGTTTTTACTGAACCCAGTTCCTACATAGTACAATGTTGAAGAATATTCAAGACCCAGCTATTCCATCTATTTCCTCATGAGAGGTTTCCTAGCAGATCTGTCACTGAGAATAGCTTTGGCAGCATTTGGATCTGAAGTGTATGCTGCTCTCATCTATTATTCCTTGCATTACCTGAGGATGCTCATCCCTACTTGTCATTAGGATTGATAAGTCAGGTTGACAGCACTCCCGTGAGCTCACTCTGAGGAAGAAGCTCTGAGGATTGCCATGGTCATGGAACCTTCTTGTACAGGAGGGCAAAGCTTAGTATGAGACCAAAGAAGGAAACAGAAAATGACTCAGGGTTCAAGAAGGGTCAGAGATTGATGAGTAAGCCTGGGCAGAATCCACACTAGGATGTGCTGGATCATGTCTGGGACTATGGACTTAGGTGAGCCTTTGAGATCTTGACTTTACATATTAGAGTAAACCTATCACAGGCACAAAGCATTCACATTCTAGAATAGCCATTCCAGTCTCACCCACTCTTCCTTAGTTCCTTTTTTCGTCTTTCACATTCTTACTGTTTGTCATGAAGGCACCACATAAAGTACCCAGACCTTCATTTGAATGAAAAAATTACCAAGACATTAGTATTTTATTACTGTAGATACAGCATAACTAAACCATTAGGAATCAGAAAAATAAGGAGCTTACAACACAGTAGGATTCAGATGCCACATTACTCTGGATAGTTTCTAGTACTTCATCAGTAGAGACACACCAGGAAGTGTGAATTACTTCTTACAAGTTCACTTCTTTGCCATTTTGCCTATATATTACTGGAATTTTTATTAGGCATAGACAAGATCCTTCATGATCAACCTCCATACTTGGAAACTATGGCTTTATGTCTTTTAATGCCTTTTCCTTTTGGTGCTACATACAAGGGAAGGGTCTCAGTTCTTGATTTTCCACTTAAATTGCAAACAGTTCAAAGTTTAATGTGTGAGATTTGAATTTCAATTATTTCATGTAAATTTTTTTCTTTCTAGATGTTTAATTTTTATAACTATTTTCAATATTTGTTTTATGATTTATTTTAATAAGTTGATTTAATAAGTAAGATTAAAATTCAATTTGAATTCTAGCCATAATTTTTAAAAGTAATTTCCATAGTGTACTATTATTTTCACTTCATCTGTAGTGAATTAATTTTTCAACTATAAGTTTTGGTGGCTATGGCCGCCCTCCCTAATTACAGCCTTTTTTTCAAATACTTTTGTCTCCCTCTGCCCATCCCTTTTCTCCTCTGTATACTTTTTTTTTGTAGTTCCCTTCCTAGGTCCTTCAAGACTTACACCATCAACTTGATATTTATATCATTCCATAGATCCATTATATACTTCTTAGATTTTTGTCATGAACCACGTCGGTTAAACGAAGTGAGGTCTGGGTTACAAGTTTCTGATGGCTCTGTTACTCCCTGTTAAATGTGGGCTTCAGCTACAGTTTGGAGCAGTATACTCAAAATCTTCTTGATTAGTAGTTTGGAAATACCGGAAGAAAAGTGGACATGAGAGATCTTTCAAGTTTTAATTCTTCTGGGTCCCTGTTTGTAGGCTTAGATTTTTTTAGAACCTACTTTAACTATGGTTCTTTAACACTTCGAAGTCCCTTCCATCACACCACCCACCAGATACAGGGGAAGAAAAAGTTAATAGGAACCAGAGGTTATGCATCTGTTTAGAAATATTCTTTGGAGCTATTTGGAGGTATTCCAATCTTCGTTGTTAACAGTCCAGTCCACTGGTAAAACACCAAATATGAATCAGTAACTTCCTTGATCTGCATGAAGTGGCAAGAAGCATCCAGAATAACACTAGAAGTTCTTTGGTGTATTACTCTCTAAGAAGACAGAACAAACAAAGATCCGAAAAAAAAAAAAAAAAAAAAAAAAGCAAGGCAAACCAGTGGAAGAGTGTCATCACCGAAGACAAGTGTCAGCAAAGCCCAAAGATGACCAGCAAAGAGTTGCAAGGGAAACCAATGCAACAGCAATGCCCACTGTCTGTTAGGTTATACTTATAGTCTTTCCAAAAATCATGTCCTTTCAAGTGTCCACTCCAGCAAAACATCACCTGCCCTTTCACCAGGCAACTTCCAGAAAAACACTATGGGTCTGTTCTCAGCAAAACATCCTCTCATGTGTCTCCTTCAGCAAAACATCCTCTTATAAGACAGTTTCCAGAAAAATATCACATGACATAACTGAGTCTCCAATGAAACCAGAAATGCCCACTTCACTTGTCACCCAGGGTGAGGTTTTGTTCCTATTCTCTTTGCAGAATGCCTTAAAGAATGAGTTTTAAAGATAGACCTGGCAAGGTGTGTCTATCTGTTTGTCTGTGTATCTGTCTGTCTCTCTGCAAATGTTGCATCTCAAGCTAGGTGTGTGTGTATGTTTGTGTGTGTGTATGTGTGTGTGTATATATATATATATATATACATATACATTATATATAATATATAACAACATAACATTTAATTAATTATAACAATTAATTATAATATATCATAATAGCATAAGTATATTATATATTATATGAAATATAATATATTATTCTATAATATATTATTTATAATATATTTAAATATATTATATATAAACTAGAATAAATTATATATATTCTATTTTAGAGGATATATTCTGAACTGAGTACATAGTAGGCCCTTTTAAATATATTATATATAAACTAGAATAAATTATATATATTCTATTTTAGAGGATATATTCTGAACTGAGTACATAGTAGGCCCTCTGGGTACAGAAAACAAGTTCAGCCTTCTTCTCAGTCCTCTCTTAGGCCAGTGACAAGGGCAAAATTGTCAACTCTCTTTCTTTCTTGTACCTCTGCAGAAATGACTTAAGTTAGTTCTCAATTTTGAGGTTTTAGGAGCTGCTGAGGGTAAGGTGGTTCAAGAAATACCTACACGCTAGCAGCAGACCATGGTGAAGTGGCCTGTGACATCACTGTATTTTGAACCATAAATGGTAAAAACAACTCTGCATGTCAAATAATCATATGGTTTGTTCATGGGCTCCAAACTTAATAAGAAGTTCAAAAATACTTATTAAATCACTGGAACTAGAACTTTAGTTTTGTTTCTTTTTTAAAAAAATTAGACCTAATAAAGATTAGTAAGTGGTGTCCACAGTAGCTTTATTAGTTACAGGTAGTGACTCAGAGACATGTCCAGGAGGACAAACAGCTGTTCCCAAGACGGGTTATTTTATCTGTTTTAATCTGGAGTTATAGAGTAAGCAAGCAAGCAATAGGAAAAGACAGAAGGTGACCAAGAGTCTTGTAGAATAATGGCTGCAGCAGGAGGAGTTGTCCTGGAAAACAAAGAGCAGAGAGAAGGACTGAAGACAGGAAAGAAAATGAATCAGGAGACTCAGCACATGCAATCAGAATGAAGCAAGCGAATTGTCCTTCCCATGTTATGAATGAGGTATTCAGTATAAGCTATAACTTATGGCTCACACTCTCACATTTTCAAGAGAAAAATTCCCACCAAATTGCCTGCCTGTTCTCCACAGAGGTGGGTGGACCGCTCCCCGATAAGCTCTTATTCTCCTTGTTTCCTGAAGTCTCAAACCAATTCATTCTCCTTGGAAAAGAAATAAGACAATAACCTGGAAAAAGAGAAAGGAGAGAAAGGGCAAATTTTTCTTTTGTTTGCAAATGTAGTGTATTAATTGCCTTCCTGGGAGACTTTCTGGACAGACCCTCTAGTAAACAAATTAGATATAAAGCGAAGGAGAGGGCACCAAGGTCACCGTGGTGAGGGCACATCAAGTGACAGGCGCTGGGCCCCCCGATGCATGGCTTGCAGAGCAGATGTTCACAAGGATGCAGTGATTATTGAACTGGTAATAAAAAGCATCAGCTTACACGCAGCCACGATGGATGCTGGTAATTATAAGGCATCCCCTGGGAGGAAAATGACACAAGTCAGCCACAACTCCACGATCACCGGGGCGTAATTAAAGCTCCAGTAACAGTTGTTAATAGGGTGCAAATAAAACAGGGGGGAGATTTGAACACCCCCCCCCAACAAACACGCATCCTTTTTTCTTTCTTTCTTTCTTTCTTTTTTTTTTTTTTTAAGAGACGGCAAAGGGCAATGTAATTATAGGGACAGCAGATTTTATACATACATATATTTTTTTGCATCATAAAACAAACGGTTGGGCTATTTAGGTAGACCTGGATATTTAAAGTGTAAAACTAGGAGACACCTAGAATTATTTATATTTATATATGTTTATACATATACACACACATACTAAAGGGAAAGTGTGTTTGCTCTTTGAATATGTAGTATGTGGGGGAGAACAGATTTTTAAACAGAATGTTTATATTCTAATTTTCAAAATGGTAGAAATACAAATATGTAAAGAAAACGGAATGCATGTAAATATTTGGCCATTTCATCCTTTCCGGAAGATCTGTAGTGGTATAATGTGCCAAGCTATATGATACTGTTGGTTTAAATGGTTTAGATATTGTTAAATAAAGTCAGCAAATGACTTACAGTGTTGAAAGTCTCACTTTTTCACAGAATGCTGCCAGCCACTCCCTAACCTAAAACATCAAACAAACCACAGCTTGTTTTCCGAGGGCTAAAGCAGGGAGCTATTTGCCAGCAGAGTGTCTAAGAAAAATACATCTCCACCCATTGCGACCCAGTTGCTTGGGCGATTGGGCAACTAACTATGCATCTGCATGTGCATTACCAATTAGTCCCACATAAAGATCCCTTTTAAGAGGCGCTTGGGTAGTGGGATAAGAAGAAAAGGAATGTGTTAAGTCCCTATGTAGCCACTTTTCCATTTGTGGAATTTGGAAAGATTGGATTTAAAAGGCTGACAAATGTAGAAAACACACGATCTATTCCTGGACTAAGCTTGATATTAGAAGTTCATGAATACTCACACGTGTCATGTTTCAATAAAGTGTAGAACTGAGAACAAAGGGAATGGTGAATCAGTAGAATTTCTACTTTGGGGTTTCAACATGATTGTAATTAACTACCACAAAGCTTTCTCTTATTTTCTTTGGGTATTTGGAGAGCCGGCCAATTAAACTATAACTGAGTACTGATGTATTTGGTATGTGCGCAGAATGAAACACATTTGGAATAGAATGCGTGAAGAATGAGTTATATTTCAAGTAGGAGCATAGATTCTTAGTTCTGGGAAGGACCCAAGAGGTTACATCACCCTGCAGCCTCTGCATTTGATATGTCATACTCTCATAACTACGGCGCAAAGTGCTAATACCCAGTGTCTGTTCTTGCAGAAGACACAGAAAAAATGAGGTAATGATAAAGAATGAGGTATCTGGCTGTTCATGGGTCCTGCTAAGGGAAAAGAATAAAAACTTCATGTTATGTTTCTCTTATTCCAAGAAGGTTTCAGAGGCAAAAGATACAGTATTTCAGTACAAAAAATATTAAGATATGTATTTTTTTTAACTTTGGGAGTATTAGTGGGGCTTTCTTTAATTGAGGATCACTCTCTAAAAGTGAATAGAGCAAATGAGCATGAGTAAGAGAGAAAACCAGACATAGGCATTCTACCCACCTAGGAGGTAGATAGGACATGGTGTTTGCAACTGGCTCAGGATTCTGCAAGGAACTCGGGATTGATAACTAAATATGTGCAAAATGCTCTTTATTGTGTCTCCCTTAAGAGTACAATCACATTAACCTGTTAAATGCTCTGATAAAACCCTGCAAGGAGATTATAGATCAAACTGTTAAACATCTGGCTTGATTTCTGACTTAAATAGATCTACTTAGAACCCTAGCTCACTTCCAATGTGAAAAACTTTTCTAACTTACCAAACAGAACTAAAACTTCCCATACCTGACATCATAGCACTCCAGAGACAGAGACAGAGGGCTCTCTGCAAGTCTGAGGTCAGCTCAGTCAACATCGTGAGTCCTGTACTAGCTAGAGATACCTATCTTGATTTTGCTTCGAGGAAAAGTTCCATTTTTTCTTGTTTTTCTTCAACTATAAAATAAAGAAGATAATTTTGTATACCTCCTTGGGTTGTTATGTGAAACAAGTGAGACGCTTTATATAAATCATTTCATACAGTTACTGAAGATACAATAAGCTGATAATATCTTAGATGTTTTTCATATTTCGTGCTTAATTACATAATTTGTAAGTCTACTGGTGTAACCCTGTTGTGATATTTTACACTCTTTGAGAGTGGAGCTGTACAAAATTCTTTGGGATTGTGATGGCTTGGATTTGTGTGGGATTTACAGTCTAGGAGAGATACTTAGAACTTTGTTTTCATATTGCTCAAATCTTATGAGGGCCTATGGCTTGGAATGGGAGTTGCAGTAGACTTTAAATGTGCTGGGGATGGCTACAAGAAGGTAAGTAGAAGACATCTAAGAGGCAGTAGACTCTCTAAATTTACTCTTATAGTATATGGCAAGAATTATGGAACGGTCATCCTACTGGAGTAAAGATATATTTGTGAAGTTGCGACTGGCTGCCTCTGAGAATTTCATCTTCGCTACTCTATGAAAATATCTGGAGCCCTGCTAAGGAACATGATTTTGCTCACACCTCTAGAAGCTGCAAGTGCTCAGATGAGGTGACCCTTTTCTGAACTCCTGGTGGCAAATGATATCTAACGACAGGAGCAAGCATGTGTGTGAGGAAGATATCAAAAACAGAAAGGCAGACATTCATGGCTAGGCACACTTTCATAACAATTGATTTTCATGAGAAATACTTCAACACCTTGTTTGAGAGGTGCCCCCAATGACCTAAATGCCTTCAGCTAGGTCCTACCACTTAAATACTCTAACACTAGCACAAACCCTCAATGGAAACCAAGCTTACAGTGCATGAAATTTAGGTGAGTACATCCAAACTATTCACTGTCTGAATGTGCCCCAGGAACTGTCTTTGTAGTTTCCATTTCCTCAAGACCTCTGGGAAAGACTTCAAAAGCAGGAAGTACAGTACTCCTTTCTCTCTACTTTCTCCTCCCTTGCATTTCAGGAGCCTCAATTTCCTCTTTATATTTCAGTTGTATTGTGTCTCTTTATATTTTTGCTTTCCTGAGTGTGGAAGTTTAGGAAGATGAAGCAGGCTGAAAGTCAGTGGACTGTGGTGAAAATGAGGGAGAGGCAAAGGACTTCACCTGGGAAGTTGAGATGGAATCCTTTTGTTCTTCCCTTTTCCAATTTTCTTCCTTTTATTTCAATCCCAAATCAAATTAAAACAAAGGTGATCTTGGTCTGGAGGAAGACTTGGTGAATAATAACATTGTTGCACAATCATGGAAACCTGAGTTCATCCCCAAATCTCCACACTCAGAGGTGTGGCCGTGAGTAACTGTAACCCATGTTGGAAGGCAAGGAGAGGTACATCCTGGGGTTTGGTGAATAGGCAGCCTAATTGGGATAGCTAGCTTCAGGTTCAGCAAAAGACCCTGTCTCAAGAGAATAAGGTAATGATAGAGGAAGACACTTTGTGTTCTCCGTTGTTATCTGCATGCAGCCACATGGGCATACACATATACATGTAACACACACGTACACAAACACACACACTAAAGGCTATCTAATGTTACCTATACTGAAACTGGCTAAAAGGATGATAAAATCTAATTTACATGAAAAGAATTCCCTTAGAAAAATGCTATAAAATATAAACCATTTTGCTATATCATATACAAATTTTGGTACTTCTATTTCTTTTTCTAAAATACTAAGTTTTCTATTGACACTTATAGAATGCCGATAGCAAATTTCAACTCTTATACATCAACAGGTATATAAGAACACATTTTAGACTTAAGATAGTCCTAAGACAAACTACCGTGATTTTCAGGTTTTCTTTTGTATTTGAAACAAGGTACATGTAGCTGAGCTGGGTTATTAACTAGCTATGTGGGCCGGACTGGCCTCGAACCCATTATCCTCCTGCCTCAGCCTCCCATGCTCTGCAGTTACAGGTGTGCACCACCATGCTGACTAATTAAGAGAAGGATGTGAATAGATTCTATCATACTCACTTCCTTCTAAATAATGGCCTCTTCTTCAACATAGGGCATGCTACCTTAGCATCGCAGAAACAAAGCCCGAGGGTTGAGGTGGGGGGTGGAGATCATATCATTTTCAAGTTTTTAAGTGTTTAAGAGTTAGTCTTAAAGAATTTTTTCCTTCTTGCTTTCCTTGTCTGCAATTTCAGCCTCTCAGTGTGATTTAAATTCTTGACAAGAACTTTAGAAAAATTTGTTTTAGATTGCTGGTAGAACATTTTTACAGAAGAATTATTTTTAGTTCTTCCTCTAGAGGCTTTGTACTCCATTTTTAACAGTGAAAGTTTTGCCTTGAGATGCTGTTGTCTCTCCAAACTCATGATGCAGAAGATGTCTCTTTGCTTGGTTTGAACAAGCCAAAAAACCAACAATAACAGAAATAAAACTCGACAGGTAACAAATTCTACTTCTGTTGGTGAGTTCTCAAAGAATATGATCTTTTTTTAATGATATGCATTCATTCATTCATCCTGACCAAGAATATTCAGGATTATTTCCATTTTAATGAATATAGAATGCATCATAATAATTAAAGCAGCCCCAGTTTTCTGAAGTCCTTAGTCAAATGTCATGATAAGAAAACCTAATATGTGTCATTTGTACTATTCCCAGTATCTGTACTACTAGGGAAACAGAGAGAGGAGGAGAGCTTCATAGACTAGAAACAGGGAAGTTGAGTTTTGGAGAATAACCAAGAAGTACAGAGTAAGTATACTGTGAATGAGAGCAAAGAGTTATCTCTTGGATCCCTCCATGGCATTATTTTTTGATATGTCTAGGCACTACTAATTGCTAAGCCATTTCCTACAGTAACACTTGCAATTATTTGTTTACCTTATTTGGTTTAGCTTTGACTTTCCCTCTGAATTCTAGACTTGCATTTCACTGTCTATTTATTATAGAATCTGGGTATTCACTATCACTTTTCATAGGTTGAAAAGGAACTTATTTTGAATACTTGCCACCACTTCATTTTTTCATGGTACTCCCTGTCTTATGAAGTGGCTTCACTCTTCATGCAGATCCTAGCTTTCTTTCTTGTTCTTCACACTCTCATCTTCCAAAGCACTCTACCCTGTTAACCTTCAAATTGCATCTTGAATCTGGCTTAGTGCTTCTCTGCTCTTGGCAGTCTGTCTTTCTCTGTATCACCATCCAGGGTTTCAAAATGGCTTCCTGTACCTGACTTGCCTTGCTCTGTAGTGTGCAGTTTCCTTTGACCCATAAGTTATGCCACACAGATGCCATGTTCACTTTGCTGAGCTTTTCTATTTTGAAATGCAACCCATATTGATGAGCATGGGGTCTAACCCTCCACATAATCTCCCCAGACACCTTCCTACCCTTTCCAGACACTCATCTGTGTGGATTCAAGCCACTTTGTATTTCCAGACCTGTATTAAATGTGAATGTTCCATCTCCATATCTTTGTACCAATCAGTCCCTTTCTGACATGTTGCTCTCTCATAGTCCAGGTGGCTTGTTTCCACCACCAACGCCTGCTTCCTTGATTTTCAAAACCCATCAACCCTTCCATGCCCATGGCTTTTATTATCTTTCCTTAATTCATTATTTGTCCTCACATTTTTCACTACATTCAAGTTATTATATTCACATGTGCTTCACAATAACAACCAAAGCAGCAGCATAATCTGCTTTATTTTTTCTAGCATCTTGAACATTCAGGGGAGGATCTAGAGTGAGGTAGGTACAAACATTGACTGAAGAAGCTTTGAAAAGTAATTAGTTTTATAGATGAATATGAAACTAGAAATGGCTTGTTTGGAAGGAGAAATATACAAAATATACTCCAGAGTTGAAGAATCAAGATTTATAAATGTGTGGCTAGCCTGAGCTGTTCAAGACTAGCCTGGACTACACAGGAAGACATCATTCTTCCAAATGTATGAAAACAGTATATCCTGGAATTATATTGTATTAGAATGTTTTATTTTAATTTTTATTAAAATAGTCATTAAATGAATTTTGGACTGAGATTAAGATAGAATTTCTAACAATGTTTGAAATGGCCCCAAACAAAATTCTTTCATTCATATTGTATGCTTACACAAAGTAACATTCTCAGTAGTGGTGAGTATAACATAAAATTATAAATTAACTGTGTAGGGAATATTGAAGATATTCTATGTCTTGTGGGATAGATTGACTAGTGAACCCAGATTTAATTATCCATGTAAAACTGAGTAAAAACCTCATCTATTGGTATGCCAATTGTCTTTGTCTTTCATAAATGCTAAAATTCTGTATGTTCCAAAAACAATGCTGTTTTTTTTATTTTCATGCTGTTTTGCATATGCAGATGAACACACACACACACACACACACACATACACACAGCCCATAAAGTTTGTCGTGGGAGAAAACAAATACAGGCAGCAATATGACTTTCTCAAAGGTATAAAAGGAAGCTGCCATCTTTCTTCAATGGGCAATCTTTAAATCAAAAGTTGCAACAGTGAAGTAAAAAATTCAGCCCACGCTCTTTGGTAAGGGTTTTTTCCTCCCCTTCTCCTTCCTCTTTCCTTCCTTAGAAGGATTTTGGGATGTTTCAGTTTGAAATGTCTCACTTATCTGAAGCAGTTTGAATTCTCTACTTCAACAATCTATGTCCAAGCATGGAAGATTTGCATACATTTACATAAGTATGTATGCTAACTGTGGATAAATATGTATATATGTACATATATAAATATGAAATAAAATAATACAAATTAGACAGTATATATCTTCATAGTCATAGTCAAGTACTGAGAGAATTTGGAAGATGAACCTCAAATCTCAAGGGAAAGGGAAGGTGTACAAGCTAAGCTAGGTCTAAAGCCAATGTATAATTAAATATGGGAGAGAATAGGGAGGCAGAGCCAATGCATTGAGGTACAAGGATGTGGGAAAGCACATCTTTGGTTGGTCAAATCAGTATTAATAATTCTTATTTTAACTATTGAAATTATAATCATATGGCATATTTTGTTCATCTTTGCTACTGGTATTTTACATGTTAAGGAGAATCAGATTATTCTTATTGTATCTAAGGACATTGCCATGTGGTAAAAGTCTAAGCTTTTATGTAGCTTGTCTGTTTGCAGAGTAACATGTTACATGACCACTAAAGATGTAAACCTTCGCTTAGTGTGCTTCATCTATTTCAAAGGCCATTCACATTCTATGTTGAAGAAATTAGATCAGTAATATATTGATAACATTATCAGTCTCCTAGACCCAAGGCTGCAGTGACTTCTAGTGGGATTTGAAATTTTCCAAAATTCACTATTCCAAGAATCACTTCCTTTGTGGTTCTTAAAATCCCAAAGGCCACCCTTTTGTAGTTAAAAGTATTTTCTTTGACAGTGATTTGTTGAGTTTTGATTATTTTCATACATTTCTGCTGAATAATCACTGGAAGGAAAATTATTTAACATGTACTATTTTGGACTTAACAAATAGATGAAGAACTATGAGTGTTTGGCTGTTTGCACGTTCAGAGGTCAGATTTGACAGCATTGTCTTACAAAACTGTTTACAAGGTTAATGTTTCAGACCTTAGTGAGGAATCATTTGATTAAAAAGTTTTCTCTCTGCTAGCAACTTGAGATGAACTAGATTTGAATAAACAAGGATACAGGGAGAAGGATAGGTCTTTACCTTAAGTAGTATATTCTGCAAGAAAGAAAGCCCTATTGAGCTCCCTGGGTACCAATAAACAAAAACATATGTGGATTACTTGGGTTAGAAAGTGAGAGAGATGCACAGAAGTTAAAAATAAGAAAGAATTAACCATGCTTTGACTACATCATATATCTGCACATATTAATGTACAGAAATACCTATCTTTATGGTTTTTTTAACTAATTTTTGTCAATAAATTCAGTTCATATCTGTCAGATACTTCCCATCCTCTTTGTACATGGTATCCCTCATGTAACATTCTACA
Source organism: Rhynchomys soricoides (assembly GCA_019843965.1). NCBI lineage: Eukaryota > Metazoa > Chordata > Mammalia > Rodentia > Muridae > Rhynchomys > Rhynchomys soricoides. The sequence goes on from JADRCH010000088.1 coordinate 2,921,794, forward strand.
ACACTTCAGAGTGTGGTAAAGACACATTTGTTTGAAAATGGAAAGAGAGTATGTTGGTAAGGAAATTATGATGTGGAAGCATTTCTGCTCAGTCTGCTAACATCCAAGTGGATGAGTGGGCATTTTAATACAGTAACTCTTTCTGGTTTGCAATTCATTAGAGAAAGAATCTAAAAAGATCACGTCAAAATGGTTATTTTTGTAATATTGTTATTTCTTTCTGCTTAGGGTTTATCAGTTACATAAACACTTGTGCCTCTTCAGCCCTAGTTACTATCCTTTGGCAGCTGTGCTTGTCAGAAAGACTTACTGACGAGTTTCCATCAGGTTGCACATTAAGAATAATGTCTTTGGTTTGACCAGCAAGCTATTTTATTGTCTAACTAAATGTTTAATCTCTGCAGAAGCTCTTCATAACTCCCACTTCGCAGCGGCATCCGTGACACTTCTTATTTTAACTGTGTCAAATTATGCTCAATTTATTTTGTTTGATTTCCTTGTTGTGAACTGCTATGTGTTCTGCAAACCTTCTTTCTGGAAGTTAACCCACAGCAGGGAGACACTTGTCACAAGGTGACTTTACCAGCAATACTTTCTCCTTGGTGATAGAATTGGCTCACCTGCCAGCTTCCAATGGCTTCCCCCAAACACATAATGACCGCTTCCCACTGAGATCTGAGGCAACCCCCTGCAACTTGGAACCTGGCCAGAATGGCACTGCTGAGACACAACCAGGAACTTAGTTGTCTGTGGATGTGGAAATGGGATAGGGGTACAGTGAATGAATCTTCCTAATTTGAGATTCTCTAAGTGGATGCCTGCTATAATCTTACACTTGAAACAGGGAGACAAATCCTAGGGTTTGGATTGAGGTTGAAGAATGAGAAAATGATCTCATTGAAAGGCATTTGAAACAATGAGCAATTTGTAGAGATCTGAATTAAGGCTCTTAAAAATATATAACACACAGCATTACCAACTAGCAGCTTGTGGCTATTTTCATAACACTGGGATCTTGTTCTGCACTTAAAAAAAACTTAGCTTCCAGAGTTAGTGTGGATAAACGTAATTTATTATCTTCTGGAAGATACAATGTTCTACGTGTGTGTGTGTGTGTGTGTGTGTGTGTGTGCATGTGTGTTATGTGTATATATACAATAAATGTACCATTTTGTAATATGTATATATCATACTTATAGCTTATTGTATTAAAATCACTACAGATTAACTCACCAAGACAGGAATTTTTGTGACAAGAAGTGGCAAATCTGAGATTTAAGGAATTAATTCCTTTCTTTGTTTGGTGGCTTTGCTTCTTATCTCAATGATGATTTTCAGTTTGTCTGAGGCCAAATTACAGTGATGTGCATGTGCAGTTCCCATTAGTGTCAATAGGAATTACGCACAGTGACGGAAGAATAGACCCCATATGTTTATAAGGAGTGAGTGATTTGAAGCATCTGTGAAACATTCTTAGCAGTGTCTCTATCACTGCATGCAATCCCAGCAAGGTTTTCTTTAAAAAAAATTTTTTAAAAAGAACAAAACATGAGAATTTCCTTTGCTATATAGACTCTACAGATTATTATTCTAATTATATTGTCTCAAAATATTTACCTTTGAACAACACACATATATAGGACATGCTAAAAAGTAATTTTCAATTGTATCTATTCCAGGAATAATGATTTTTAAATTTTTGGGAGTTTCATAAGTGATTACTGTATTTACATAATTGCTATCCCTCTTCTTGACCAACTCTTTCGGTGTCTCCCTACTGATTCTCAGATTTATGACCTCTTCTTATTTCTCTCTGCCTGTCTCTGTCTCTCTTACACACACACACACACACACACACACACACACACACACACACACACACACAGTCCGTTCATTGTTTCTTGTATGTATGTTTAGATTGGAGAACCTATTGGGGTTTGAACCTGGAGAAGACTTGTTCTACCTCTCATAACAGCCACTGACTACCTGTAGCTCTTCATCTAGGGCTAGGGATGTGTATTTATTCTAGCATGTTTCTGTTTGAGACAAGAGCTGAATTTACATGCTTTCCAAGCATTATTTTTTTTAACTTATTGTTTGAGGATTTTGTACATTAATATAATGTGGATAAAAAATGCTTGCTGCCAAACCAGGGCCCACATGGTGTGAAGAGATAACCAGCTCCCATAAGCTGTCCTCTGGCCTATATGCACATACAATGGAAATGCACCTACACTAACTACATCCTCTCTTAAAAAATAAATGAATACAATAAAAAGCATCATGTCATGAGGATCTGAATGTAAGTGTGCTAGTTTGCACTAAATTTGAAAAAGTGTCATAATGAAAGGTGCTGAAAGAGACAGTGATTGTATGACTTTGTAGCCTCATTTAACAATGAGCACAGAGGCCCAGAAACATTGCAGGGTACTGATAGGAAGGAGTTGGCAACTGCTTGCCTCCAGCATTAGCTCGGGTATTTGTCTATCTTATATTTTTCTGTGTTCTTCTTACCCTAGAAAGGTCAGCGATCCCAACAGTTTTGTTTAAATTCTGGATCATATTGGGATGTCCATCCATGCCACATTAATACAGTTCTGCAGCCTTATGGTGTTTTCTAAGAAGACAGGGTGCTCATACTTAATACCTCATAGCCTAAAGGATTTACAGTAAATACAATTCATGGGTACATTCTTCTTGGACATAGAACCACATTCTTAGATCCTAACTATTTTTAACTTCAGATATTTCTCTAGGATCTTTTTGGATGGGTAGGTATTCCTTCTTAGGAAATATTAATCAGTATATGCTCCCGAGGTTTTCTGTGTACAAACAATTACTAGGGAAATATGTTATCTCTGGTTCATATTGTTGTTTGAAATATGGATATGAAGATAAAGGTATTAAATATCTGTGTCTATCCTTCTCCTAGGACGTTGTCAAAACTCATCTTAAACACTACTGAGAGTTTCATGCTTTGTTTCAGCATTGAGCCTCAGCACACCTTCTTACTATCTATGTATTTTCTGGAAAGGATAAATGGCTTCTTTCAAGTTGCTAATAACTATTCTCATCTGCGCTACTAAATCTGCAAGACTGGTTTATTATTTATGGTATAATGACTCTTATTGACTTACTTGTTCATTGAAAGTGAAATGTAGGAAAATTGAATCTAGGATACAGACATTGCTCAGCAGTTAAGAGCCCTTGCTACTCTTGCAGAAGACCTGGCTTTGATTCTCAGCAACCCTCATTGTAGTTCACAACCATGCATAACTTCCATTCCAGGGAACTTCCTCTTCTGATATCCGTGGTCATATAGGCAAAACACACATGCACCTAAAATTAAAAATACTGATAATAAATCACAAAAGAAGGTTAACTCATCAAAGCAGGGATTAGAATGGCAGTTAAGAGATGAGGAGAGGGGTTTTGTGTACATCATGGTGGCCACAGTCAATCACAGGGTGTTCCTTACTTGAGGATTGGTAGGAGGATAGTGTTAAAGATTTGAGTGTTGTCCAAAAAGGAATGGTAAGTTTGTGAAACAACGCAAATTTTAAATACTTGAATTTAATTACCACACACTGAATGCATGTTTCCGACAAGGGCATGCGACAGCTTGCCTAAAATGCTATATAACACATCTATATGATTTAATTTTAAAATTAAATTAAAGAAGTGAGTAGATAAATAAGTGAATGGACGGAAAAACAAAGATTGTTCTGTGGAGAACAAATTAATTAGAGGTATACTTATCACCTCTCCTGGGATCACCAGCTTACCCACCTCCATGTACTCTTGCTTTACTTGACTTGGGACTTGTACTTTGCCTGTAGAACCTCAGGCATCAGAAGGCCTTCCATCTACCCTTTTAGCAAAGGCCTCACATTTTCTTATTTCTGATCATCCAGTGCCTAACTAAGATGTGTTTCTGATTCTTTGGATTTTTGCAGTTAGATAAAGATGTCCAACTGGTTTCTTATCACTGAAGAGTGAGAATCTGACTGAGAGATTTTAAGAAGCCTCTACATAATCTTCATGTCTCCTCCTATTTGTGTACTGAGAGCTCTTCCAAGACTGTAGAGTCACAAAGTGGGTGGCACTTTGACCTCTGAGTCATCACATGGTTGGGAGTCACCTGTTAATAGACCTGCTTTAAGTCAGCCTTAACTGGCCAGACCTCCCAGAGTTCCTGGAGATTGGACCATCAACCAAAGAATATACATGGAGGGACCCATGGTGCTGGCCACATATGTGGCAGAGGATGGCCTTGTTGGACATCAGAGGGAGGAGAGGCCCTTAGACCTGAGAATGTTAGATGCCCCAGTGTAGGGGAATGCTAGGGAGGGAAGACTGGAGTGGGTGGGTGGGTGGGGGAATACCCTCATAGATGCTTGGAAAGGGGGGATGGGATGGGGAGTTTCCAAAGGGGAAAACATTTGAAATGTAAATAAAGTAAATATCCAAAAACAAACAAACAAACAAAAAAATTATACATAAAAAAAATAGAAAATTTTATTCCATGGAAGCTGCTTCCCTCCTGTTTATTAGTTTTATCTCCTCCTAGATCCTGCAACAACACAGCCTTGATGTCTTCGATATGCAATTAATTGTTTAAGACATAATTCTTAGGGAATAATATTCTGAGAAGACATTTCTACCACTCCAAGCATAAAGGGCAAAGCCAGAATAAATCAGTTTAGTTTAATTATTAATTTATTTGTTTATGATCAAACGTCCAGCTCAGCATCCCAGTCATGCATTGAAAACACTCTACCTCTGAGCCCCAGCACAACTCAGCTTAGTGTTTAGTTGGTAAATACAGCATAAATATTTGGGTTTCTTTAACCTTTGGTTTCATAACAAATTGATTCCACTTTTGCTCAAAGCACAACACTTATGTTGCAGTTACATTTTTAAATTATAGCTTTTTAAGCACCATTATTTTTCTTTAGCATCATCCCAGCAAAAATAAAGCATGGCATATTTCACCCTTCCTAGAGGTCTTTCACTATCCTTAATGGTAAACAAAACAATTTAAACTTCATAAGTCATCTCGTGGTAATGGATTTACCAATGTTCATGAGATTTTGGTGAAGAAACATCATAGCTGTTGCAACTGACTTTGGGAAAGGCATTTCCCAAGAAATCCATAAGGCAGCTTAGTCAAAGAGAAGTATGGATAAAATAGGATGAGTATATTTAGAAGTTTGTCCCTTACTACATTTCAAGAATATTTAGATGAGTCAAAACTTGAAATTAAAAAGCTTAAACTACTACAAAACAATAGAGTTTTTAAAAACACCAAAGTGGAAAAGTCAGTCTTTTTTTTTTAAGATAAGGCATAAGTTAAAAACTTAATTTGATATTTTTGCTTTAAATGTGCATATAAAAAGTACCATAAACACACTTAAAAGAAAAATAACACACTGGGAATAAATAATCTGTAAATACAAATTATATTGTAGAACAAGGGATAATATTCTTAGTATATAAGAAACTCATAAAATTAATGATAAAATTACTAGCAACTTAATAGAACACAGTAAGAGGGATATGAACAGACAGCCTATTGAAAAGATAATGTAAATGGTGCTATAAAAGATTTGTATAAAGCTTAATGTCATTCATAATAATAAAAATACTATTAAAACTGTAATGGAATACTATATATAAAATTTCATGCAGCCCAATATTGTTGAAAATATGGAGAAATAAATACTGTCATACATCATTTTTACTTGAGTCTAAATTGCTACAATCTCTTGTGTAAGCATTTAACAATATTTTCTGAATTTTAAACGCACATATCTTTTGACCTTATATTCTTTCAAAAAAATCTCTCCTACAAATATATTTACAGAAAGAGGAATGTGTGCCAAAGAATATTCAATATACTATTTATTACAAATTATTGGAATCATCTTACATATCCATTGTTTTTAAATTGTTAAATAATAAATTTACATAGTGGAAACCATGAAGCCATAAAAAGTCAAATTTGATATGAATGATCAGTTGGACATGTTAGTAAATGAAATAATGATCTGGAGAAGAGGATTTCGTGTTATAGTTGTAGACATTTATCTGGTATTTACCTGTGTATTGCACAAAAGTCTAAATTTACTTGAAAGCATACTTAAGAAACTGATGAAGATAGCTGTTTCCCCAATGTAACTATGTATAGTGTTCAGGAGACGCTAAAATGAAAGTGTTCTCCCATTATTGGAGTAATTCAAGATGAAGATGCTGCATGTCTGATTTTTGTTCCCTTTCTTTGTGTTAGGTGTGGCTGTCTTCTTGCTGTGTCCTCATTTGCTCTTGCAATAATTTAAAGAACCCTTGTATCTCTTGTGTCTTCAGATTTCTTCTCATATATATATATATATAAACATAGTCATATTGGATCACGCTCTACCCTAAAAACCTCATTGCAAATTGATTACCAAGTTTAAGTTTCTATTTCTATATAAGGTCATATTCTAAGATACTGGTGGCTAGGGTGCTTCAACTTATGGATTTAGGAATGATGCAATTCAGTAAACAATAAAAGCTGACTCATTTCTCCCTGCATTACTACTGATCTTTTAACTTCATATGATATGTTTTACTTGCTAAAAATAAATAACCGCAAAATCAATCTTGTAGTATGAAAGTAAACCGACTTTGTTTTGTTCCAGTAGAAAAGGGAACATTATAATTTGTTCGCTGGCTAACTTGAATCTTAAAGTACAGTGTCAATAGAAGTGAGTGGCCATTTCTGTAAATGTATGCTTGGAAATATGGAATATATTTTCTTTATTCAAGTGTCTATTGTGTGATTCTTTAAAATAGAAACCTTTCAAGGTGACTGACTTCAGAGGCAGTTTTAGTATTTTTGTCAGTTAAAGGGAGTTATACCTGACCATTTTTATTAATTTAGCAGCTTAATACTGCCAAAGTAATAGAACAAGATTTTCATGTTCAACAATTTTATTCTTTGACATTCTATTCTCCTTTGAGTTTCATAGGTTATGGATCTGCTTAACAGTGAATTCACACTTACATTTGAATAGAATTTAAAATAGAATGAACAGAAATATGTCTAATGCAGTAACCATAAAAAGACAGTTGTGTATATTACTCACAGATATTGTGTAGTTACCATGATAATCTGACTATTCTATGTGCTTCCTCTGCAGTTTCAAAAAAAAAAAAAAGAGAGAGAGAGAGAGAAGCATGAATAGCTATTTTTCTGTGTTACACATGATATTGTCCCCAGAGAGCTCTCGTAGTACTACTTTAAAGCCTAAAACATACAATGACCCTGATACTACAACAAAATACCTGCTAATGTGGATGCTTCAGTGTTTCTTAGAGAGTGAACATAATACTCACAGGAGGAAATATGGAGACAAAGTGTGGAGCACGGACTCAAGGAAAGGCCATCCAGAGACTGCCCCACCTGGGGATACATCCCGTATATAGCCACAAAACCCGGATGTTATTGTGGATGCTGGGAAGTGCTTGCTGATGGAAGCATGATAAGCTGTCTCCAGAGAGGCTCAGGCAGAGCCTGACAAATATAGAGGTGGATGCTCACAGCCAACCTTTGGACTGAGGGTGGGGTCCCAGATGGCGGAGTTGGAGAAGGGACTGAAGGAGTGAGGGGGTTTACAGCCCCATGGAGGGAGCAACGGTGTCAACTGGCCAGACCTCTCAGAGCTCCCGGAGACTGGACCACCAACCAAAGAATACACATGGAGGGACCCATGGTGCTGGCCACATATGTGGCAGAGGAGGGCTTTGTTTGTCATCGGTCAGAGGAGAGGCCCTTGGACCTGAGGGTATTAGATGCTCCAGTGTAGGGAAATGCTAGGGGGGGAAGAGTGGAGTTGGTGGGGGAGTGGGGGACCACCCTCATAGAGGCCGGGGAAGGGGGCATGGAATAGGGGGATTCCAAAGGGGAAAATATTTGAAATATATAGAAAGTAAATACCCAAAAATAAAAAAACCCCAAGACTCATACAATGACAATATTAATACACCTACTAATGTAAAAGTGAGGTAATCACACATCATCCTACCCCCAGACAAGGAATAGAAACAATGAAAATCATTAGTGCTCTCCAGAATTGAGATGCCTAATTGATTATTCAAGACACAATTATCAGCCTTGAAACCAGTAAACAAAAAAGCCAAACTAAACAGACTCAATATACACATACACCCTCAAAAACTCACACACAAAGTCAGACACACACAAATACATACACATACAAACACAAACTCACACACACAAACACACTCACACACACAGAGTCATCTCCACAGCCATATTTCAACAATTTCTTCATGTAGAGTTACATATAAAATTAAGGTATAATTATGTAACTCCTCCCCTTCCCTTTCCTCTACCATTTTTCCCTCCAACTCCTCCCATGTCATCCCCAACTCCCTCTCAAATTAATAGTCTCTTTTTCTTTGATTATTTTCACACACACACACACACACACACACACGATTTATTAGAGAAATGGCTTCTACTAGCAGCTGCTCTTCTGTCAGGCCACAAGCTACTATTTCTCACTGGAAAGGGTGTTTGGTAAGAGAGCTATTCTTCAAATCCTCTTCTTAGATTCCTGATATTGAAAGCCACTACATTTAGAATTATTCACTTGTGAATAAATCAAAGATGGCTTTTATATAGGTAGAGTAACCCCAGGCTTCAAGAAAATGGTGATTTATGAATAGGACCATCTATGAACTTCAGTATGAAACTGTATCCATGCCTCTCGAACCCCAACATCCCACCTAATACTTAAGAAGTGTATCTGTGTGCACCACAGTAGAAATCTGGATTAACTACATTGATAATAGACAGTTTTAGCTAACTTTGTTACCTCTAAAAGAATGCATGGGTTCTGGACTTAAGAAGGAAAACCTAAGAAATTCCAGTTATGTCTTCTCTCACATGGAATGTTTCGTTTGCCACCAACAAATGATAACTTTCTATTTTATTAGATATTACTACAACACTCTAGTCATGCAGTTGTCTAGTTGATTATGAAATTCAGACTATGTATTATAGTAGATTCAATTTCTGCTTTCCTATTAATAAGCATAATTCACAAATGAAATATCCTCAAAAGGCATGCTTAGCCTTAGATTAGGTCAAAATAACACATCTATATGCAACGAGAACTCTAAATTCTGATTAGTCTCTTCAACACCAAGAAACAGACAGGTAACCATACAAAATGAACGAACACTATTGGGGGTTTTTTGTACCATAAATTGGGTTATTTCATTTTGGCTTAGTCCTGGCCAGCTGGTGATGACTATTATTTAATCCTGTAAAGACACTTTGAGGGCTGGAAATAGTTGTGGAAATTTATTAGCTTAATCTCTTTGGAATCATGAAAGAATTGATCGTCCCAAAAGTTCCCATAATTGTGCATCTTGGTGGTGACAGGTTTGCTATCTTACCACTTTCAAAGATGACATTGTGAAGTGAATTAGTTTTTTTTTTTTTTGACAAGTAGGAGAATGATTTGAATTTAAGAGAGGTGGATAGGCATACAGCTGGTTCAAACTTGCAGCATTTATTATTCTCCAGTAGGGATTCTCGACTAGACATCCCAATATGCACAAAGAAACAGGCTCATTGCATCTGTATGACATATCTAAAGTTATCATTACTTTGTCACATCTTGGGAGTTTCAACCAAGTTCAGGTGGTTCATCTACACTCTCTCCTGCACATTTGAACTGTTTCTGGGGTCCTAAGGGAACACACACACACACACACACACACACACATGACAGAAAAAAAAATCCTGATTTTATGGCACTGGAAAGTACTTGGCATACAGACAGCTTATCAAAGCTAAAAAAAAAAAAATTGCCTTTGGAGGAAGAGCTTCCTTGCTTCCTAGAATAGCCCCGTGCAAAAGCTATTTGGCTATATATTTACTCTACTGTCTGAGAAGGTATGTACTACTTTTTTTCTGCAACTTGCGATACAGGTTATTCTTTAATTTCATTCTTCTTGGATAAAGTTTCTGGCAAGAAGGAACACTCATCTGCTTCAAAAGAGTAGCAGCTACAATGAAGTCCCTGAGCATCTAGTATTTATTGTGTGAAACCTAGCTTATCCTCCATGTAGGGAAGTTAAACTGGCTTTCTTTGAAGGCAGCAGTTTTCCACCAGGCACTCAGAGCTAAGCACGGAAACAAGCTCTCTAAGATGGAATGGCTGGCACTTATATCAGTATCAATAATGTTGATTCCTTAGTCATAAAAGTTTTCCTTAACGAAAAAAATATCATTCTGGCCAGGTTAATTTTATTCCTGAGTTGTTTTTATTAAGAGCAATAGTGAGGATTGGGGAGTTGACTCATTGGTTATATTACTTGTTGATCTTACAGAGGACTCAGGTTTGCTTCCTAACATCCATATGGTGGCCCACAACCATGGGAAGTTCCAGTCTCAGGGGAATCCAACACTCTATTTAGATCTCTATGAGTAAAGGCATGCGCATAGTGCATATGCATACATGTGGCAAAACACTCCTACACATAAAATAATGAAATAAATAGATTATAAGTTAAAGATTAGGAACTTGGCTTTTCCCTCTGTCTCTTACACCATTGTCCAAAGTAGATGCAAATGTTGTTTTCAGTGAGCTTTCCAAGACCACCTTTCATCACCAGGCTGGAGTCCTCGTTCAGCCGTTTTAGAGCAGTCAGGGGTGAGGCCTTCCTGCTCCCACAGCCCCATTAATAAGCAGAGACCTGGCTCTGCAGCTACCAGCCCCATCTCCCAGCACATTCTCCCATCCCAGCACAGTAGTAAATCAGTCCTGTGTGTTTTCCTAATTTTAGGTTGGGTCTGACTTAACCCATCTAATAGGAAAAACATCTGGTATCCCTTTACTTTTAATCTGTTCTTTACATCAGGAACCTTATCGCCCTGGGACCAGGTAGAAACAAGAGGCTGGTTCTTGTACCTGTATGGCTAGGACCACGTGCAGTCTGATGCTTAATCACAGCCTGCTTTTCATTTCTGCTTTACCGTCCTTTAAAGTTTTGATTTACAATAATGCCTTGACATCACAATCAGTTTGGGGCTGTAAATTCCCTGATTAGCAAAAATCCTGAGTTGTGATGCCTTCTAGGTTAAAGGGAGGTTTAAAGTTATTTTAATATTAAATTTAAGAGACTTTCTGCTAACTGTATTCTAAAACCTCACATCTGAGCTGTTCCTTTTGTATTATTGCACTGTAACACACACATAAGCACACATATAAATACACATACATATACAAATGTTATGCACACTTGCACGTATGTATATACTATTATGTTAAAACTTCTAATGGAAAGAGCTTGGAGAAAGTTATGAAAGATTGTCCTAGGAGTTGGTTTAGGTTCTGTTTGTGGAGCAGTCACAATAGCACCCACCGAGTCATCTTTTGAGAAGATACAGAATGATTTCAAACTAACATTTGACAATATTTGTAAGTGGTTTGAGCCACAGTATTCTTTAAAATAAAAAGGTACCAGGGTCATTTGATTTCTAAAATAAAACTTTTGCTTTTTAAAATGTAAAACTTGATGATTTTTCCATTTCCAGCTCTCTTCCTCCCTAGTGCCTTTCTTTCCAGAACCTTCTCTGTCTTTTTTTTGGAAGGGGGTGGGGGGCGAGGCACTTTTGGTATAGTACAAAGATGGATATTCTGATTGAGTTCAGATCAATTACTACAATGATGTCTAGGTCTCCACTTGGCTTTCTACTCCTCTGATATGGTTGGAAAATCCCGGACACCATAAGCTAACAGGGACCATATAGGCGTTAACTTCAAATAGCCCCAGGCCTAAAAGCTCTTCCCAAATCTACAGTATGTTAGGGAACATTAGCTCCCTAAAGTAAAATAGCTGTTTATGCACTCCTGCCTCTCAATTCCTGTTAACTGGGGCCTGAGGAACACATGGGCAGCAGCACGTCTGAAGCAGGAATTAATTATTGAAATCAATTATTGTGTCTTTCCAATGCCTGCAGACAGTCCTCAGTGAGTTGGCAAATAAATATTTGTCTCAATGGCTGTCTCTGAGAAAAAAGATTGAAATAAATGAGAAAGAGAAGCGACACACTTTCTGTTTGGTCTTATTCCATCTCATAAGATTTCATGAAACTACTAGTTGGCAGTTGATAAAAAAGCAGAGTTTTAACTCTTTTACTCTGTGGATGGTGACTATTGGCCTTCTCCATAGCCCCAAAATTTTTGTTCATGATGTTGTTGTTTTGTTTTTCTGACACAAGGTACTAAGACAATTTGAAGGCGAGTCTAGTATTTCTAATGAAGGCTAAACCAGTGTCACTTGGTGCCTTCCATTTTTATATGCTTGGTCCAGAAATTTCAGGTTTACTTGCAAGAATTCTATGGATCATGATAAGAAGCCAGTTATACAAAGACACCAAGAATGATGGACTTGTCACTATAGAGAATAGTTGCAAATGAGAGATCAAAGGGAGTCCTTCAAGGACATCTCTGGAAAAAGAGGGTCCCCTAATAAACACAGTTTCCAATGTGAAATTTCATAATTTTCTATTTGGGCTACTTCTTCTAGATAGTCACTTTCCATGACTTTTTAAAGTCATACAACTCACCATCTATGAGAAACCTTGACACTTAGAGACATACTGATTGAGGACATTGTCTTAATCCACTTGGGATGCCATTAAAAATAAGCCTTAAACTGTTTGACTGCTTCCTTATGATACTAGTGGCTGGAAGTCTCAAGAACAAGACTGAGTTGGTGTGTAGGAGGGTCTAGTTCTTCATGGGACACATGAAGTCTACTGTGTCCTCATATGGTGTAAGAAGCAAGGGTCTTCTGGAGTCTTTTATAAAAGCTATTAAGTCTATTCATTCTGTTTCTACCTCAGGACCTAATCACTTTGCAAAATTTCACTTCCTAATTCCTAAGGAATTTTCCTTCCTGATTTAAGATTTCAAAGAGCATGGGTGGAGCAAAAGTCCATGCCATTTGCTTCTTAGAAAAAAAGGAAGAAATAAATGATAAATGAAGAATACATGTTGCTACTTTCAAAATTATATCAATGGGTAAAATCTCAAGTTCCCAATAAATGCAAAGCCCTGTGGACTCTTGAATGTGGTGTTTTCAAGGCAATCATTAAAAGACTGGGATTTCCCAACAACTAGTAAAGAAATCATGGCCTAAGAGGGAGAAGAAGAATACAACATAGTAATGAGAGGAGAAATTTAATACAGTCAAGAAAAGACCTTACAGCATACACAGCTAATTCAAACAGAGGGCATGGATGAACCTAGGCTGCATTTCCAAAGTGTCCATGCATGGCACAGGGCTGCTGCTGTAGAGGGTGTCATAAAAGGAATGAAGGCAGCTCAAATATGCACTCACAGTGTCTTTTTAAGATACCTTGCAATATGTAAATCCGGGGCACTAAGCAGTTTGGGAAAAAGAGAACAGAAAATCCTCTAAAACAAGGCATTTAGTCACTCTGACTAGAAGACAATGTACACTGCACATACATGATATTAACATGTAGAAAAGTCAAATAGCACATAATCTTGTACTGTGAATTCTGAATATGTGGTTTATACCTGTTAAAATCCTGCCCTTTCACTTATTTCCAGTCATTGTTCCAATCTCTGCGTTTCTAAGCACGCCTATCTTCTCATTTTCTCATGTCTCCAGTGCTACTTTCTTTTGGGGGTTCAACAGAAACTATGGCACCTGAAAATTCTTGCTTTGTAATATGGATTCTTAATAGAAAATCCAGGAGGGTTAGTTCTGGCTAGCAAATGTGAATCAAAAGGGAATAAATATTCTCTGTGAAGGGTTAAGAGAAGTCATGGGTAATTTCATGCTGACCTTCCCTCTTCTCTTTTCTTTTCTCCCTAGAGCCAATGGCCATGATTAGGGCTGAGTCTTCCCTTGGCCTCACAGAATGTCCAATATCTCATTCTCTCCTCTTACACCCATATTTACTTAATGGCCAACTCTTAGCTTGTCTCAGATGTCAGTTTTTAAATCTACTTGTTACACTCTGTGAATTAATACTTTTTTCATTGTTTTCTTCTGTTTGAAGAACACTGTTTGAAACCTTTCCCTAAAAGTAATGGGTATAATAATAGGAAACAGTGAAGAGAATGGGAGACATGCTGACCACAAGAGAAGATGAGAGGCTAATATGGGCTGAGTTTGAAAATAATCCTGAAAATAATCCAAAGCTAGATCTTTGGTATGAGGGAATAGTAAAAGGATAACATATCAAGGTAAGGGTCCAGAGCACGCTGGAATTTCTAACAAAGGAAATGTGAATTCTATTGCATGAAATTATTCAATCACTTGCTACGATTTCATCTTTATGTATATACATTTTTTCTAAAACTTCTTATTGGAAGAAAACCAATGTTAGTATTTTATTATTCAAGAAAACATGTCAATGAAAATGTCTTGTGGTCAAGAGTACTGGTTATAGCATGTAATACTTGGGTGTCTATGAGATCTTATTGGCTTACAACTCAAAAATACATTACACATTCTGGTACTGGGGTGGGGGTGGTATTTGCAGCATCTGATGTCTAGTTGATACATTGTTCTCTAGGGGAATGATGGACTGGTGGGGTGGGAGAGCGTAGGTGGGTGGGGGTGCACCATCATAGTAGCAAAAGGGAGGAGGGAGAGGGCAGCTGTGGGATAGGGGGTTGCGGAGGGATAACTGGGAAGTGGGATATCATTTGAAATGTAAATAAATGGAATGATTAATAAAACAAATTGACTGGGTTGAGAAAAACAAAAACAAACAAATAGTGGGTACAGAGGTGAGGGTGGAGAGAGCAAAAATTGAAGGAATAGAACTAAATACATTATATAAAGTTTATAAAGAATTAATACAATATTTAAAATTTTTAAAGTATGTTAGAAGTTTTTGTTTACATTGGGGACATATTTTAGTTAGAATAGTTGCCTACCGTACACAAGGTCTGATCTTCAGAATGGGTATTGTGTTGTATACCTATAATCATAGTACCTAGAAATTGACAATTTAAAAAGTTCAAGCTCATCCTTGAATACCTAATGAGTTCAAGAAGAGAAAAAGAGAGATTCTTGTTTAGAAATTCTAGCTTTTTTTGGTATATTGCTCATGTTATTTATAAGCAGAGCCTGAATGAAGAATTTGCAAGTATGTTATTAAAAAAATCATCAGGAGAAAGGTGAAAAGAAAGTAGGATATGCTCAGGAAAGAACTTAAACAATTATGAGGTTGACAGTCTGATTCCACAAGAAATTCTGGAGTACAAATTGCAGTATAGCCTCTCACGATCCACTCAAAATTGACCCATTTTGCTCTCCTTGCAAGTCAGTCATTGCAGGCTTCCAGTTTTCTCTCTCTCTCTCTTTCTCTCTCTCTCTCCAGTTGTGTATATATGTGTATGTTCCTCTGTACCTATGTATAAGATTTTCCTGGTGAGTTGGCTCTCTTGGTCAAGGCTTTCATTGTTCACAGCAGTTCATCTGACCCAATAAAGGTGATGTGGTTAGGGCATGAAGGGTAGTCAATTTTAAGTTTTCAAGGCTTAAAAATTTTAATATATATGCATATATATGTATATGTGTGTATATGAATACATATTTTAATGAGGATTTGAAGTGTTTGTTTTAATATCAATCCTTTAACATCTTTAAATTTTAGCATTAAATTACCACATTAATATTTTTAATAACAGTAACACCAATTAGCACCCATCTATGAAGTATACATTCCATACGCTACACTCACTTAGACAAGCTTCTTAGTTTTTCAACAGATTACTTTTCTTACACTTCTGCTACTTGAAGTAGTTCCAGACAATGTAAATATGCGTGAATTCTAACATTAAGTTAACCTTATCTTCTGACAAGAGGTGCTATAAGTAAATAATATGTATATATTTTGGGAATTTCTTCTCTATGTCTGTTCACTTTAAATACTTTCAAGTATATGTTTTGAAGAAGTAACACTTAAATTTACCCACAATTTTCCAGAAAGTGAAGCATTAATTTTAATGAACATGTGATAGGAAATATAAGTGAGAGAAAGTAGAGTTGGTATTTAGAGAGTGACAGAGCAATGGACATACTATAAGCACACAAATTTTGGCTGCTTTTTGCATTTGGACATTAGTACCAATGACCTTATAAATGGCTTTTGAGCTTCAGCATCCAATGAAGCTAATCATTGAGTGCTAACCATTAGGCAAGAAGAATGTGCATGCTGCTGGAGTCAGTGTATTTTTTCTTATAAGGACAAGTAAGAAAATGCAATTCAATTTTTCATTCAGCATTAAAAAAGAAAGGACAGGAAATCTTATTTATAAGAAATTATAAATATAAATCACTACAAAGACCTGACTTTTTACCCTACTCTTCCATCTTAATGGACCACTTGGATTTATATAAGAAAATATACAATTCTCTATGTAAAAATTTATCATTTTCCCCTTTCTACAATAACAAGGTATATCAGCTATCTTTGGCTATCAAATGCTGTTAGAAAGGGTTTGAATCTTGTGTGTTGCAGAAGGATTTATCCCACATTGTGATGGTTAATGCTTCCTTACTGGCTCACTAGAAACCATTTGAAGAGCTTGAAACTTGTTATTTTCACATTGGTTCTGTACATATGTCTCCAGAGTGTGGGAGCTTCATAAACAACACATTTGGTCTGAGCAGATGTCCTGCATCTCTAGAGGTTGGGAAGTTCGTTATTACAGACAGCCCACCTAACATCTATTTGTTGAGACTCCTTTAGGTATATTAAAATACAATCCAAGATGTCTAAATGAGAAGTTTGTTTGGTGAGCTATAGGATATTTATATTTCCTCCAGACTAGGGAAAGTTTCCTTTCAATAGCAGCAGCCACATTCAAGTGATATATATTTGTAATATTGACTACTACTATATGAGTACTACTGTCAGCTTTTACTGTTTCTTAGAATTAATATCCGCTAGCAGCACATAATAGACATGATCTTAACCATGTTTTTGTTCCAGAGAGGAACTGTTATTGTCCTATAGAATATGAAGACAGGATAGAAGCAGGCATGGGCGGGGCAGTGACATCTGTAAGTGTGTTTGTGTCGAGTTACATCTTTGCAGTCACTTTCTGCTGGCAGAAATGATTATTCTCTTCCAGAAGAAAAAAATCCACATTAAAATTAGCTAGATAGCAAAAAGCATTTCCTTAAGCAAAGATCTTAAAGAGAAAATTAAAAAATATATTAATTTCTTATCAAAAGAAATATGATTCCTAAGATGACCATCAATTTTTAGTTGAGAGGTGGTGAATGGAGGTTAAATCATGAATTCACACTTTCCCTTCGATCATCAAATCAGCACTCGTAAATTATTGTCTTCAAAGGCTCAAAGTCACTTGTTGTTTTATGCTTCTCCTGTGTCCCTGGTGCTAGCATATTAATGGTCTTTGCCATTTGTAGAGTAGCAAGCAGCCAGATCAATAAGCATGCTTAGCAGCTTGCCATTAAAATTGATCTGTACTATCCTTCCGATTGACGTCATATCCAGCTGTAAATATCATCAAGTAAGTTGTCAACTCATTTTCATTATGAGTGTTTTTCATCTCAAAAGGTGGACTTCAATGGGGACAGCCTGCTAGGACTTGTCTTCTTTGTTTCTGACATTTCCTCAATTGCATCAAGAGCATGTTTAAAGGAAACATGAGGATTGTCCAGCAACCTTTACAATAGAAGAGACCATAGACAATAGCTGCAATTACAATAAACAAAAGGATTGCGACAGAAGAGAAATATCTTCACCAGCTATAATGTCAAATGTCAATGTGAAGGCTGAGGTGGCAACTGTGTGATTCTTTGACGTGTCACTCAAGCCCCAAGAGGCCTTCAGGAGCACTTGTATAAATAAACATTGATGCCATACCCTTCGAAGGACACATCTGTAGAAGGTTTTCCCATAAAGTCTTCAGTTCATATATGATCATCAAAAATTCCCTCTGAGAATAGTCCTGCTACCACTTGACAGTTGGTGGTTTCTGTCCTGTGGTGGGCAGAATCACTATCTAAGTATTCATTCCGGTGAGAAATTTGGAAAGGCTGCATTTTTTTCTCTGATATATTGTCACGATGTATTAGTTTGCTTTATAAAGAATACAAAGTCCAATTCTATGTCTTTATTCCTTATCTAGCCAGCTTCTGTTGAAAATGTAGAATAAAAAGTAATAGTATCATAAGTGAACCAAAGCCTACTCTTTCCTCTAGGAATTCTCATTGGTATAAATATGGTAGGCTATATGTGCATGCACATGACATTCATAATTTAAAAATAAACAGGCAAATACAAAATATGTTGGGTATAAGATATCCACAATAATTAGAAAGGTTATGTGATTATAAGATAAAATGATCATTACATATTTGGATGTTGTTGATCTTATTTGCAAAGAATTGTCATCACTCATATTTTTTCATTAAGACTTGGTTTTCTTTCCTTGAAAGACATTACAGGAAATATGCATGTAACTTTTATAAAATTTGCTGAAAAATTTGAGAGTGTAATCTGTATTCCTTCAAGTGCTGTGTGGAGCTTCCATTGTGAAGCATCTTTCATATTTCTGTATTAAGTAAACATTCATTTTTTGGAGCAACAAGGAAGCTGCTTTATTGATAATGAGAATTGATGCTTGACTACGTTTTGTAGAGGAACTTTAATCCAGCAATATGTCTGCTCTGGCAAGAGATCACATCCAAAGAACCAGGTTTGTGTGATCTGGCTGGAATATAGACATCAAATACACCATTAATCTCAAACAATGTAGGTAAGTTCAGTTTGTATAAGGAAGCAGCCATGTTTGAATGTGATGTCTATATGTCTAATGACAAAGCGAGAAATCAGCGAAAGGTTTGAAAGAATTAGTCAGAGAATGAGTATGCTCAACTCTCATAAGAACAGACAGAATGGAGGGCAGTTCTGTGAGTGTAGTTCAGATGAGTTTAGGCAATGCAATGGACTTTAGTTGAGTTCAGTTCAATGCATGGAATTCAGAGTCAAGTTTTCTAAACAGAGCAATTTAGTAGAAGCTGAGAGAGGCCAGTTTAAATCAGTCAGCTTGGAAAGGACTTTGAGCCAGAACAGCTGAGTTGAACAAGTCAGCCAACCAGAATTAGAACTAGAAAGGGTGAGTTTCCAAGACAATAATTAGATATGGTGAATAAAAGTTACTTTTACATTTCCTTTGTAGTTTAGGCTATTTACAAGCTATAGATTGAATTTAAATGGTCCAATAGAGAATCTAATAAATTTTAAGAGTACAGATAGTCTGCATGTGTGTATTTTGGTTTATTATTTTTATCATTACTACTTACTTTATAAAATGCTTTAAATTTTCTCAAACCCTTCATGAAAAGCAAAAGGATATCACTAATTATCATTCACCCTCTTGGCAAAATCATCACATACCATGACTTCAAAAATATATTTTTATCCTCAGATTCTCAAACTTCTGATTCAAAAACTACCAAAAAAAAAAAATCTAAAATTTAAAAAAATATTTACTAAGCATCCCAAATGAAACATATCCAAGTCTGGATGTTATTCTTTTCTTTCTGGAATTGTTCTTATTTATTTATTTATTTATCCTACTTTATTTACATTTCAAATGTTTCCCCCTTTCCAGATCTCCCCTTTGGAACCTCCCCATTTGCCCCCCCTTCCCCCTGCCACTATGGGGGTATTCCCCCACCCACCCACTCACCCACTCTCGTCTTCCCTCTTTGGCATTCTCCTACACTGGGGCATCTATGCTTGTCTTTCCATCTCAATTGAGGGCAGTGGCACCTTCCCAAGGACTCAAGCTGAAGCCCCTGGTGCAGTCTTCTGCATCCCTCCCATTCCCCTTTCTTATTCCATAGTCATTACATTAGCAAAGTCTTTTGTCTTCACTGCCTTAAGAACTGATCATAGGACCAATTCTCACAGCCTCTACTGTTCTCTGGTGTGAGCTCCATTGTTTCTCTTCTGCAGTCATCACAGTGGCCTCTTGACTGTTTTCATGTCTACTCATATCCTTTACAATCAGTACAGAGACCACTGTGATTCTTCTAAATCACAGTTAACACTGTATCGCTTCTCTATTTAAAATCTACACGATGGTCTCTGCTTCACTCAGGGAAAACAACAGCCTTGAAAATGGTTGTCATGGATCTACACATTTTATCTCAGTCCTAACTAATGGATAATAACTGACTCACAATCCTTCATTGGCTGTTAGAAAACATTATCATTAGTTTCTTTTCTTTGTGCAGAGACAGAAATATTAAACAGTTTCAATAAAACATTGCTCTATAACATGCAAATTTTCATTTAAAAATTTCTCAGGCTTTTCCTATTTGTATATTTTAAGAGTTGAGTTTATAACATGTATTCTTCTTATTTAAACATGTTAGTAAAAACTCACCTTGCTTAGTATTAAAAACTGTACTTAATAAACAACAGATTCATCTATCTAGAGGAGAAATCATTTTATAAAGCCTTTCAGGCTGAAACGTTGAGGCTGAGCCCAATGCCTTCCTTTCCTCCCGAGCATTTTAGTTTCCATCTTACCTGTCTACAGATAATAAAGCAACATGAAATTGTGAAGGACATTAAGCATCTCTTTGTCGAAATCATAATATTTTCTTGAATTTCCCATCCTGTTTGTAAGGAACCCTCACATTTAATCTATTAATTTTATTATTCTTATTCTGTTTTATCAAGAAAACAACAGGTACTCTTTTAACGAGTGGCTTAATTTTCTCCAGTCTTGATTAACATTTTATATTGCCTTGGGTTTTCAATCTGTTCTGAGAGTTTAATCTTCCCTTCCCAAGTTCTGTATTCATTTTTCCCAGGATGGCTTGATTCATTCTCAATTAATTAATTTACAATTAATTAATTAATCCTCCCTTGACAACCGTGTTAGTGGCACCACAACTCATATTAATGGTATAGTGCCTGTTGTAATTAAAATCAATATGAAGTTCTTAATGACACATTCTTATCTTCTAGAGATAGTGAAGCACTTGATAGAATGCATTCTAATTTTAGATCAGATCCATAAGAGCTAATACAATTTTAAAGCACAAATTTAATAGCAATCATATTATATCTTAAAATATAATATGCTTAATATCATTTACAGGCTTGTAGATCCCTGTAATCAACTCATTGGCTGGGAGTAAAATCAAACTAGTACTGTTTCTCTTACTCAGATAGCCAAACCCTTTCACTATACATCACCCACTTCAGATTTCAGGATGTATATACTCCATCTATTTAAGTGCTATCCAATTTGCTAGATTTTACTATGATATAAATTTCAGATTTGTTTCAATTATTCAAATTATTTGAGTAAGAGCTTCATTGGAACAGATGCTTTTTTTGTTGGTGAACAGGACATTGATCTGAAGTTACAGGAGGAGAAGATGACATCACTTTTGTGTCCATCCAGACTGGAGCAGTCCTGATAATGTTTTATAGTGAGGTGTCATCTGGATAAAGCCCTCCCCATTAAAGAACTGCTTTGTGGTCATCGTATCTTATGGCAGGAAAAGCAGAGACAGCTCATTCGACATCAGCTGAAATTTGGCATGCAATCTTATATAGTGCAAGCATTGTCCAACTAATGATAGTTTGTGTAATTTTTAAAAGATGTTGAGATTCACATGTTGTAAACTTGAGGAGAATGTATGTGTCCTTTTAACAAGGAAGGCCTAGAATATACTCCCAACAGACCAGTTCTCTAAACGCTAGTTATTCTGTGTATGTTTCTCTGACCAATTGGTCTTGTTCAGCATTACAACTTCTGCATTTGTCTCTCTGTTCATCATAGAAAAGAATCAACATCTAGAGATATTATCAAATTTTCTATAAATCCAAACAAGTCATATTAAAATAGAGACTTCTGCCTATATGGAGGTGTGTATACAAAGTTTGAATAAATTCCTAGTATAGGAACCTGCAACTCCCTTTGTATGTATGTATGTATGTATGCATGTATATATGTACGTTTGTATGTATGTAAACATGTATATATGTATGTATTTTATGTAGGTATGTTTTTTAGCTATTGTTGTTTTGTTTTATTCTCAGTTTCTCTTTTACAGCTTTATGGTGAAAGTTATTTTATTTGCTTTTTATCTTTTAAGTTCTCTGCTTTCATTATTTTTATTACATGTGTACCTCTTCATCAGACCTTCTTTTGATTTTTTTAAAACATATTATCTTAGCACCATATTTTGTTTCTGAATTTTGCAGAAAGTACTACCTTTCACTTTCGTGTGTGTGTGTGTGTGTGTGTGTGTGTGTGTGTATGTTATTGGGAATCAGTCTAGATTTTTCCTATGTGTCACTGAAGTGTTCTTGGACCACCCTGAACCACTGTCCTATGCCCTCAGTTTCTGTGTTTTTTGTTATTCTTGTTCTCTTCTCAAGTTTAAACCAATACTTTATTCATTTTAATAAACTATTGAGTAACATATACAAAATAGTGAAATAACAACTTATGTGTAATAATAAAATATTAATCCTATACATAAACAAAACAAGCACACTAATTCTGTGACTTGGGGGGGAAGATTCAATTCTAATTATTTCCTCCTTAATAATGGTTCATGATGCAATAGGAAGAAAAACAGTTTTCACATGAATAAACAAATACAGGCATTTATCCGAATCAATGCGGATATTAATCTCCATGGACACCCACATGAGGGTGATTTTCCTAGTAAATCTGGTGACCCCAGAAGCTTATACATTCAGTGCCATGCGCTAAAATAACAAATCAACATTTTAGATTTATAAGACTCTTGGGCTTTTGTTTTATAATCAGACTATCGATTTTCTTACCCAGTAGCTGCTACCACCAATCATGGACACACAGCTCAGGATGCCACCAACACTGACACTGAGCATGGATAGAGTGGAGCTCTGGGATCTAGCTTAAGGGACTGAGCATGACCACTATGATCACCAATCTGGCAATGTTGTTTATTCTAAAAATAATAACATCATGCTGGTATCAGCATGCATCTCTTCAGTGTTTTCATGTGGTCCCATAAAAGATAATGTTTTAAGTTTTATAGATTTATAATGGGTACAAAGGTTAATAGTTGAAGAATTATAAAGTTACATATTGTACTAAGTTTTAACTCATCTTGTTTCTACCTTGCCTTATTATTATTCTTAACGTTATTTATGGTTTCTTACCCATCTTTCCCTATTCTTTGTATAGATTTTTACAGACATCTATCTATTGTTCCTTTAGAATCACAAATATTATTATATATTTTGCACATTACTACTATGTAAAACTAACACACAAAAAAAAATCTGTTGAAGAATTGCCACAAATTACATGCACACTTCTTGAGGAGGTACCTACCTTCCACGCAGTCTCTGTGTGGCTGCTCAGGAGGACTTTTCAAAAAGAGTTCAGAATGTAAAAATATTTAAAATATAATATAATATTTAGTTTTACATTTCTTGAATTATTTATTTTGTTCTTTTTCTTTAAGATGTAAAACATCATTCATGAGACTACATACAAACCTTGAAGAATAGCAAGAAATGTGATTTATAAATATTACATGTATCATACTGTAACTATATATGAGAATAAGCATGACAGCTGTTCAAGGTACACGAGAAGTCTAGTTGGCCAGTCATCAGCATTTAGTGGTTATGTTGACAGAACTTTTCCTTGATATCCAATAATAATAAAAGTTTATCCTTATAACTTTCTTTCCTTCAACTACCAAAACTCTGTCTGAATAGGAAGGAAAGATCAGGCAAACCCAAATTAAACAGCATCGTAGGATTCTCAACTTTTGTTCCTCAAAAACGTCAGAGATGTCAAGAATCAGGGAATCATGAGAAAAGACTCAGTCTATTAGAGTCAAAGAAGACTATGGTGACATAACAAAACTCAGAATGAGGCCTAAGGGTTTTTTTTTATATAATAAAATTTAATTGTTAGAGAATTTTAGAGAAATGTTCCCTATAACAGTACAAATCAATATAGTACTTCTAATAAGCAGTTTGTGAACAAGTACCAAAGTATAAATTGTGCATAAAATTTTATCTAAACTTATTTCTAGGAATTTATGTTGACAAAAATATGTATGTACTGTGGGATATCTATCACAGTATTATATACAATGGTGAATTATGAGAAACATGTCAAAATTAAATACAGAATTAATTATGAAATTACTTGTAGACATTTCTATAATAATTAAAATGCTATTTTTTGGCTAAAATTTTAGAAGCCAATATTATCATCATCTTATATTTTCTCATTATAAATATGATTACAATAAGTTAAATCACTTTGTAAAAATATTATGCAATTGGAAATTATTTCTGACTCTTACAGTTTTATAGGGCATTCCTTTTTTCTCCTTTGAAATGACAAAGGAAAGTTAACTTCAGTCAAAATAGCACACAACCTAATCTCATAAATCACAATCATCCAGAAAATCCAAACACAATGAGAAAGCCGAACCTAAGGATTATAGGTATAGAGGAGACCAAAGATTCCCAACTTAAAGGGCCAGTAAATATCTTCAGCAAAATTATAGAAGAAAACTTTCTTAACCTAAAGAAAGAGATGCCCATGAATATACAAGAAGCCTACAGAACTCCATATGGACTGGACCAGAAAAGAAATTCTTCTGTCACATAATAATCAAAACACCAAATGCACTAAACAAAGAAAGAATATTAAAAGCAATAAGGGAAAAAGGTCAAGTAACATATAAAGGCAGACCTATCAGAATTATACCAAACTTCTCACAAGAGACTATGAAAGCTAGAAGATTCTGGGCAGATGTCATACAGGCCCTAAGAGAACACAAATGCTAGCCCAGGCTACTATACCCAGCAAAACTCTCAATTACCATAGATGGAGAAAAGAAGATATTCCATGACAAAACCAAATTTACATAATGTCTTTCCACAAATCCAGCCCTACAAAGGATAATAGATGGAAAACACCAACACAAGGAGGGAAACTACACCCTAGAAAAAGCATGAAAGTAATCTTTCAACAAACCCAAAAGAAGGTAGCCACACAAACATAATACCACCTCTAATAACAAAAATAATAGGAAGTAACAATCACTTTTTCTTAATATCTCTTAACATCAATGGACTCAATTTCCCAATAAAAAGCCATAGACTAACAGACTGGATATGTAAACAGAATCCAGCATTTTGCTGCTTGCAGGAAATGGATCTCAGTGACAAAGACAGACACTACCTCAGAGTAAAAGGTTGGAAAATAATTTTCCAAGCAAATTGTCCCAAGAAACAAGCTGGAGTAGCCATTCTAATCTTAAATAAAATCAGCTGTCAACCAAAAGTTATCAAAGATAAGGAAGGACACTTCATACTGGTCAAATAGAAATATTTAAGGGGAAACTTCAGCAAGTGTTATAGGTATCTGATGGAATCTCAGTGTAGTAGCTTAGGGAAATGCAAAGGAATGGTGCTCTTTGCTCAGAGTGAAGCTAACATATCTTCAAGGGAGAACATTGGAGATACTTGAATTTTCTGTTCACATTAGGGAGGTGAGTCCTGTATATTTTAGAAGACTAGTATTTATTTTCTCTGAATTTAGTCAGGAGTTGTTAACTTATTTCTAGTTGAGTGTGATAGTTGTAAGGTTTTCAAAGCCTACTGAAAACAAGTAACATTAAACATGTGATTTATGAGGATTTTTTAAAAAATGTTTTAAATATACAGAACTTTTCCTACATAATGTTTCAATATTGGCATGACTTATGGTAATATGGGTGAGTGATGTGTGGGCCCCCTGTAATTCTCATAATTTCTCTGTGCCTTGAACATTGTTCTACATGTAAGACTTCAGTTTTCCAGAACATATCCTTTGTATGTGACTATTTACATCATAACTTATTAGCTATAATAAGTTATACATCTCAGGTAATGATTTTACTTTAAGCAATAAGTTATAATTTTAAATTAAACGTATGAAACATTCAAGAGTACCCTAAATATTTATTTTTAATATCTTTAAATTTATATAAAATATGGTTAAGGAAATGTGAAGGGGATTGCTCAGGCTGTAACAGAAGTATTAGAAAATAACATATGAATTATATCCATTGCCATGATTACACTGAATTTTTGTCGCTTTTAGATTATTTACTGTTTAACAGTTTTAATGATGTCAAAACTTATTTCACGGAATTCTTCTGGGGTGAACATAACTCACTCGGATTATACTCCTGGATAATAGGTTAAAGCCAAAAATGAAGGTATATATAGAAAAGGCATGTATGGATTTAAACAGAGATAGAAGAATCATCTTCATATTACTAGACAATGATTTTTATCTCAATTAACAATATGAACTAGTTAACTCCTAATTGAAGGTTTGGAGTGTATCACTGTTGAAATAACAAGAAGACGTGTGAGAGGAGGCTGGGTTGATGTTGAACCGGGCTACAATGTTCCTCTGGCTGTTAGACAGGAACACATCTGTACAGAAAAGTGGGTGTGGAAGTAAAAGTACAAAGTGAAGCTGATGGCAAATGGCATGCAGACAATAAAGAACAAGACTTATGGGGTTCAACTAAACCAACGTGGGAGTTCAATGCATGGTCTGAAATGTCCATGGAATGTCAACTGCTAGACGGACCACTTACTAGGGCCACCTGCTGTCATATGTCCTTATAAGTGTTACTTTGTAACTTAGAACTGTTCTCCACTAATTTCCTTTCCTCCTTATGGTTTAGTTCTGGTAATACCCGTGGAGGAATGGTCCCTACTGGCCTAAGTTAAATTAGGCATCCTTGCAACATGCCTCCTCAATCCTTAAGCTTCATATTATAGAAGCATATTTACTGAAATGACCTATGTATGTTCATCTGTTTGTCTCCTTGAACTAGTCTGTGGATTCATTCACATTACAGATTCTTTCTAGTTGCTATTGGATCTTTTAAAAAAAATTGTTTATTTGGATATGTCCCATAACCAGTACAATGATTGGTTATAACATTCATCCTTGCTTTATGAATAGAAAAAGTGGAAAAATGAGATTGGGCACCCATCTTGAAGCCACTCAAGTATTTGACAGGTTATCAAGAGTAACAGACCTCAACTCTAACATTTTGTGATTCAGTGCAGACACGATGAGCCATGAGGCAATCCTTGATTAATACCCTGTCTTATTCTGATCCTAACATTTGACCTACACATCATCTGAAAATACCCAGCCGAAAGCAGTTCTTAAAGAATTGAAGAAAAATTGTCACACAAATAGGACAAATTGTAGGGAAATATGACTTCAGGACAAAAGACAAGGAAGTTGGTGTTTAGTTTGCGTGGAGACTTAGAGAAGGAGGCATTTTAATATAAATTTCCAAGGCTCAGCAAGAAATTTTTCTCTGCACTCCAAAGAGAAGAGGAGGTGAACCCAAAGTTGATTATAAGAAAAAAAATTACTGATCCGCTGCAAGTGTATACCTTGAAGATGTCTTCAGCAAGGTGCTCACACAACTGTCTTCAGAATATTCTATATGAGGTCGAGTCAGAGAGCTAATGGCTGCTTTAAAATGCTCTGTCCTTTATTAAGATTCAATCATTCTTTTGGTAAGAGTGATTCAATCACCTCTATTGATCACATTCATCCCAGAGATGTTTGATTCCCAAAGGAAACTTGAAGATAACACATTACAATTGGGGCTTGCTCAAATGATCTCTCTAAGCTAGTCTACCCAGTTGAACCTCTGAGGATCGTGAATCACTGCTAATCTCCCAGAAACACAACATATTTCTCCAGATAACATCACTCTGTCTCAGAATACAATAGGGAGAGGATTTCATTTCTTTGATGACTCTGCTGAAGATAAATGCAGATGTTCACTTGACCACAAGATCTTGTGATTGGTGGTCAGCATGAGGCTCATTCCCAGACAGCCTGTCCTGTCTCTACCTGGCTATCCTTAAAAAGGGTCCATCAGATTAGTTCCTTGGTAATTGTGCATTCACACACAAACTCCTTTATATTTTTATACCCTCACATTTATGCAGCATCACTAAACTGAACAAAATTCTTCTCCTCTGAAGAGAGTGGAGAGAAATATCTGAAAGTATGATATGTAATAATGCAAATATTGTTAGTGTATTTACTTGGGCTATGATTTAACTAGCTGTGGAAACACTCGAGAATTCACAGCAGCTGAATCACTTCTATTAGTATAGCATTTCAAGGAGATCTGTTCGGAATCAAGGCTGAAGGAGTGCTTTTTTTCTTCTTCTCCATTTAATCCTGTTTTTAGATCTCTGAAAGAAGAAACAAAAAACAAATCCAGACAAACTAAAACAGAAGCTAAGATGAATGCAGTTAAATTTCTTTTTGACCTTGTAGCTCTAGTTTGCACATAGCAAATATTCACTTGAAGAATAAACCCTCACAATACAACCCCCCATTGAAAGATGGAGGGGAAAAAAGCCTTAGGCAAACATAATCAACTATTCTAAGAAAAATGTAAAATATGTATGCAGCCATGGGGAATTCCAGTATTTGAGTGGAAATCCGCACCTTCCAAACTGCAGGCTGCTGTTAGGGTTACAGTGTTCTGACCACTTAGGCTGAAAGTGAAAGAGGCATTAATTAAGTAATAACGATCAAGGTATGGGGCATTTCCTGGGGATTAATGACCAGCTGGGGGAGTTGATAGCCCTCAGTGCAGCCAAGGGCCATTAACCCCAGCTGGTCATCAATTCCTGGGCCCTGTGTTAAAGTCATTATTGCTATCATAAGCCAAAAATGAAAAGCAAATGGGTCTATGGATTACTTTTATGGATGATGCAGTTTCAATTGGTATCTACAGGGCATTCCTGGAGAATGAATGCCCTGCCCATGAGCCAATCAGGTGCTTCGACATTCCATTCTACTTAGGATGCTGCCTGGGAGGAATGGAGGGCGAATGAGGTAGGCAGCCAACGGTTGAAAAGTTTCAGGTCTCTGTTGACACTTGAGAGCTATTGAAACCATAAAGATCACATAGAGGAAAGTTCTGGGAAGGAAAGAAAATGTGCTGTGCAGTTAGGTGGGGGATGTGTTTTGTGATGGGTGCCCCAGTTTAGTGCCTTTATTGTAAAGCAGAGAAAAATCATTGTATAGTAGTGTGAGTCCTATAAGACAGAAAGTGTCAGTTTGCAGCAGAAAAAAAGAAGATATGCAAGGATAATATACTCTATTGGAAAAATACATTAAAATAAATACAGAGGGATTGTCAGCCTCTTGGTGATCAGATTGGACAGAGAGAGAATAATTATATTTGGTTTAAGAAGTGGTTTCTGAAGCCTTGGTCAATTTTGAGAGGCACATTAGAAAACATCGAAAACTGACTTTCCAATTACTATGGATGGTAGCAAGGTGTGCTAAAACCAAACTCACTTTCAGTGGGTAATACATTTGATGCTGACTAGTGAGATTTTCCAAATTCAAAACTTTAGTTCCTAGCCAAGTCATTTGGAAGTTGATTCAAAGGGCAGTTGACCTCTGTTGAGGAGAACATCACTCATATGTGCCCTCCCCTAGCAAAGATCTCAGATAAAGGTAGGATAGTGGCTGCACATCTAGGAAGATATGGGGGGAAAAGAGAAGCTTCATTACAATTATTTTACGGTGGGTTTTTTTTTTAAAAAAAACATATCCGACTATACCTTTACCTAATTGTAATTATAATGATTTACAGGTGTGTGTGTGTATGTGTAGGTGTCTATGTGTGTACATGTTTGTGGGAAGGGCAGGTGCACATGTTTGGAGGTCAAAGTAAATCTTGGGCATCATTCCTCAGGTGTCAACCACCTTTTACTGAAACAGTTTCTAACTGGTCTAGAGTTTCTCAAGTATTCTAGACTCACTGGCCAGTGAGCATTAGGCATCCAGCAGTCTGTCTCCCGGGGTTGAGATTGCAATTGTGTACCACCAGGCCTAGCTATTTTCATGTGTGTATCAGGGGTCAAAATTATGTCCTCACGTTTACTAGGCAAGCACTGTTTCAGTTGAGCTATCTCCCTGGCCTCTAAAGATAGCTTTTTAAAAATGAAATTAGGAATTTGTAAGAAATAAAAAATTAGGCATGAGAGAAGCTAACTGATATTATAAAGAAACCCTCAAAATTACGTCTTTTCAGTGGAAAAGAACTATTTGCAGAGCAAAACACAGATTAAGGTCATAGTGTGCTATATGTCCTCATATCTTCCTTACATTTGTTAAGAGAAGAATATCATCCTAAGTTCAAGCAACTAACAAAAAATAATGAAAAGATAATAAAAGATCCTTAGTAACTCAAATATTGATGAAGAATGAAACCCCCATGGCATCATCCTTCTGGACTGTGTTTATATCTGCATTGGTCCTTTTTGCCCGTGATGGCAAAATATTCAAAAGAGAGAAGGTTCCTGTTTTAGAACGGCATGGCTTCTGACTCAAAGCATGCACTGTAGTCTGGTTCCAGTTATGTTTATGTGGCTGCTCATTATGAGAAAGGATTCAGCCTATGGTAAGCCTTGACAGTTTAAAATTCTCTTTAAGCCATCTCATATTCTTCATCTTGTGTTCCTGAGTCATTAAGACTGATAAGAGAAAGTCATGAAGTAATCTGTTTGTGATACTGGCCTACCTTCAGTGATATAATAGATGTGGGCAAAATAAATCATGTTGAGTTGATGGGTTCTAACTTTTCAACTGACATCTTTTCTAAGACCCTGTTCACTCTCAGATTCACATCCAGGGGTGACTTCCAGCTCTCTGTTTTCTGGCCTCACCTCTCACTTCCACTCCAGTCTTCAATTCACAGCATCCTTCACCTTTGTCTACACTGTGATCCTGCCCAAAAGGGTTACCCTTTATTTTCCATTGCCTTTTGCTTATAGGAAGAAAAACATGTTTCACTACCATCAGTGTTTTTCCTAGTGATTTGTATATGTGGGTTTAATTACCTCCCCCAATTTGATGTGTATTTGTTTTGTCTTGTGTTTGTTTGATTGTTTGCTTTATGTTTTTGTGTGTTTTTGTTTTTGTTTTGTTTTGTTTTGGGTTTTTTGATAACATGGGGTCGCAATCACTGAATAACTCAGTAAATCCTTAAGATCATCATACAATATAAGAAGAAAGAGGAAACTAAACCCTTGTCTTATAACCCAAAATTTGTGACTCTAAGATCTTCAGGTCCCTGGGCCTCAGTTTCTCAGAAGCAGAATGGGGGGAACGCTTAGAAGGAGCGATAAGCTTAAAACTCAAATCTGGGGTTGAAATGGATTGTGTGCTTAATTATAGGAATGTATGTATATGTTCAAATATATGTAGTTTATCACTGGTATTGCAGGATGGAATTGCTATCATTGAGTTCTATGAGTGAAGGAGATTGAATGTCTACATAAGTATTTATTAATAACATGAATGTCTTCTCTGCATTGTTAGTTTCCATTTGCAGTGACCCAGAACAGCCTCTCTAGTGTCTTCTACTTGAATAAGGTCACCCACTTTGTAATTATCTTCTTCCATGCTATTTTATCCTTAAAATATTAATGTCCTGATCATTGCAAGTTGTACTTGAGGACAGGGGGCTGGCAGTCTAATTCACACAAAGGTGAGCGGTTCACATTATATATTCCTTTTCAGCAGACTTTCGGGACGTGTTATACATTCGGTGGGGATGTATTTTTTGACATGGAGTCTTTTTCCAGCACCCCTCATACCATATCACAGAGGCATCTGTTCAGTTTGCACACACCCATAGGCCAACTCAGGCTACTCAGGAGGGTGAGGATTGCACGAGTGTTGGAGATGTGTGTCAGGCACCATGAAGGCAGGCTGACAGGGAGGTCTGTGGCTAGCTGTTCCACATACATCTGGAATATCCTGTGAAATATCTAGAAGTATATAAATCTGCTTAGATTCCCAAGGGATGAACTAGATAACTTAGTAGGTATTTTTGTCTGTCTTTATTTCCTGAGATCTTTTCTACCAAAAAAAAAAATCATTTTTGGGTCTCACATGTTGGAACAATTATCCAAGAATATTTCATCCCTGAGAAAAATATAACCCTTGGGGTGCTGCCAAAGTCAGTGAGATCTATGGCAGCTTGCCTTCTGCATCCAGACCTTGCACATTAACACTTTAGGGCTCTAGCAGAAAGCATGGTTTCCTTTTTTTCCTGCTACTTAACTTGTGAATGAGGGACACTGATGAGGGCCTCAAGGAAGGCTCTTCATAGCACCTGAAGACATTTCTATTATAAAGTATGTGCTAAATGAGACCATTCTATTTTTAAGGTTGTCAGTCACATGCTAAAAACACCATTTTTAAAAATCATAACTGATACCATGAATAAAATATTTGAAAGCCACTTTTCAAAGACAAGAATATTTTGACACAGAACCTTAGTTGATCACTTTCCTATTTCCTCTACTTCCTGGACACCAAAAATAACTAAGAACTGGGTCCTTGCTTCTGCTGCTGTCAGAATTCTAGTCAATGGAATGTGATCAGGAACAATATAATATATTTCTGGGTTCATCTATAAAATCGTCCCGGCTTATGACCCTTCATGATCTGCAAATCTTCTAGCAGCTGGAATGTAGTCAATCCTACAGTGTGACATTGGTAGCCATGTAGTGAAGATGGCAGAAACTTATTCATCAATTCAAATCCTATTCATCTAGTAACTCTCTCATCCAACTGTCACAAAGAGGAAGAAACAACTCTTTACTCCACTAAGATGCCGAAAGAGAAACGTCTATCCATTATGATGACTAGCTTGACCATACATTTAACATTACATTAGCTTTTTTTGAAGGCATTGCATACATTGAACATGACATGCTATTGCATACTATTAGCATGTCATGCTCTTCTGCTATATTGAAATTATGTCTGATGGAAAACTGCACTATTAGATTGTGAGGTTCCCCCCTTCACACCTGGCACATGATATTTATTATTTTCCGCTTCTGCCCAGCATTGCTGAAGCTTCCAGCAATGTTTCCTTCCTTCTTCTATTTCCTCGCCTTATTTTTCCTCTGAAGCTTTTCTCACTTGTCTTATTAGGCACATTTGTTATTCTGTAATTCAACTAGTATTGATAATGTTCCCACTGTGTGTCAGGAATCTGCCAGGATTTGGTTGTGATTGATAAATGTGACAGGCCTAGCTCTGCTTTTCTTTAGTGCATAGCATTTTGGAGATAGATATTAAACAGTAAAATGAACATATAACTTTATAGTAAATAAATGTATGAGGCCTACTACAAAGGAAATAAATCACAGTGACAATAATGATGGGGTGGTATAAAGAATTATCATAAGAGGTTGAAGGAAGCAACCATTTATTTATGAGATAAGAGCAACAACAACAAAATACAACATACAAGTTTCAGGGGAGGAATTTTGCAGCTTGTGTAGTGAATTGTGGCAGGAAGTTTTTTGAAGGCTGGGAGAAGTAGAAGACTAATGTGACTGAAGCTCTGTGGATGGTGAGAAGATTGTACAGAAAAGGTGAAATCAAAAGTGTGGATGTAGCGCCGTGGAAGTCAAATGTCATGAGGAGGAGCTATGACTTTAATGGGTTGTGCCACGAGAACATATCACAAAATTTTAAGCAGGAAAGTGAAGTTGTTCAATTAACGGTTTATTCTAGCTTTTATTAGAAATATAGATGGACCAAAGCTTGGGATTTTGAAGTTGATATTCTGGAAAGAAGCTTTTATCTGTTCAGAAACACATGATGTTCATTTGGACTTAAGAGGAGGACTCAAAGATAGGAATATATTTGTTGGAAGATTTCAGATGCATGAGTGACATAGAAATTGAGATGCTGAACAGTTAGATACAGGAGCTTGAAGCTAAGGGCTCTGTACTTAAATATTAATGTAAGAGTTATGTTAGTCTAACATACTTTAGCCATGGAAAAAAGTAAAAGACCCAAGGCCTTTATTTAGGTTCACAGTGTGCTTCTTGAATCAATAAATTCTTTTATAAGGATCAATAAAATCTTATGGCAAAAACAGAACACTAGAATGCCACTCAAACATGGTTATAAAGTAGACAATTCACTGAGCAACACACAGCAAAGAAATATATTTGCAGGTGTTTCTCAGACATAGTGATGGGCCATACCAAGCCAGTTCTTGCCATTTCAGACTCTATTTATAACTAAGGATGAAGAACTCTTGGAAAAAGTTCACCTGGTTTGTAAACTTTCATGCTACTAGATTGCCTGGCTTTTCTTCCTATCACTCAGGAGTGCACTTAAATAAGACAGAAGTTTCACACAAACCTATATAATTATTTGAAGGATCATTTATGCTAGCGTTTTGTTTAACTTGCTACCTCTACTCCTTATTGACTGGCTGCTTGGAGCCTATAATTTTCAGTTTTGAGGTCCTAATTGAAATTATAAGCATAAACACACAAATGTACATAATCCACAAGTGTATAAGATCTAGGAACTTTGACAAATCCACATATCCATGTAACCAGTCATACTATGTATAAGTAATCTGTGCTTGGCTTAATCAGATCCCTCACTTTTGTCCTCCAGCTTTTCCTACATGGGATTGTTCATGTGACTCTCCAGATTCCCAGAAGCAGTACTTCCAGCTGCGTGGAGCTCAGCTGATAGACTGTTAAACACCAGCTTCTATAGTGCCCAGGCCTTATCGTAAGTACACCTCTTAGTATATAGTCTTCCGGTACCGAAACAGGAACATGGGCACTCTTCATCCATTCCCCATACTTAATCATCTTCTGTTCTGCATCAATTGGAGAGAGAGAATCCTGGGTCACCATGGCAATTTGCACCCTCTCCTCCTCTCTCTTTCAATGATTAGAGTACTATAGGCTTAACACCGCACTTTGTGCTTTTTATTCCCCCACAGTGGCTAGAGCACTACAGTGGGCATCCTGACAAGAGATTCACTGATCTAACACCACATGTCATCAGGTTCACTTTGTCTCTTAACCCACGACGTAAGCCTTTGATCCTTGTGACTTAAGTTAATCAGCTCATATCTGGGGATGGTAATATCAAAATACTGTTAGCTAAGTGCTGCAGTGCATGCCTGTGGTCCTACAACTTGGGCCACTGAGGCAAATGAGTTGCCATGAATTTGAGGTCAGCCTGCTGTGTATAGCAAGACCCTGTCTCAAAAACGAGTTCCTCTAAAGTGATTAGCAATATCGTGCTCGCCTTCCTCTCTGTTCTTTTTTCTGTGGGTAGTCATAATTAAGGTGAGAAAAATGATTAGTTCTAAAAGACAATAGGGGTCACCAGGAAGGTTGGACACTGACAACCACCACCCTGAACTGAGATTTATGAGCCCCACTCCCTACAGAAGTTAACTCAGTCTCATCCCTAGTCAAGAGTGATCTGAGGAGACCCCCTGCTGGGTAATGTTTCACTGTGGTGCACTTTTAGGTCTTGGCTTTAATGATGGTGGATAGTTCTCCATCTCCGTGGGGGCATGCTGAGACAGACACCCAGTGAAGGAGTTGGCCTGGCTCTAATGTGAATCAAGCTCTCTTTCCTTCTCCAGGCAATTAGAGAGCAGGGATGCATGCTTTGAGCCAGTGTTCACACAGGCGATTCTTCTGCTATTAGCGGAGCAGATTGACTCCATTTTGATCATCCTGCCCTCGTCTGCTTGGCAAGCGCAGTGTGATGTCCATATGCTCTATTGTTCCCGTCAGCAGGGCGCTAACGGTTCTTTTTGCTGCTGCTCTCACTTCAGTGGGGGATGTTTTTTTAGCCCCCTTTTCAATGTTGCCAACACATACATATATATTTTTAAAACATAGCACTTATTCTGGAGCTGCAGAAGGTGTGAGAGCTGTGTCCTCTAGCCATGCTCCTGCATTTACATTCAGACTCTGCTTCCTGCCTTTAAATGCAGTGTAGATTGGTTTTCCAAAGAGGTACAGATCACCAGCAAGTGGCAGTAGCCTGGCTTAAAGACAGGCTGCACTTACACTTCAGAGGCGGCGACTGCCTGGAACTGGGAAAGGGTTGCAGCCAAGCGGAATTTATTAGCAGGATCTATAGAATGTGTTAGAAGAACTACAGTGGTGGGAACCGGCAGGCACACAGGTTGGCCCACCATCACACGAAGTCAGACAGGCCAACTGCTCAGGATACTCAGACTGGCGTGCCTTCTCAGCATTTCTTTATTTCTTCCAATAGAGAAACAGAAATGGAACAAATTTTCAACCCTGGGGAGTTGGCCTTCTTGTGCGCCCCTCCTCCTTTCTATTGGAGCTTCCCACCATGCTCTGGGCCTCCACGCCCCAGTCTTTTTTCTCCAGATCGTGTTAAGGAAGCAGTTGCTTCTTTAGTGCTTTCAGCTGATTCCCTTCTCTTCAGTACCTGGACTTCCTGTGGTGCTTTTTTTCCCCCTCTAATTTTATTTTATCAGAGGAGATTTTTCTCACTTTGTCACTGGAGGGTCTGAAACTTAATCTTCAATGAGAGGGCTGTGGAATTTGGCTTCTTTACAAGAACCAATCAAAGTGTTGGCTCTACCACACCTGATCCCGAGAAATCCCCACAGGAAGAGAAAAGACCATTTATCCTTGTGGAGTCAGGAGCACTCAAAATTCATGTCAGCATGTTGATTTAGGTTTTTAAGATGTGTTAGTGGTGAAGTTAGCCTGATAGTCACCCAAACACCCCAGGGACAGTGTAATGTGGCAGAGGATGGCTTTTGCAAACATAGCCACATGCTCAGGTGCTAGCTCCTCTTCCCTGGCTTATGCAGTCTTCTGGATCCAGTCTCAGTCTTTCTTTCAGTGAGTGGCGATAGAGAGCCAGAGAGTGGCTGACATATTTGGAGGTAGATGAGAGAACAACTTGGCCTTGAGGTGACAAGTCTTCCCCTGGGATGACATTTATATTTTCTTATTATTTTAATTTCTGTCACAAAGACAATCTTCCAATTTTGACAATTTCAGGACAAATAGACTTAGAACTTATAACTCAGGCATTTTCCCATCGATCATACTTTTTGACACCTAGTAGCAAAAATTCTCTATTCTAATGTCTTAGCTTAGAAAAGTAGGCAGGATAAGCTCTACTCTGTATGTTCTTACAGGGGAGGTAGGTGGAGGAACCTCTGCCTCTCCTGCCCTCCAATCTTCAACATTAGGATCAAATGAGGTAATGTTTTAAAACACCTGGGAATCAGTTTGAATGATTGAGTGGTTAAGCAATTGAACTGACTTCTTATTATTTCAATTTTCATCCACATTCGATCTTATTTTTCAATATCAAACTTTCAAAAGTAACATAAATTTTCTCATTTCTACAACAGGGAGATAGCAATTATCTTCACTTATTTTGAAATTGCTGCTGCTATTGTTGACAGACCACTTAATTGTGATGAGATGTTTTTCTCCCCCCTTTCATAATTTGTTGGGATTTATCTATAGATAGAGAAGTTCATGACAGTAGGTTAAAACACAAACCTCAGTAGACAGATCTCTGTTGCATAAATATTCAGAGAAATCTAGAAGAGTCCATTAAAAACAAAGTGGAACTCTGTTTATAGATTACTTCTCTGTGTAATTACACTATGTTTCAGCAACTAATAGGGACAAAACTTCTTTAACAAAAACAACTGACTTTCCATAACATGAATTAAAGGAGAAATTAAGGTCAATTCTGTTTCAAATAACTGTCTCAAAAGGAGAAAAAAAATCTCTTCATTAATCAAAAGCATCCTGATCTTCTTCTCCCTATTAATCCAGGTATATAGAAGCTCCCAACACTTGTAACCAATCTCTGTTTGCTCTAATGGATATTGGGAACCTTTATTGATTTGGGTAAATTTGCTTCTTCTAAGGTCAATAATGATAAATGAGTCATGTTCTGCATGAAGTGACTTGGTACTTCGAATTAAATGATTGTAATTATCTGTAGTTATTCTGTAACTGCTGCTGTTACGGCTGCTGACAGAACATCCATGTATTTGAAATGGGAATCTTTTTCTATGCTGTTTAATTTGGGCAAATTTTATCTGCATGTGGAAAAGGTAGTGGCTCTGGTTTAAAAGGCAGATACAGCAGCAGCAGACGCCTTCCCTTGAGCCTCTGTCCTCATCTGCTGCACCTCCAACTTTCATACTGTGTTGATGTTGATCATAGTAGGTCAGCCAAATGTGATACCTGGGTAACTGGAGGAGGAGCAGAGCTACACTGGCAACACTTAGGCCTTGTTTGCTGTACTAAATCAGGCTCAAAAATGTCAATCGCCCAGAGTGTTTGCTTGACCACCCTATTAGGGTATCTCTTTATAAGTGATGGTTCACCCTGTGGTGTTAGGCAGTCACCAGTGATGAGAAAACCATGACTCCCCACAGGCTCTTGCTGTGCTTCCATCTGCACCTACATCTTGAACAGTTATCTACATAAAAAGCCCCGGGCTCTCTCTCCACATTTAGCACTTCTAAGCTGAAGACAATTGCAGAGGAGATATGCACTGTCAGATAGACGCCAGTCCCCATGCCCTTGATGACAAGCAGAGCTTCAACTTCAGGTAAGATCCATCTAGAGCAGTAGTTCTCAACCTTCCTTATGCTGCGACCCTTTTCATATTGTGATGACTGCCATCCATAAAATTATTTGTGTTGCTATGTCATAACTGTAAGTTTGTTACTGCTAGGGATCATAATGTAAATATCTGGTTTTCCAACGGTCATGGGAGACCCCTGTGAAAAGGTTGTTTGACCCCTCAAAGGGTTATAACCTTTTGTTGAGAACCACTCATTTAAAGGCTATCCTGTGTAGTGTTTAAGGGAGGTAGAGCTATTTAACTCTTTTTCAGTGATTAACATATACTTTTTAGTTCCACGTCTCCATGTGGCATAGCTCATGTCCCACATTTTGTCAGGAGAACCATGAATGTAGTCATAAGTGTATTTAAACATATTAAACAAAGATTTTTCTATTAAGATTTTTATTAAGATATGAGACAGAGGAGGGTCTTGTTAGACATCAGGGGGAGGAGAGGCCCTTGGGCCTGAGGGTATTAGATCCCCCAGTATAGGAGAATGCCAAGGAGGGAAGATGAGAGTGGGTGGGTAGGTGGGTGAGTGGGTGGGTGGGGGAATATGTCAATAGAGGCAGGGGAGGGGGAGGGAATAGGGAGGTTCCAGAGGGGAGATCTGGAAAGGGGAAAACATTTGAAATGTAAATAAAGTAGAAAAAGAAAAGATTTTTCTTTCCTTATCACTCAGTTATGTGGTTCTTGAGTGGAAACTTTGTATACAAAGTTGTTTCACAATATCAAAAGTTTGAATATATGTGAGAGAACCAACAGATTTGCAACAATATGTGTAGGGTAAATAATCTTGAACTCAGGAAGCCAGGACAGTCAGTTGGGGAGAATATTTCAAAATATCCTGGTGTTATACTCCAGCACACCAAAAGAAAGTGTACAAAATAACTTTTAATGTCTCTAGGTGCTCTAACTTTGAGTGCAAATGCTTCTTCACCTCTTCATGGTGACCCACGCTGAACAATAACTGATGAAGGTGACTATTGGTTTATTACTCAGAAAATAAAAAATAGCTACACTCAACCTTGAAGTAATGAAAAAAATAAGTTGATAGAAAGGAAATGAGGGAGAATGAAGAGCTCACTGGGTAAGAAAAACCTAAGATATGCCAGGAGACATGGGGCAAAGGATCACAGTTTGGGATAGACTTCTGAACAGAGCAGATGTGACCTGTACTTCCAGACAATGGAAGAGTGTACAGCTTGACCTCAAATGGCGAAAAAAGAAAAAAGAAGAAGAAGAAGAAACGGTTAAATGGACAGAGAGTTTTGAAATCATGGAAGAGTCAGAGTCTGCCTGTTGCTAAAAATTTGTGAAGAATTTGATTCAAGTTGCATAAGAGAAAGCCGAGGCACAGGTCACTAAGGTCATCTCTTCCTAGTACATTGAGTATGAGACTTGTCCCGCTTTGAGGATAGGGCTAACTGTAGGTATAATCAGACAGACCACTTTGGACAGGATATTCCTCTCCCTTAAGAGTCTTTAGTAATGAAGGACAAAAATGAGAGGTTAGGACTGCCAGACAATTGAATCTCTCATTCCTTGCCACATTCACCATCTCTCCTTGTACCTTTCCTAACCTCTTTAAATTAGGGAGCTCCACTTAAGAGCCATTGCTATTTGTTTTTATGGTTCTCAGGATATTTTCATCTGTTTCTTATTTCCCACATTAGTCTGAGACTCCATAAACTGGGGATTTTTATCTTTCCAAGATTAAGAATGGTTCATGCTACTCATTATCTCCAGTCTACATGTGTTGATGAACTAAAAG
This sequence comes from Rhynchomys soricoides, assembly GCA_019843965.1. Classification (NCBI taxonomy): domain Eukaryota; kingdom Metazoa; phylum Chordata; class Mammalia; order Rodentia; family Muridae; genus Rhynchomys; species Rhynchomys soricoides. The sequence goes on from JADRCH010000088.1 coordinate 2,962,240, forward strand.
ACTATAATAGATTTGAAGTCATCCTTCAGGCCTCTGGCTACCTCTGCTGAGTAAGGAACTGGTAAACAGCCCCACTGACCCTATTGCTACAGAAGCCTGCTGGTGTCTCCGCTGGCTCAGCCCCAGTCGAGATATAGTGGCACTGCAGAGGCATGGAAATGGGAACAGACACTGAGGAGAAAAACAGCACTTCAAGACGGGGCCACTGCTCTCCTCCTCCATCTCTCACCAAGTAAACTGTTGAGCTCCCTGACACCACCTTAAAACCAGCAAAGCTGATGAACTCATAGCAGGTGTTCACACTTGTCACCATCTAATTTCAGTTTAAATTTCCCCCATCCCCAGAGAAGGCATTTGTAGAGAAATTGGGGAAAGTTGAGAGCACTGGGGTATAAATTCTGGAATCAGAAGTTGGGCTAGAGGCCAAAGCCCTTAGCAGGATTAGCTCCACCCTGAAATAGGAGAACATCAAGAAGAGACTTAGTCCACTATGGTTTATAGATAAGCCATGTGGAGGGTTCAGGTCAATAAGTGAGCCTAGTAAGAAAGAAGAGAATTAGCACTAATGGAGTGTTTTTTCCGTTTTCTACACATGAAGTCTCAATTGCGGTCTTACTCCCACATCTGTTTGCCAGATAATGTGCACAGCTGCATGTGGGTCATTGTTTGTCTACAAACAGAATATTTCATACTAAATGTTGTGCATTTTGAATGAATTAAAAGAAAATCTGTTAGAGAGAAGAGGAGGCAAATGTAGTTATCCGTGAGTTCCAGCTTGCCTTTATTAGGATTTTTCTTTGAGTGCCCATTCCTCACTGCAGACTATGAAATTTACTTAAGGAAAAAGAATAGTGGGATGGGCATTAGGGGCGCCAACTCACTCACTTGCCAGACTATATGCTCTTCATTAGTTTTTATTGCAACCCAATGCTAGAGTAATTTTGTCCTGTGCATGCACACAAGTCTGCAAGCATGGCAAAGCAGCTTGAAGACTGTGGGGAGAATGGGGATCTCTGTGGCCATGGTAGAGATAATTGTAGGGCAAGGAACTGGAGATGAACAGAAACAACAACTGTTTACTGTCTCGCTGGTATTGCTAGTCATTTAGACAGCTGGGGCTTGGCTTGTTTGCTGTTACTTTAATTTTTTTTCCCAACAATCATAGGAGCATCTCATCCACTCATTTTCTTATTCCTGCTTCCAACAACTTAAGCCTCTGACCCTAAAAAGGCACCTCCACTGGAAATACACTTGGCTAGCTAAATTGATATAATGCCAAACTCCCTTCTAAATATGTATGCTTATATGCACAGATAAACCCTCTGCCTTAACCAGAGATGCTTCTATTTCTAGTGATCATTGGTAACTGTAGCAATTTATAACTGCACAAGGTGATGAGAACAAAAGAAATGATTGCTAGCCCTAAACAAAACAGTCATGGAATCCCCTCTAAGGCTCAAGGAATTTTGCCGAAGGGGTGGAAAGATGGCAAAAGTCCCAAGATATAGAGAAGGGCTACACCATGCCAACTTTTGGGCTAGACACAGCCAATGAAGAGTCAAACACATTAACTGTAGATGCTGGGATTTCAAGAGGATTTGCCTGTCAAAAGTGAGGCATGGAGCAGGGAAGAACTCAGGAGAGGTCAACCCTCAACTGGTGGACTATTTTTCTACTGATAGATTTAGGGATGGAGGTTCATTTTCTTCAGCCGTGTGTTCACTGGTCACTTCAACCAGTCTTCAATTAATAGTTTCAATGCAATGGTGACACAGATGGCCCTGATAAAAGTAAATGTCTTACAACCCAAATCAAAAGTCATGTATCTGGGAAAAAATGGCAGGGACATTGAATGTTGAACAACATTTGATAAGAATCATAGGGAATTTGTAGTAAGAATAGATCACATACATGTACGATATTACCAAAGAACAAATTAGCCAATAACAAAAAAATTAATCAGCAAAAGAAAAAGAAATTTTAACTTCCAGAGATGTTCAAACATTAATATTTGTATCATCTCTCAATATAAGCTTGTAACCTCTCTCTCTCTCTCTCTCTCTCTCTCTCTCTCTCTCTTTCTCTCTCTCTCTGTGTATATTTATGGCATGCACATTTGCAAAGCCAAAGGACCAAATCAGTTGCCTAGTAGTCTTCCTTTATCACCCTTTGTCTTACAGGGTTTCTCACTGAACCTGGAGCTAGGTCAATAGTCAACCCTGGAACTCTTGTCTCTGTGCCCCCACTCTCCATAGTCCTAAGATATACAGACCCACATCTGTCATACACAGCTTTTCTTTATGGTTTCTAAGGAATCCTGACTATGTTCTTACTGAGATATCTCCTCAGCTTCTGTAACCTTTTAAACACTCTCATTTTATTTTACCTTGTTTATGGGTATATCTTGCCCATAAAGATGCCACATGCATAGCAAGTGCCTGAGCAGATTAGAAGAAGGCATTAAATTCCTTTGAAGTGGGGCTACATATGGTAATGGGCTGCCGTATGTATGTTGGGAATTGAACCTAGGTCCTCTGGAAGAGGAGCAAGTACTCTTAACCACTGAGCCATCTCCCCAACCCCAGCCCCTTCAACTTTTTAATTAGTGACTCCCAGGGTCTTCACATTTTCTAAGTTGGAGTTCTTCTTTAAGGAATTGGAGTACAGACTAGAATCATTACTGGTTTAAGACTAGCTGATGGTTATGAAATTATCAATTCAGATTCTTTAAAAATCAAACATGTGGTTTAAAAGCAAATAGTGCTACCAACTCTCCTCTCTTGAGCACAGGAAGAGAATTACTGAGAAAAATTATCTTCAATAAATTACAGTGGTTAAGTTATGAAACTAGAGAAACTGGATGCAGATTTGACAATAGCTCTGTTTCTTCCTTCCTATACCAAAATGGAATCTTTAGTGAAAAAAACAAAAAACAAAAAAACAATTGCATCTCCACCCTGCAATAAAATGTGTGTATAAAATGAAAAATGCATTATTTACCCCATGTGTATGTACTACATCATCATACCACCAAGAAAGTTTCTCTAATGATAGAACATATGGAGTCATATATAATGAACTGTAATGAGAAACATTAAAAATATAGATGGCTTTAATTTTATTTATTTAATTAACTAAAAACAACTTTTATAAGGATGTTTCTCAAGACTAACATGTATTGAAGCTAATACCCCCTATGGAGTACAGTCTCTGTGTGAATATGAAGTTCATACTGGCCTAAGAAAGAAGTTATCTAGTTAGTCAAAATGAAAGCTATCCCAAAGTGTAAACTCGTTCCTGTAGTAACATGTGGAGTATGTACCCATTTCACGTATCACTTATGCCTTTTTTGCTTCAATACTGGAAAGTTTCCCTGGAGCATTTTATTATGTTCATGCTAACCAGTAATATTTGATCTCTGCCTTTATACAATGTAACCTATCTTTTAAAAAACATTATTTAATTTTTAATTCTACACATATGTGTGTGCATGGGGGCCTCGTATACATGTGGGCAAATGGCTGAGGAGTCTTAAATAGAATGTCAGATCCCTTGGACTTTGAGTTACAGTAGGTTGTGAGAACTTGGCATGTGTGCTGGGTACCTAAAGCCTAAGCCAAGTCCTACTGAACCACTGGCATGGGTGCTGGGAACCTAGGCCAGGTCCTTGCCTAGGAGAATATGAATGTTTCGTTCTTTACTGCTGAGTTTCTCTTCAGCCCTTGTATCACAGTCTTAAGTTAGAAAGCACTGCTCTCTGAAAACATGTGAGAGTTCACAGAGAAGAGCTTATTTTGCACAATGATACCTACTCCCAGCCACAGGCTGCAACACTTTGATACTCACAGCTCTGCTTAAAACTCAGAACAAAACCCCATTTTCTATTAGGATAATTTTATATAACCCTGGTTATATTTCAATTTATGGAAATAATTAGAGCAAAACAGATCACCAGAAAGAAAGTTTAATTAACTAGGCATAGTTTTGAATGAAATTTTATTTTCGGTGAAAATTATAAAAGGCTAGGCACTTGGCTCTGCAGCATAAAGTGATGTGCAGAGTGGCACCAGGAAGGCAGGAGGCCATCTCGAGAATCAGCAGTGTTCACCAGCACAGAGCTGAAGAAGCCAAATGGTCAAAGGAAGAGTGGTTCCAGCAAACTCAGACCTCAGGCACTGAACTTCAGATGGATACTTCTGTTCTTCCTTTTCATCTTATGCTGTTTATTTTAATTAAAGAGTTTGTTTTTCACTTGAGCAGTTGTTTGTTTTTAAAATCAATCATTTTATACTGTCTGTGATACATAAGCTGACTTTTTCATTTTAACTATTATGTTTAATTTTTCTCATGCTCCTATTACAGAGATTTTCAAATACCATGTACATGGTATGTACCTTTATACTTACTTTGCATACACAGTGGCTATGGCAAGTTGTGTACTAATGTCTTTTTAATTTTAATTTCCAGTGACAATTCAGATTAAGGTAGAAAATTAAACTGTATCTTTAAGACTTGTCCCAAATCTCCCGTCTTTCAATAAGTTTTCTTGCACCCCTAGTCACTTCACTTGCCTCCATTTTATTATAAAACAGGTTCTAAGCATCTTTAAACTATACACTCTTGTATCACCATTACAGTTCAGGGGGTTTCCTATCATTTTTCTTTGCATTTACTACCATGATTTAGGGTTTTAACTATACTAGATAATTCATAATTCTTGTTCTGATCATTAATGTAGGATGCTACATATTATTTAGACCACAGAGTTTTTAAACTTGCTTATGTGCAGTCATAGTATATGTTTTTCTTCCTCCACTAGAGTAGTTCTCGCCCATGTGGTCTCTACCACATTTTCTACGTCATCTCTATCTTAACTAACAACAGTGAATCTAATATGGAGAGCAAGAATAAGACCATCGAAAACTCACGATAAATCAATATTTTGTACAATAAGTAGGAATCCTTCAAACATGGAATTTAGTGGACTTTACAGATAAACCATAAAATTACATCTCACCCTGAATATGTTGAGTACAAATAAGTCCAATAAATTCTTGCAAATTCAAAGAAATTCAATAAACAGTTACTGAAGAAATAACCGGAAATGTTTATTTACATTCAAATGAAATATATGAGCTTTTAACTTTATAATTTTACCCTGAAAATTTTTCTACAGTTCTCCTATAATAGGTAGCATAAAGATCCACTGCTGCACAGGTGTAAACAGTAAAAATTATAGTTCCAGATGCACAAAAATGCAAGTATTTTGCTATCTGAAGACCAACATTTAACTTTTAAAAGTAGTTGATACTAATTTCATATTGACATTAATGACAATGATAAAACATATGAGGTCATGTTACAACTGATACCACTTCACCAAGCCTGAGAGAACACAGACAGGAGGAAGTCTCCAAAACTCATTGTGATATTAGATGTTGTGTCTTCTGTGGGTAGGCTGAAGAGCCATATCACCTGCTCTGTGAGTCTCTGTAACCCAAAATTGTTCTTCCCATCAGGATGTCTTAAGGAGGACTCTGAATATTGTCCGTGTAAGTTCCGTTTGTCTCTGGAAGGTCTCTAAGCTTATAGTGGAACACAATCATTATTGCCAACTTTGAAAAGCTTCAAATAAATAAAATACATTGAAACCTGACTTGAGTGACCTTATCATGCCAAGAGTTTTTCTGGAATCAATATGTCATCCATTTAATAAGGGAAATTTGGGGGTCTCAACAACTATCCTGAGTGAGTCTATTCCAATTGAGAAAGTGATTAAGAAGTTTTACTAAAATGTTACTGGATTCTGTACTTATACACGTGGATTTATAAATGGGTAGACTTTGGTATGTAAGCAATTGCAAGTTGCTTAGGTAAGGGCATCACAAATGGCAGGGAAAGTAAGTAAGAAGAAGCTTACTTTTAGACTTAAAATATGAACACTGGAAGACTAGTTTCTGGCTTCAAAACTGTGAGCCCAAGAAAACTGGGTCATTTGATCCTTATTTTACAGAAAGTTAATGGCAAAGGGAAGTTCTCAAGTCCATTCTCCCAACCATGTTAGAACAAAATCTTCTACCTGAAGTTGTCATAGACTCATTGTGATACACTCTGTCTTGTGATTTCCACAGTGTTTCTAAAGATAAGGATTTCTGAGACATCGTGCAAAAGCATGCTTCTTAAAAGTCAGTCAGATCATTTGTACTGACTCCCAATTCTAAAAGTATCAAAATGAAATAAGGTTGGATATAAATAAATATATCTGTAGAAAAGCAAAATGCTTTCTTCTATTTTCTTGATTCTTATTTAATCTTGTCATACATGCGTATCTTTTGCATTACATGTGAAATCATTTTGAAAAGGAGTATAAGCAAAGAGAAAAATTTGAAACTCAAGTGTATGACTGAGAAAAGGAGTTCTAACTTTGTTCAACTGTTCATATTCTTACTTGTCTAAAAAATTAAAGGTTTCATATTTTTAATATTATAAACTCTATTCATATGCCTCAAGCCATATTTTTAATAAAAACTTGAAGTTCTATGTATTATGTGAGAATACATCAATATATGTGGAATAGAAACTTCCCAGCATCCCATTGTGAGTGAATTCATTATAAAAGCAATTTTATTTTTTTAATTTTTTTTTATTTTCATATTTTATTTACATTTCAAATGTTTCCCCCTTTCCAGATCTCCCCTTTGGAACCTCCCCATTCCCTCCGCCCTCCCCCTGCCTCTATGGGGATATTCTCTAACCCGCCTCCCCACCCCACCCCCTACCCAATCTGGTCTTCCCTCCTTGACATTCTCCTATACTGGGGGATATAACACCCTCAGGCCCAAAGGCCTCTCCTCCCCCTGACTGGTAACAAGACTCTCCTCTGCAGTCTTTGTGGCCAGCACTATGGGTCCCTCCATGTATATTCTTTAGTTGGTTGGTGGATCAGTCTCCAGAAATATGGGCGGTCAGGCCAGTTACCAGTGTTGCTACCTCCCTGGGGCTGCACACTCCCTCAGCTCCTTCAGTCCTTTCTCCAAGCCCTCCATCTGGGACCTCGTACTCAGTACTACTGTTCCTGCAAAGTGACTCTTGGGTATTTCAAACTTTTAGGTTAATAACCACTTAACAGTGAGTACATACCATGTTCATTCTTTTGTGACTGCGTTACCTGGCTCAGAATGATCTTTTCAAGATCCATCCATTTGTCTACGAATTTCATGAAGTCATTGTTTTTAATAGCTGAGTAGTATTCCATTGTGTAAATGTACTACCACATTTTCTGTATCCATTCCTCTGTAGAGGGACATCTGGGTTGTTTCCAGCTTCTGGTTATTATAAATATGGCTGCTATGAACAAGGTCGACCATGTGTTTTTATTACATGTTGGAGCATCTTCTAGGTATATGCCCAGGAGTGGTATAGCTGAGTCCACAGGTAGTATTATGTCCAATTTTCTGAGGGTCCGCCAAACTGATTTCCAGAGAGGTTGTATCAATTTGCATTCCCACCAGCAATGGAGGAGTGTTCCTCTTTCTCCACATCCTCACCAACATCTGCTGTCACCTGAGTTTTTGATCTTAGCCATTCTGAGTGGTGTGAGGTGGAATCTCAGGGTTGTTTTGATTTGCATTTCCCTGATGACTAAGGATGTTGAACATTTCTTTAGGTGCTTCTCAGCCATTCGAGTTTCCTCAGTTGAGAATTCTCTGTTTAGCTTATTTCCCCATTTTTTGATAGGGTTATTTGTATCTCTGGAGTCTAGCTTCTTGAGTTCTTTGTACACATTGGATATTAGCCCTCTATCAGATGTAGGATTGGTAAAGATCTTTTCCCAATCTGTAGGTTGCCGTTTTGCCCTAATTACAGTGTCCTTTGCCTTACAGAAGCTTTATAATTTTATGAGGTCCCATCTGTCAATTCTTGACCTTAGAGCACAAGCCATTGGTGTTCTGTTCAAGAACATTTCCCCTGTGCCCAAGTGTTCGAGACTCTTCCCTACTTTCTCTTCTATTAGATTCAGTGTATCTGGTTTTATGTGAAGGTCCATGATCCAATTGGACTTGAGCTTTTTTGCAGGGAGATAGGAATGGATCAATTTGCAATCTTCTACATGTAGACCACCAGTAGATCCAGCACCATTTGTTGAAAATGCTGTCTTTTTCCCACTGTATTGTTTTAGCTCCTTTGTCGAAGATCAAGTGACCATATGTGTGTGGATTCATTTCTGGGTCTTCGATTCTGTTCCATTGATCAACCTGCCTGTCACTGTACCAATACCATGCAGTTTTTATCACTACTGCTCTGTAGTACAGCTTGAGGTCAGGGAGGCTGATTTCCCCCAGAAGACCTTTTATTGTTGAGGATAGTTTTTGCTATCCTGGGTTTTTTGTTATTCCATATGAATTTGAGAATTGCTCTTTCTAGGTCTACAAAGAATTGAGTTGGGATTTTGATGGGGATAGCATTGAATCTGAATATTGCTTTCGGCAGGATGGCCATTTTAACTGTGTTAATCCTGCCGATCCATGAGCATGGGAGATCTTTCCATCTTCTGAGGTCTTCTTCGATTTTTCTCTTCAGAGACTTGAAGTTCTTGTCATACAGATCTTTCACTTGTTTGGTTAGAGTCACACCAACATACTTTACATTGTTAGTGAGTATTGTGAAGGGTGTCATTTCCCTAATTTCTTTCTCAGCCTGTTTATCCTTCGAGTATACGAGGGCTACTATTTGCTTGAGTTAATTTTGTATCCAGCCACTTTGCTGAAGTTGTTTATCAGCTGTAGCAGATCTCTGGTGGAGTTTTTCAGGTCACTTAAGTATACCATCATATCATCTGCAAATAGTGATATTTTGATTTCTTCCTTTCCAATTTGTATCCCTTTGATTTCCTTTTGTTGCCTGATTGCTCTAGCTAGAACTTCAAGTACTATGTTGAATAGATAGGGAGAGAGAGGGCAGCCTTGTCTAGTCCCTGATTTTAGTGGGATTGCTTCAAGTTTCTCTCCATTTAGTTTGACGTTGGCCACTGGTTTGCTGTATATTGCTTTTACTACGTTTAGGTATGCTCCTTGAATTCCTGACCTTTCCAAGACTTTTATCATGAAGGGATGTTGAATTTTGTCAAATGCTTTTTCAGCATCTAATGAGATGACCATGTAGTTTTTTTTTTTTTTTTGAGTTTATTTATGTAGTGGATTACATTAATGGATTTCTAGATATTGAACCATCCCTGCATCCCTGAGATGAAGCCTACTTGATCATGGTGAATGATTGTCTTGATGTGTTCTTGGATTCGGTTTGCAAGATTTTATTGAGTATTTTTGCACCAATATTCATAAAGGAAATTGGTCTGAAGTTTTCTTTTATTGTTGGGTCTTTGTGGGGCTTTGGTATCAGTGTAACTGTGGCCTCATAGAATGAATTGGGTAGTGTTCCTTCTGTTTCTATTTTATGGAATAGCTTGAAGAGTATTGGTATTAGGTCTTCTTCGAAGGTCTGATAGAATTCTGCACTGAACCCATCTGGTCCTGGGCTTTTTTTGGTTGGGAGACTTTTAATGACTGCTTCTATTTCTTTAGGAGTTATGGGACTGTTTAGATGGTTTATCTGATCCTGATTTAACTTTGGTAATTGGTATCTGTCTAGAAACTTGTCCATTTCCTCCAGATTTTCCAATTTTGTTGCATATAGGCTTTTGTAGTAGGACCTGATGTTTTTTAAATTTCCTCAGAGTCTGTTGTTATATCTCTGTTTTCATTTCTAATTTTGTTAATTTGGATACTGTCTCTTTTCCCTCTGGTTAGTCTGGCTAAGGGTTTATCTATCTTGTTGATTTTCTCAAAGAACCAGCTCTTGGTTTTGTTGATTCTTTGTATAGTTCTTTTAGTTTCCACTTGGTTGATTTCATCCCTTAATTTGATTATTTCCTGCCTTCTACTCCTCTTGGGTGTCTTAGCTTCTTTTTGTTGTAGAACTTTCAGATGTGCTGTTAAGCTGTTAGTGTGTGCTCTCTCCAGTGTCTTTTTGGAGGCATTCAGAGCTATGAGTTTTCCTCTTAACACTGCTATCATTGTGTCCCATAGGTTTGGGTAACTTGTACTTTCATTTTCATTAAATTCTAGGAAGTCTTTAATTTCCTTCTTTATTTCTTCCTTGACCAAGTTATCATTGAGCAGATCATTGTTCAGCTTCCATGTGTATGTGGGCTTCCTGTTGATGTTGTTGCCATTGAAGACCAACCTTAATCCGTAGTGATCTGATAAAAGGCATGGGATTAATTCAATCTTCTTATATATCCATTGAGGTTTGTTTTGTGACCAATAGTATGATCAGTTTTGGAGAAGGTACCATGAGGTGCTGAGAAGAAGGTGTATTCTTTTGATGCAGGATGAAATGTTCTATAGATATCTGTTAATTTGGTTCATAGCATCTGTTAGTTTCACTGTGTGTCTGTTTAGTTTATGTTTCCAAGATCTGTCCATTGTTGATAGTAGGGTATTGAAATCTCCCACTATTATTGTGTGAGGTGCAATTTGTGCTTTGAGCTTTAGTAGAGTTTTTTTTTTATGAAAGTGGGAGCTCTTGCATTAGAGGCAAATATGTTCAGAACTGAGAGTTCTTCTTGGTAGATTTTTCCTTTGATGAGTAAGAAGTGTCCTTCCTCATCCTTTTTGATGAATTTTGGTTGAAAGTCAATTTTATCCAATATTAGAATGGCTACTCCAGCCTGTTTCTTGGGGCCATTTGCTTGGAAAATTGTTTTCCAGCCCTTTACTCTGAGGTAATGTTTGTCTTTAATACCGAGGTGCGTTTCCTGGATGCAGCAAAATGCTGGGTCCTGTTTATGGATCCAGTCTGTCAGTCCATGTCTTTTAATTGGGGAGTTGAGACCATTGATGTTAAGAGATATTAAAGAATAGTGATTGTTATTTCCTGTTATTTTTGATGTTGTTTATATTGTTTGTGTGGCTATCTTCTTTTGAGTTTGTTGAAGGATTACTTTCTTCCTTTTTCTTGAGTGTAGTTTCCCTCTTTGCATTGGCATTTTCCATGTATTATTCTTTGTAGGGCTGGGTTTGTGGATACATACTATGCAAATTTGGATTTGTTGTAGAATATTTTAGTTTCACCCTCTATGATTATTGAGAGTTTTGCTGGGTATAGCAGCCTGGGCTGGCATTTGTGTTCTTTTAGAGTCTGTATGAGCTCTGCCCAGGATCTTCTAGCTTTCATAGTCTCTGGTGAGAAGTCTGGTATAATTCTGATAGGTCTGCTTTTATATGTTACTTGCCCCTTTTCCCTTACTGGTTTTAATATTCTTTCCTTGTTTTGTGTATTTGGTGTTTTGACTATAATGTGACGGGAGGAATTTATTTTCTGGTCCAGTCTATTTGTCATCTGTAGGCTTCTTGTATATTTATGTTCATCTCTTTCTTTAGGTTAGGGAAGTTTTCTTCTATAATTTTGTTGAAGATATTTACTGGTCCTTTAAGTTGGGAATCTTCACTCTCTTCTATACCTATTATCCTCAGGTTCTGTCTTCTCATTGCATCCCAGATATCTTGGATGTTTTGGTTTTGATTTAGGAGCTTTTTGCATTTTGTGTTTTCTTTGACTGTTGTGTCCATGTTTTCTATGGTATCTTCCGCACCTGAGATTCTCTCTTCCATCTCTTGTATTCTGTTGGTGATGCTTGCATCTATGACCCCTGATTTCTTTCCTATGATCTCTAATTCCAGGGTTGTCTCCCTTTGTGATTTCTTTATTGTTTCTATTTCTGTTTTTAATTCCTGAATGGTTTTGTTCATTTGATTGATTGTGTTTTCCTGTATTTCTGCCCGTTTGATTGTGTTTTCCTGTAATTCTTCAAGGGATTTTTGTGTGTCCTCTTTAAGGGCTCCCAGTTGTTTACCTGTGTTCTCTTATATTTCTTTAAGGGAGTTATTTATTTCCTTCTTAAAATCTTCTATCATCCTCTTGATAAGTGATTTTAAGTCTGAGTCTTCCTTTTCTGGTGTGTTGGGGTATCCAGGGTTGGCTGTCGTGGGAGAGCTGGGTTCAGCTGAAGCCAAGTAGTCTTGGTTTCTGTTCCTTGTGTTCTTGCCCTTGCCTTTAGCCATCAGGTATCTCTAGAGTTAGTTGGTCTTTCTCTCTCTGACTGTGGCTTATCTTTCCTTCAAGCTCAGATGTTAATATTCCTGGAAGACCAGTTCTCTCGTCCAGCTGTTCTTCAGTCCCTGCGTCTGGATCCTGCCTTCTGCTGCCTCCTCAGCACAAGTTAAAAGCAATTTTAAAAGTCCATTTATTTATTTTTATATGTATATATGGCATGCATATGTATATGTGTAACATTCCATCTATGCATGGCGCACATATGAAGTTCTGAGGACAACTTTTGGGAATCTGTTTTATCTCTCTTTTTACCATATAGATCTCAGGAATTGAATTCAGGTTGTCAGGCATTGCAACAAGCACCTTTATCCACTGAACCATGTTACTATCTCCAATCAATCTTTCTGCCCTTGTTAGTCCATGATCTAATTTCATCTTAAGAATATGTAAATCATTTTTGTGGCCAAAACTTTATATTTGCAGTAGTAGGACCAATGTACCTCATTGTGTGAAATGATTGTCCATGTTTGACTAGGAGACATAAAAGAAGGATGTTACTGGGGTAGGCTGTAGATCAGTTGGTAGAATGCTGACCTAGCATGCAGGCCTCTCTGTGTTCCATCTCTCATTCTACAACAAACTTGGGCATCATGTTACACATGTATAATCTTAGTACTGTAGAGATGGAGGGAGAAGGATCACAAGTTTAAGGTCATTTTTAACTATAGAAAAGAGATATATAATATCTCTCTGTAAATCAATACATGAACAAATGAGGTATAATTAATGAAGAGTTTTATTATGTTCTAATGTGGAAACTAATTTTCCAAAGACTAACCACATTTTTAATTAATTTGGTTCTGTTCCATACACAGAAAAGTTTTCTCTTAAAATTTAGATACTTTAAAAATGATCTGAAACATAAAAAAGTGAGGCTAGAACAGGAAGCACATAGGGTAAGTGGCAAACATTGACAGTAAGTCACTATGGAGTTTTAATGTTAGAAAGTGATGCAGGGGACTTAGACTAGGAGAATTAAATGGGAAGGGGGATGGAAGGGCAGGGTAAAGGAGGGGAGATGGAGGGGAATTACTAACACTAAAGGCTATTTGAAAGGCCATATGTAAATCTATTATTGTTGAGGCCCCTAAAATACATACAAATACACAATAGAGGAGACAGTGTTCCAACTGGACATCTCATGCAACCAAATAAAATCTTCAGTGTCAGGAATGTTTTCCTTCTTGTTAAATTGTTAGATAAAAGGATCTCATAGACACTGTCCCCTGCTAGAATCTCATGGGCTTTTGCTAAAGCTATTGGTTGCTCTTCATAAATGGATGATAAGGCTCTATTGCTGAATATACAGTTTACTTTTGTCATTGAACATGAAGAATCAAGCTGGTACCCAGATAGAAACTTCACTCCTACTGATCAGACTTCATGGTGGTATAAAGTATACTTCATACTACCATAGGTGAAAGATAATTACAAATATCTACCAACTACTAGTTTTGTGACCCAGAACAGTATTTTATTTACAGAATATAGAGCCACAGTAGTGTCATAAATGTCATAAAATGAACCAACTGCCATTTGCTTGGATTTAAGGCCCACCCAATGAAATGGAACGCACACATGACATTGCTAAATTAAACAAGACCCTGAAACCATGTACTTCAAGGCCCTAGGGGAAAGCTTACTACTATTATTCTGCTGAAGAAAGATAGCAATAAATTGACTCCTATTGACATATTGCTATTCATATTGTATTGAGCGTCACTCAATGCTCACCCAAGAAGCTTCTTCTTTAAGTAGATGGCATTTATTTACAAAGAGATTCACAACTGGATAATGTGCATAAGATTGAGACTTTGAAACATGGAGTCCTGAGTGAAATGTCTTTATCAAACCCTTCCCTCAGGGCTGGCTCAGAGTTCTATTCTGAACTGAAAAGGAATCAGAAAGATTGTAAGAGCCAGAGGTGGTCCTCCACCCATAGAGGCAAAGAGGAGGGAGGAGAGGGCAGATATGGGATTGGGGGGGTTATGGAGGAGTCACTTGGAAGTGGGATATCATTTGAGATGTAAATGAATGGAATTATTATTAATAATAAAAAATAGTGTCCCATGAGCCATCAACCATCCATGAAAAAAATTTTTTAAAAAGAGCCAGAGGTGGTTAATGATTCAAAGGAAACATTGTCTTCCACACACAACAGGGATAATACACATATGGACTCACAGAGACCATGACAACATGCGTAAGATACATACAGGTTCAAAACAGACAAAATCCCAGACCTAAGAAGGGAAAGTAGACACAAAGTCCCACCCAAACCAAAAAGTTATTTATAGTCTAAGATCTCTCCCTCCCTCTGAGTTCTGAGCTTCTCTCACCTCCCTGGTCTCTGATAAATTCTAGAGGGTCCCCCATCTCCTACCTCCTGAGGTTGCCTGTTTCCATTCTTTCTGCTGGCCCTTAGGGCTTCACTCTTGATTCACCCCTCAATACCTGATTATGTTCCTCTTTTCTCTTCCCTGACCCCTCTTCCACCCAGGTCCCTCCCACCCTCTGCCCCCACTATAATTGTTTTCTTCTCCATCCCAAGTGGGATTAAAGCATCCTCACTTGGACCCTTCAGTTTGTTAACCTTCTTGAGTTCTGCTGATTGTATCTTGGGTATTCTATACATTTTTGGCTAATATCCACTTATTAGTGAGTATATACTATGCATATCCTTTTTGAGGCTGAGTTACTTCACTCAGGATGATATTTTCTAATTCCATCCATTTGCCTGCAAAACTCGTGATGTCCTCATTCCTAATAGCTGAGTGGTATTCCATTGTGTAAACGAACCACATTTTCTGTATCCACTCTTCCATTGTGGGACATCTGGGTTATTTCCAGCTTCTGGCTATCACAAATAAAGCCACTATGAACATAGTGGAACGTGTGCTTCTGAGGCATAGTGGGACATCTTCTGGGTATTTGCCCAAGAGTGGTCAAGTTTATGCTAGGAAAGGGAATGCCAGGTTTCTTCATAGGCATGTCCGTAGATATATCACCCACACTCCTGGAGGGCAGACGTCATGTCCAGGAGTAACTGGCCAACACAAGCTTCATTTATTTTGTGTGCATATTTTTGTTGTTATTTTGTTTTGTATTTTTTGTCATATTAATTTTCTTTCTTTCTTTTTAGATTTTCAGTTTTGAATCTCATTTCTAGATGTTTTTCTTGAGGTTTTTTAGAGAGAGGAAAATTAAATTGGGCAAGTTAAAGAAGGAGAGATGATTTGGGAGGAGTTGAGGGAGGGAAATAATATTTAATCAAAATATATAGTACAAAATTATGTAAAAAATTAAAAAATATAATAAAAGCTATAGTACTGTTATTGAATTGATAAATATAAAAATTGAAAACATGAAGAAAGAGAGCCTGATATAGATAGATTTAGTGCATTTGAATGTGAATGAAGTGATTTTGACACCTATATCTTCTGGTGTGTGCTTTGAATAAAGGACATTATACAATATACTATGTATTTACTTATACATATAGTCTATGTGTTTGTATTTTGCATTATAGAGTAAAATTATCATGTAAATACAATGGATGTCATATCATTACTAGTTCAATGTGCATTTTGACTTCAGCCATCATGGAATCTCAATACCTGATAGACTGTGCTTCAAGTAGAGCAGAGTACGAGTGATTACAATAGAATGATGCCATTTGCTGGATGGGAATAACCATGTCTCTGCCATAAAAATGAAATCAGTATTTCTTAAAAGGGCTGACATCCAGTAGGAAATCAGAGGATGAAGTTATTTTAATTGCTTTCTCCTCTTGTGGCTTGAGTTTTCTTTTGGCTCCTGACTCACTGAACAGAGTGTATCACTGGGTACTACTGTGTTCTGTCTAGAGACATGTATTGACTTGCAGACATGCTCATTTCCCCTCTATGTATCAAAGACTTACAGAGGGAGAAAAGTCTTTTAAAGACTTATGGCAGTTCATTATTGTTCTTGGGAACAAAGAGGAACTTCTTAGCCAAAGTGTGAGTACAAGAAGAAGGGAATGACCAGGATGGCTATTGTGATGTCTGATTCCACAATTCTTAGGGCTTTTATTCTCATTTCAGGAGCTGGACATCTAAAGACAAAGAGAAAAGGCTGGATATTGCATATAAAGTTTGGAGAATTGAGTATTGTCTACTAAAGCAACAAGATTTACGAGAAATGTCTGGCTCAATTGCATTAGGGGGAAAATGATTTTAAAAAATCGCTTCCCTGCCTTTTAAAATGAAAACCATCTGCGATGAAAATTTTAAAATGATAAATCTCCTCCTTTCACACAGCTACTGATAAATGGGGGGATTGTCTTTCTCTTTTTGGAGGCAGCACAAAAGGATATGCAAGTGTGTGGTATTTGTGCATGCAAACCTTTGATTATAAACCTATACACTCTTTGTTGGAATTTATTAATTATTATTATTATTACATGAGATAATGAAAGCACTTTCAGGAAGGCTGCAACTTGAGGAATGAAATTCAATAACAATTGACCTTCATTGGCCATGGCAAAAATTTACTTTGCTTCAATTCTCATATTCATTTATATGTTAGGTCAGGGGTTGTTCAATGAAATGAGTAAATTTATACAAGTTTATAGTTACAGTTGATGCTAATTGGTTAATAAGAGATACTCTTTAGTAGAATTTGATGAAAATTTCTAATTTCTAGCACTTAGTTAGAGTATGAAGAAGGAATAAATGATCTGCTTCTCAATCTGCTTACATATGTAAACAGAGGAGAACATGTTATACATTAATGCTACCTGTGAGACTTCCCTTTTGTCATTTTTCCCCCCCTCCAGAAGCATTTAGCTAAATGTGAACATTGCTCCATTTTACCCAGACCTTAACAAGAGATAAGAATCTAATAAGAAGCAATGGCTGAATACATGTTAACTCATTCACTATATTTTTGTCTCCTTCAGTTTATTAGAGAGCCTGTATTTTTATTTGGTTTACTTTGAAGCAGGAATGAGTGGAACTGTCCTCTGTGTTAAGGGCACCTGGTTTTCCTTGGAAGCATGGGAGTTTAATTGCAAATGCTGGTGTCTATTTTCCTAGTCATAAACTAGGTAATTGTTTCCTAATGCAACCTGGCAGTGCCATTGAGGGCGGATTATACAGACCTGCCATCCAGAGTTCTAAACAAGCGACAAATCATTAACAGCAAGTCTCTGGATCTTCATGACTGAGCTGTGTGGCTGCGACTGGAGGAAAATAAGACCAGAGGGAAGCAAGGGAGATCTGAGAAGGGCAGAAGATGCTGCACTAATGACTGGCATTGTCAGCCACAGCAAATGCATGGGATGACTGCCACATCTTCACTCTTACTTTCTCAGGGGTGTTGCTATGGGTACCATCTCGGAGGTGTCATAGAAAAAAGGAGAAGGAGGTAGCTGATGATCAACATAAGGAAGTAAGGGATATGCATCAGCATAACAATATGAAGACATCAGACCCATACAAATGAGTGAGTTGCATACTTCGGTGGGGACCCATTAAATATAGACAATGGCAGACAGGAGAAATGGTTGAATTGTCAACAAATGACAAGTAAAAGGAGCTTTGGAACTATTTGATGGCCCCAATTACCCGTAAAGATAATCAGAGTCCTGGACCTTTGTCACTTGGGTATAATCTTTTGTCAGTAAATTAATTTATGAGACTGAGGAAATTGTGTGCATGTGTGGTGTATGGGTGTTTTTGTCATATGGCAAGGCTCGAGAAAGCTGTTCATTATTTTAAAGGCAGTCAGTTGGGTTTTTCTCTTTCCACTTTTTCTTTCTTTCTTTTTTTGTTTTTTCAAATTCCTGCTACTTTCTATGATGAGGGATTCTGTGAACATGCCAGCTCCCTAGCACATTGACTTTGAAGTTAAACATCACAGTTACCTTCCTCTCTTAACATATGGGTCATCATCGGCCATATTCTGTGTCATACTCCATTTAGCTTTGAAATAAAAGTCAGGGAAAATTATTATGAGCATCCTGACAAATTGCAGAGTTTCAATGATTATGTAACAGTTGTCAGATTTCTTCCCATCAGAGTAGGAGAAGTGACATTTTCTTAGCCTCCAAAGTTGATGCAACTTATTAAAGTAGCATAAACAATTTTATGGTTAAAAAAAAAACTGGTTTCACTACCAAACTTCATTACTGTCTTATAATCAGAGTTCAGCTGTGTATGTGTGTGTGTGTGTGTGTGTGTGTGTGTGTGTGTGTGTATGCATATTTTATACTTATATTAGAGATTCTTAAATGTACTCTGCAGGAAACACAACTGTATCCTCACAGTTTGTTTGGGAACTTGGTGGTTCATATTTTATGGAATATTCTCCCAATCACTTGAGTTGTTTCTGTAAAAAGAAAATAGAGCTAGAATATATTTTTGTTTTTTTTCTACTTCTCATATGTGTTCTCTTCTTTTTTTCCTCTCATTTTAAAATCATGGTACTTGCTAGGAATGTCAACCAAAATAATTTGAGATCACTGTCCATTATTTTTCACACATATATCACATAACAGTCATTGGAAACCAAATTCAGGAGTGATTTGAACAAACTCTTGGGAGAACATTGCAGACACTTTTCTATAAAAAAATGTTTTTACTAAAATCAATGAAGAGACCCTTGCCCCTGACTGACTATGCGTTTATTTTTTGTAGGCATCAGTTTTCTCAGGCAAGGAAACAAGAGATGCTCTTAGAGAGGAGTGTGGTCCCAATCCTCAGACACTCCTCTCTTTGTGACTCCGACTTAAACTCTAGATCATTGTTAGAACTTGAAGAAGATATTTATATGGAAACAGAATTTGATTTGACTGAGTTGAGACCAGCCAGAAAATACAAAGAAGACCTAATATCTATCTGTTAATATTTTTATGAATCTGATATTTATAGAACAGCTCTCATATGCCAGATATTGCACTCAACATCAGGTAAAAGAGGTAAATAACACATGGGCCTTTACCTTAGGATCTTGTAGCCTGGACGACCTGTTCTTTAAAGAGGATATGATAAAGTTCTGCAAAATAGTGTGATCTGAGACACCCAAATTTCAGGCAAGTTATTAACTAAGTGAATTTCAGAATATCAACTGTTTTAATTTCCAAAAGCTCTCTAAGTATAAAAGACAATTTGAAGTCTTTAAAATAAGAGAGCAAGTGCATTGAAAACAGCCCTGCAGGAATTAGAGGGAAGGGAAGAAATGTGGTGGAAAGACACAACTATAGGGAATTTGTCACACATATTATTCAATAAATGTGGGAAAGCAATAGTCCATTGCTAAATGCCAAATCATTAATTTCCTGTGGATTATTTTATTGTTGTATATAAGAGTTTAAATGATCTTGTAGTCATTCAAAGTTCTGATGATATAATCTGGGCATTTCTTAACATAGAGTTTCTTAAAGTCAACTACTATCTACTCTTAACAGTTTCAAAAGGTTTTATTAACTGAATTATATCAAACTAATGCATCAGCTCTAAGAGTAGTGTAGGAAAGCATTTTTCTGCTCCCAAACTCGATCGTTATTTACTTTAATTCTATTACGAAATTAGATTTTTCTGTTTTGAATTTGTGTTGCTTTCTCAGATTTGAAAGTTGTCTGCAAACCCCGGAAATATTTGGAGTAACATAACAGTTCATAAAGTTACTAGTTTATCACAGATATCTTCTAGGCAATTAATCTACCAGTTATTATTAGAAATAATAAACACAGTACCTACTAAATCTTGCAAGGTAGTGAGTGACTATCAAGCCATTCTTAATCCTACAAATGTCAGTAAATTTTATAAAATGCTCAGCTTATATAGATGTTGAATTTAACATACAACTTACAATTTACAACCAGCAAATATATTACGCATGATTATAAATTGCATTGGAATTTTTTCATACCCATAAAAGGTCAGCTTTTACTACAATGTAAATTTAGAGCCTTTATTGAAATATGCCTTCTTGAAAGCTGCTGAGAATTTTTATGCAACCATTAACTGCATAAACACTTGTAAAGGACAGTGTGTCTCTAGAGACATACTCGTGTGTATGTGTGTATTTATCTGTATTTATAACCTTATGTGTGAATATACAATGTTGTATTTATCTGTACATATGTCTGCCCTACATCTGGAAGAATATATTTGTGTTTGTAGAAAGTTGGTCCAGTGTGCATATATAAATGCAAATTTTGAGTCTTAGAAGCATGCTTTTATATTTGTATGTCTTTTTCTCAGCAGCCCTGCCAGTTGGTATATCTCCTTGCTTATTTCCACTGTTTCCGTCCCCTGCAGTATCCCCCATGAAGTGGCGCTGAAAGATCACGTTAGCACAGTCATATGATGTGAAATACCACAAGTCTGCGATTTTTTGGTCTTGAGAGCGTTGCTGGGCTAAGAGGATGGAAATCTTTCAGTAATTATACCAGTTTGTATTCGTCTCACATTTGGGACCAAATACAAATCCAATCTACTCTTTCTCCCTGTGAATATTCATAAAAAACAAAGTGCCAATTCTGGGCTAATCATGTATGGAACCAAATATGTTGATGAGACCTAAGTATATACTGTATATATATACATATGAATGTATATATTTATACACATTAATTTTGCTTGTGTCCCCTGCTATGCAATTTGTTTGTTTAGTATAGGGCTGGCTGTTATAATGTGTTAATAAGCTGCTGAAAGCTTGGCACCTATTACTTGAAATGACAGCTATGTTAGAAGCCTATTAACACAACTCTGCAGCTACTAGAAATGAATTTCAAAGATGGTAAATGAACAAAAGCGATTCATATCTCTAAGAAAAGCAAACATTGTGCCCAGAACTACATATACTTTGAGAAGGTACAGTATATAAAACCTCTTTAACTCTCCCACTTAAAGAAACAGCGGAAGGGAACGTTTGGAGAAAGGAAAACTGCCTCTAAGATTTCCAAACAACCTTGAAGACATAAATGTAAAGGATACCACGCACGACTTCCTCTCTTTGTTTCTATTGTGTTCTGATGAGAACTGTGTTGCACATAGGAATAGAACGGTGCAGGTAGAGGAAATTCTCTTTTCTCACCGTGAAAAAACAAAACAAAACAAAACAAAAACACAATTAAATCATCTGGATTTAGCTCAAACTTTTTCTCCGTCTCTAAGTTTAAAAGGCCAGTGTCTGGAATTGTTCTTGAAGCCAGGCTTTCTATGAGTTGCTTGACTCTGCCTTTGAACTGCTTTCCTTTCCTTTGACTGTCATTGAAAGTTCACAAGACGTCTCAAAGGTCTGGGCAAACTTTAGATGTGATTATTAAAATAAAGTGTGTTTAACTTAGCCTTTTATTTTACTTTACTTTCCATAGCACAGTATATGGAAGAAGGTTCCCAGTTCAGGGCTGGTCATAGGCTGATGCTTGGGAGGCACAGTTCTACTTCTTTAAGTTAAATTAAGATGAAATTATTGAAGTTAAGACCTCTGATTTTGAAATTAGGTATAAGAAAATCCACAAAGGCTTAAAATTTGATGTAACAAGTAAACTAAAAATCTTAGCTTTTAGAGTTTATGACTAGTATATAAAAGCAGTAATAGACAGCTTTGTTTACTCATACCTCTTTAGTGAAAACTCTTTAATGTCCTGTACCTATGAAAGCTAGTTTTTAATTTATAGCTCTGTATATATAATACATGTACATATATAATGCATTATATATACATAATACATGTATATATAATGTCTTGTATTACTATCACCCTGTAAGCCTATGTATGGTTCCAATACCCTTCAAAAAGAAAGATTGGAATTCTTTGGGAAAGATAGAGAATATGTCTAGATTATAAAAACTTTAAGTCTCTCTCTCTCTCTCACTCACTCTGAGTGTGTGTGTATGTGTGTGTGTGTGTGTGTGTGTGTGTGTGTGTGATCACATTTGGCTGTCTACACTAAGAACACTTCACAATCATTTTGAGAGTTTGAGGAAGATTATTGTCATGTTAGAGAAATAAAATAATTGAGACAGAAGGCAAGCCTTTTTACCACTGAGACTCAGTAAAAAAAAAAATGTGTTTTCAACTTTGTCAAGAAAAAAAAACAAAAAAAACCTCAAGAATTTTTACAGGTAAGATGACACTGAAATTATCCTTAGGGACACTGACAGCATATGGTCTTACCTGAAATTCTGTCAACCTAAACTTATGACCCTCTTCTATAACAATGGTGCAGAAAATATTGATTTTGACCATGGTCTTGAAAGTGGGACAGCAAGCCCATTTATTAGCTGTTTTCATCCTTAGAGGTTATTGTAGTGAGTATCACTTTTTATCATATGATTGAAAATTAATCTAATATCTTAGAATTATGTAATGCATATATTAATAATAATAGTC
Organism: Rhynchomys soricoides; assembly: GCA_019843965.1. Classification (NCBI taxonomy): domain Eukaryota; kingdom Metazoa; phylum Chordata; class Mammalia; order Rodentia; family Muridae; genus Rhynchomys; species Rhynchomys soricoides. The sequence goes on from JADRCH010000088.1 coordinate 2,984,800, forward strand.
ACTCATATCTGAAGACCATAAATGGCCCATTCCATGCCAAATAGGTAACAGGGCTATATCTAAATTCATAAGCACATATTAGTCTTGCATTTACAAATGCCATCTATTGTTATCAGGTATACTAGCTCAGGTTTGTGATACTAGCACTTAGGAGGCTGAGACAGGAGGACACAAATGAGTCCAGACCAACCAGACTATATATTCAGTCTTGGTTACAGAATGAAAGCCTCTCTCAGAACAGATGTCAATAACCAGTTTTAAATGAACTGGCCAGGATTCTAACACTGTCCTTTCATCGATAGAATCTGGTCATTCATAAGATAAAACAATAACCACAAAATAAATATGACATTAATATTCCCAAGGTGCTATGACTTAATACTTCCTTACTCTTTACGAGAATTATCTTATTTTCAGTATTCTGTTAAAAATATGACATGTGGAATAAGTTGTAAAGAAGAGATGTCTAAAGTAAAGCATGAAGGACATACACCCAGGTGGTGTGCGGCCAGTACAGAAGTCAAGAAGTATAAATGCCAACACCTTAGATATCTCTGTCTATCACTACCCAATCCTCCCCACACACAACTCAAAATAACCAGTATCTGTACTGTCGCAAAGTTATCTGTAGTTTTGCAAACTAATACAAACAGTGTAGGGGCTAATTTAGTTTTCATGGACAGAATCATGTGGTGTAGGTTCTTTTGTTTATGTCTTTGCTGCATCATTATTATTAGTTGCATATAGTAATTAGAATATCCTTACTGAGGTATCCTGTATGCACAAAATTCATCCATTAATATGACAGTCTGGGGACTGGGGAGATGGCTCAGGGGTAGATAGCATGTACTACTTCCAGAGAGCCAAAGTTCAGTTCCCAGTTTCCCCATAGTTAGCTCACAACCACCTCCAGTGGCCTGGTACCTTCTACTGGCCTGCATCGACACCTGCATGAGTATGCACAAACTTACAGATACACATGAATACATACAATTAAAAGTAAAATATAAGCCTTTCAAATGGTGATCGTAGTTGTGCAGTAAGTTACAAAAATGAGATTTAGAACATAATCTTCAGAGAAAACAACTATTCTTAACTATTTGTTGTCCTTCCCGTTTCCCTACCCAGTGCAGCACCTGTTCTCACTCTACTCCATTGGCCCCTCCATGGTGTATTGTATTATTCTACATAGTAACATATTCTGTATACTTGTGAAAAATACATATTCTCCATCTAAAGGTAATACTGGATTATTTGATCAACATTTCTAATGTCAGTATTTAATCTTAGTCTTTAATAGTAATCATGTAGTATCTCCTTGTAAATTTTTAAAGATATAAACTCAAGCTTTTAGGGAATCAATTTTTTTTTCCTTTAAAAAATACATTTTTTTCTCAAATAATCTATCCTAGTTACAATCCCACTCCCACTCCAGCCAGTTCTTCCCCACCTCCCCTGTCACTCAGACACTCCCTCAATGTCTCTCAGTAGGAAACAAACAAGCTTCTAATGGATAAGAATACAATATATTATAATAAAATAAAGCAAAACCTAACATTTAGAGTTGAACAAAGCAAACAAACCAAAGGAAAATGATTCAGTAGAAGAAAAATCAGAGACCCACTCATTTGTGCACTCAGGAATCCCATAAAAAAACCAAACTGGAAGTCATAATGTATATAAAAAGTACCCATAGAAGGGAAAATGAAAATATACAAATAAAAGTTTTTAAAAATACAATTAAGGGCAGGGACTGAGGAAAAGCCTGCTTCCACCTGTGGCCAGAAACCCTGCCTGGGCCAACAGGCCTCTCCATATACCAGTAGCTCAGGGAGAAAGCTACCCGCCCACTTGTGCTGAGGAACCAGCAACAGGAGGACTCCAGACGCAGGGTCTGAAGAACAGCTGGAAGAGAAAACTGGTCATCCAGGAATATTAACATCTGAGCTTGAAGGAAAGACAAGCCACAGTCAGAGAGAGAAAGACCAACTAACTCTAGAGATACCAGATGGCGAAAGGCAAGGGCAAGAACACAAGGAACAGAAACCAAGACTACTTGGCTTCAGTTGAACCCAGCTCTCCCACCACAGCCAGCCCTGGATTCCCCAACACACCAGAAAAGGAAGACTCAGACTTAAAATCACTTATCAAGAGGATGATAGAAGATTTTAAGAAGGAAATAAATAACTCCCTTAAAGAAATATAAGAGAACACAGGTAAACAACTGGGAGCCCTTAAAGAGGACACACAAAAATCCCTTGAAGAATTACAAGAAAACACAATCAAATGGGCAGAAATACAGGAAAACACAATCAATCAAATGAACAAAACCATTCAGGAATTAAAAACAGAAATAGAAACAATAAAGAAATCACAAAGGGAGACAACCCTGGAATTAGAGATCATAGGAAAGAAATCAGGGGTCATAGATGCAAGCATCACCAACAGAATACAAGAGATGAAAGAGAGACTCTAAGGTGTGGAAGATACCATAGAAAACATGGACACAACAGTCAAAGAAAACACAAAATGCAAAAAGCTCCTAAACCAAAACATCCAAGATATCTGGGATGCAATGAGAAGACAGAACCTGAGGATAATAGGTATAGAAGAGAGTGAAGATTCCCAACTTAAAAGACCAGTAAATATCTTCAACAAAATTATAGAAGAAAACTTCCCTAACCTAAAGAAAGAGATGAACATAAATATACAAGAAGCCTACAGAACTCCAAATAGACTGGACCAGAAAAGAAATTCCTCCCGTCACATTATAGCCAAAACACCAAATACGCAAAACAAGGAAAAAATATTAAAAGCAGTAAGGGAAAAGGGGCAAGTAACATACAAAGGCAGACCTATCAGAATTATAACAGACATCTCACCAGAGACTGTGAAAGCTAGAAGATCCTGGGCAGAGCTCATATAGACTCTAAAAGAACACAAATGCCAGCCCAGGCTGCTATACCCAGCAAAACTCTCAATAATCATAGAGGGTGAAACCAAAATATTCTACGACAAATCCAAATTTGCACAGTATGTTTCCACAAATCCAGCCCTACAAAGAATAATACGTGGGAAATGCCAACGCAAAGAGGGAAACTACACTCAAGAAAAAGAAAGTAATCTTTCAACAAACTCAAAAGAAGATAGCCACACAAACGATATAAACAACATCAAAAATAACAGGAAATAACAATCACTATTCTTTAATATCTCTTAACATCAATGGTCTCAACTCCCCAATAAAAAGACATGGACTGACAGACTGGATCCATAAACAGGACCCAGCATTTTGCTGCATCCAGGAAACACACCTCCGTATTAAAGACAAACACTACCTCAGAGTAAAGGGCTGGAAAACAATTTTCCAAGCAAATGGCCCCAAGAAACAGGCTGGAGTAGCCATTCTAATATTGGATAAAATTGACTTTCAACCAAAATTCATCAAAAAGGATGAGGAAGGACACTTCTTACTCATCAAAGGAAAAATCTACCAAGAAGAACTCTCAGTTCTGAACATCTATGCCCCGAATGAAGAGCTCCCACTTTCATAAAAAAAACTCCACTAAAGCTCAAAGCACAAATTGCACCTCACACAATAATAGTGGGAGATTTCAATACCCTACTATCAACAATGGACAGATCTTGGAAACATAAACTAAACAGACACACAGTGAAACTAACAGATGCTATGAACCAAATTAACAGATATCTATAGAACATTTCATCCTGCATCAAAAGAATACACCTTCTTCTCAGCACCTCATGGTACCTTCTCCAAAACTGATCATACTATTGGTCACAAAACAAACCTCAATGGATATATAAGAAGATTGAATTAATCCCATGCCTTTTATCAGATCACTACGGATTAAGGTTGGTCTTCAATGGCAACAACATCAACAGGAAGCCCACATACACATGGAAGCTGAACAATGATCTGCTCAATGATAACTTGGTCAAGGAAGAAATAAAGAAGGAAATTAAAGACTTCCTAGAATTTAATGAAAATGAAAGTACAAGTTACCCAAACCTATGGGACACAATGATAGCAGTGTTAAGAGGAAAACTCATAGCTCTGAATGCCTCCAAAAAGACACTGGAGAGAGCACACACTAACAGCTTAACAGCACATCTGAAAGTTCTACAACAAAAAGAAGCTAAGACACCCTAGAGGAGTAGAAGGCAGGAAATAATCAAATTAAGGGATGAAATCAACCAAGTGGAAACTAAAAGAACTATACAAAGAATCAACAAAACCAAGAGCTGGTTCTTTGAGAAAATCAACAAGATAGATAAACCCTTAGCCAGACTAACCAGAGGGAAAAGAGACAGTATCCAAATTAACAAAATTAGAAATGAAAACAGAGATATAACAACAGACTCTGAGGAAATTTAAAAAACATCAGATCCTACTACAAAAGCCTATATGCAACAAAATTGGAAAATCTGGAGGAAATGGACAAGTTTCTAGACAGATACCAATTACCAAAGTTAAATCAGGATCAGATAAACCATCTAAACAGTCCCATAACTCCTAAAGAAATAGAAGCAGTCATTAAAAGTCTCCCAACCAAAAAAAGCCCAGGACCAGATGGGTTCAGTGCAGAATTCTATCAGACCTTCGAAGAAGACCTAATACCAATACTCTTCAAGCTATTCCATAAAATAGAAACAGAAGGAACACTACCCAATTCATTCTATGAGGCCACAGTTACACTGATACCAAAGCCCCACAAAGACCCAACAATAAAAGAAAACTTCAGACCAATTTCCCTTATGAATATCGATACAAAAATACTCAATAAAATTCTTGCAAACCAAATCCAAGAACACATCAAGACAATCATTCACCATGATCAAGTAGGCTTCATCTCAGGGATGCAGGGATGGTTCAATATCCGGAAATCCATTAATGTAATCCACTACATAAACAAACTCAAAGAAAAAAACCACATTTTCATATCATTAGATGCTGAAAAAGCATTTGACAAAATTCAACATCCCTTCATGATAAAAGTCTTGGAAAGGTCAGGAATTCAAGGAGCATACCTAAACGTAGTAAAAGCAATATACAGCAAACCAGTGGCCAACGTCAAACTAAATGGAGAGAAACTTGAAGCAATCCCACTAAAATCAGGGACTAGACAAGGCTGCCCTCTCTCTCCCTATCTATTCAACATAGTACTTGAAGTTCTAGCTAGAGCAATCAGGCAACAAAAGGAAATCAAAGGGATACAAATTGGAAAGGAAGAAATCAAAATATCACTATTTGCAGATGATATGATGGTATACTTAAGTGACCTGAAAAACTCCACCAGAGATCTGCTACAGCTGATAAACAACTTCAGCAAAGTGGCTGGATACAAAATTAACTCAAGCAAATAGTAGCCCTCGTATACTCGAAGGATAAACAGGCTGAGAAAGAAATTAGGGAAATGACACCCTTCACAATACTCACTAACAATGTAAAGTATGTTGGTGTGACTCTAACCAAACAAGTGAAAGATCTGTATGACAAGAACTTCAAGTCTCTGAAGAGAAAAATCGAAGAAGACCTCAGAAGATGGAAAGATCTCCCATGCTCATGGATCGGCAGGATTAACACAGTTAAAATGGCCATCCTGCCGAAAGCAATATTCAGATTCAATGCTATCCCCATCAAAATCCCAACTCAATTCTTTGTAGACCTAGAAAGAGCAATTCTCAAATTCATATGGAATAACAAAAAACCCAGGATAGCAAAAACTATCCTCAACAATAAAAGGTCTTCTGGGGGAAATCAGCCTCCCTGACCTCAAGCTGTACTACAGAGCAGTAGTGATAAAAACTGCATGGTATTGGTACAGTGACAGGCAGGTTGATCAATGGAACAGAATCGAAGACCCAGAAATGAATCCACACACATATGGTCACTTGATCTTCGACAAAGGAGCTAAAACAATACAGTGGGAAAAAGACAGCATCTTCAACAAATGGTGCTGGATCTACTGGTGGTCTACATGTAGAAGATTGCAAATTGATCCATTCCTATCTCCCTGCAAAAAAGCTCAAGTCCAATTGGATCATGGACCTTCACATAAAACCAGATACACTGAATCTAATAGAAGAGAAAGTAGGGAAGAGTCTCGAACACTTGGGCACAGGGGAAATGTTCTTGAACAGAACACCAATGGCTTGTGCTCTAAGGTCAAGAATTGACAGATGGGACCTCATAAAATTACAAAGCTTCTGTAAGGCAAAGGACACTGTAATTAGGGCAAAACGGCAACCTACAGATTGGGAAAAGATCTTTACCAATCCTATATCTGATAGAGGGCTAATATCCAATGTGTACAAAGAACTCAAGAAGCTAGACTCCACAGATACAAATAACCCTATCAAAAAATGGGGAAGTAAGCTAAACACAGAATTCTCAACTGAGGAAACTCGAATGGCCGAGAAGCACCCAAAGAAATGTTCAACATCCTTAGTCATCAGGGAAATGAAAATCAAAACAACCCTGAGATTCCACCTCACACCACTCAGAATGGCTAAGATCAAAAACTCAGGTGACAGCAGATGTTGGTGAGGATGTGGAGAAAGAGGAACACTCCTCCATTGCTGGTGGGAATGCAAATTGATACAACCTCTCTGGAAATCAGTTTGGCGGACCCTCAGGAAATTGGACATAATACTACCTGAGGACCCAGCTATTCTACTCCTGGGCATATACCCAGAAGATGCTCCAACATGTAATAAAAACACATGTTCCACTGTGTTCATAGCAGCCATATTTATAATAACCAGAAGCTGGAAACAACCCAGATGTCCCTCCACAGAGGAATGGATACAGAAAATGTGGTAGTACATTTACACAGTGGAATACTACTCAGCTATTAAAAACAATGACTTCATGAAATTCGTAGACAAATGGATGGATCTTGAAAAGATCATTCTGAGCCAGGTAACGCAGTCACAAAAGAATGAACATGGTATGTACTCACTGTTAAGTGGTTATTAACCTAAAAGTTTGAAATACCCAAGAGTCACTTTGCAGGAACAGTAGTACTGAGTACGAGGTCCCAGATGGAGGGCTTGGAGAAAGGACTGAAGGAGCTGAGGGAGTGTGCAGCCCCAGGGAGGTAGCAACACTGGCAACTGGCCTGACCGCCCATATTTCTGGAGACTGATCCACCAACCAACTAAAGAATACACATGGAGGGACCCATAGTGCTGGCCACAAAGACTGCAGAGGAGAGTCTTGTTACCAGTCAGGGGGAGGAGAGGCCCTTGGGCCTGAGGGTGTTATATCCCCCAGTATAGGAGAATGTCAAGGAGGGAAGACCAGATTGGGTAGGGGGTGGGGTGGGGAGGTGGGTTAGAGAATATCCCCATAGTGGCAGGGGGAGGGCGGAGGGAATGGGGAGGTTCCAAAGGGGAGATCTGGAAAGGGGGAAACATTTGAAATGTAAATAAAATATGAAAAAAAATACAATTAAGAGGAAAAAGCAAACTCCCTTACATTACCCCGAGAGACAATGACCCTCCAAGGATGTTGTTTTGTTTCTATTGGCCATCTATTGCCAGACATGCAGCCTACTCTCAGTTGTACTTTATTTTCCCAGTGAGACTCTCTTGGAGGGTACTAAATTTTCATTTTTAAGTGATTATCAATTGGAGATTTCTTCTGAGTTAGGGCTGGGGGATGTGTTCACTTCTTTTAGCTCTGGGGCCCTATCTAACACAAACCTTTGAAAGCTCTGTGCATGGTGCCTCAGTCTCTGTAAGTTTGTATGTGCATCCATCACACTGATTTAGAAGGATGAAAGGGTGTCCTTCATCCCCTCTGGCTCTTGAACTCTCTCTGCTTCTTCTTCCTTAGGTTTCCTGGAGCCCTGAAAGCTGTGGTGGGGGTGAGGATTTGATGTAGACATCTCATTTATGGCTAAGTGTTCCAGGGTCTCTCACTCCATGCTTAATGTCTGGCTGTCAGTGTCTGTATCTATGGTGCAGAAGGATGCTTCTCTGATGATGGCTGAGGAAGGCACTGATGCTCCAGCAGATTTGTGCCAGATAGGATCCTAGACAGCTGTGTCATTCTCCATTTTGTAAATATACTATGTTTTCTTTTTTCATTCATTCTGAGGAAAAGCTAGTTGCTTCCAATATTTGGCTACTATGAGTATACCATATTCTTTGAGTATAAGCCCAAGAGTGGTAAAGCTGGATCTTGATTTAGATTGATTCCAATTTTGCTGAGGAATCACTACACTAATTTCAATAGTGGTTATGACAGTTTGCACTCCTACTAGCAATGGATGAATGTTTTCCTTAGTCCAAATTCTCACTATCATGAGCTAGCACTTATTTTTATTGATTTTAGCCATTCTTATGGGTGTAAGATAAAAAATCTCCAAGTAGTTTTGATTTGGAGTTTCCTGATGACTAAGGATGTTGAACATTTGTTTTAAGTGTGGGAATTCAATTTTTATCATATTTATTAATTTTTTTTCTGTGCCCTGTGTAGACATGTATTTGTTCATACATGCATGCATGTATCATGAAACATGTATGTGGCTGTCACAGAGGAGTCCATTTTATCCTTCTACCATGTGGATCCTGGGGATCAAACTCAGGAATTCAAGCTTGGCAGCATGCACCTTTACCTGCCGAACCATCTAGACTGTCAGAAATTTTATCTTCATGGCAAAACTGAGAATGTAAAAAAAAAAAAAAAAAAAAAAGAATCCATATAGTCTTCTGAGCTCCCTTTCTTGTATTTCACTGTAGAGCTACATTTGTTAGAACTGGTATATCTGCAGTGACATAACACATATATCTCATAGTTTACATTAGGGATAACCTTGATGTGGCATATTCCGTGGGGTTGAAAATGTGTATAATGGTCTGTAACTTCCATGTTAGTATAAAGTAGATCATTTTCACTGCCTTAAAAACCCTTTGTTCTCTGATGTTTGCATCCTTCTTCCTTGAATCCCAGCAATACATTTACTTTGCCTTTTCCGGAATACTACATAGTTGGATTCATACAGAATTCAGTTCTTCTAGATTGACTTCTTTCATTTAATAGTATTTATCTAAGATTTCTGGGTGTCTTTCTATGACTTGATGGCTAATGTCTTCTTAGTAATGAATATGATTCTGTTTTATGGATCTACTACTGTTTTTCTATGCACTCATTGAGGACATCATGATTATTTCAAAATTCTGACAATTATGATATCAGCTACAAAGCTAATATACAGGCTTTCATGTGGTTATGTAAGGGTTCAGTTCCTTTCAACAAATACCGAAAGACATGATTTTACATGTAGTAACAGAATGCTTAGTTTTGTACTAAACCAACAAGTTGTCTTCAAATATTGCTGTACCATCTTGCTTGGCTCCAAGAAAGGATGCTGGTCATCACCAGTATCTGTAGTGTCTGTGTTCCAGATTTCCACCATCCCAACAAGTGTGTGATGGAAATTCAATTATTCTAATTTATATTTCATGATAATAAATCATATGTGTGTTTTGTTTTGTGTGTGTTCGTCATGCTTATACTATATCTTCTTGGAGGGATTTGCTGAGTTCTTTGACTTATTTGAGAGCTAGAGAAACGGATTAGAAGTTAGGAGCATTTGCTCCTTTTACAGAAGACCCAAGTTTGGTTCCTATCAAACATTGTGTGACCCACAGCTGCCAATAACTCCAGATCCAGAGCCACTGAAGAATACTCCTGGCCTACTTAAGTACCCTTCCCTCCCTTCCCCAACAGCACAATACATAAAATAAAATACAAGAAGTTACTTTATTACTGAGATTTAAAATTATGTATATTTTACATAAATCCTTCATCAAATGTCTTCTGCAGAAATGTTCTCTCAGTCTGTGCCTTCACTTTTCATCTGCTCAACAGCATCTTTTACAAACTGGAAATGTGTAAGTTGAATGAGGTCCTGCTCCTCAATACTTTCATTCCTAGAATGTGCCTTTGGCAATAAATTTCAGAAGTCATCCTCAAACTTGTGATCAGCTAGGTTTCCTTCCAAAATGTCAATGGTTTTGTGTGATATATTTATACCTGTGATTATGTATGGTTAATCTGGGTGAAGGGTGAGTCTAGATTCACTCCTTACTTTGCACTTTGGTATCATTTTTCTAGCTCACTGTTTAAAGCATTACCTCTGCTCTACTATCCCAGCATCTGGTCCTTGGCCAAGCATTAATGATTTCCCATTATGGGATTGCTTTCTCATCTTTGTTTCTAATGAAGTTGAATCCTTTTATAAGTGGCTATCGTTTCCTCCCTAGTTTGTTTTGTAAATGTCATGCAAGGAGACTTTAAGAGTTATGTGTGGTCTTCCTTCTTCTTGAGCTTCATGTGGCCTGTGAATTGTATCTTGGGTATTCTGAGTTTTTGAGCTAATACCCACTTATCAGTGAGTGCATACCATGTGCGTTCTTTTGTGATTGGGTTACCTCACTCAGGATGATATTTTCTAGTTCCATCCATTTGTGGGTGCTTCGGTCCTTCTTAGGAGGAACAAAATGCTCACGGTAGCAAATACAGAGCAAATGTGGAGCAGAGACTGAAGGAAAGGCCATCCAGAAACTTCCCCACTTGGGGATCCATCCCATATTCAGTCACCAAATGCAGACACTATTGTGGATGACAAGAAGTGCTTGCTGACAGGAGCCTGATATAGCTGTCTCCTAAGAGGCTTTGCCAGAGCCTGACAAATACAAAGACATGTGCTCACAGCCAACCATTGGACTGAGCTTGGGGTCCCCAATGGAGGAGTTAGAGAAAGGACTGAAGGAGCTGAAGAGGTTTGCAACTCCATAGGAAGAAGAACAATATCAACCAACCAGAGCCCCTCAGAGCTCCCAGGATTAAACCACAAACCAAAGAGTACACATGGAGGGACCCATGGCTCCATTCACATATGTAGCAGAGGAGGGCCTTGTTGGGCATCAATGGGAAGAGAGGCCCTTGGTCCTGTGAAGGCTTGATGCCCAAGTATAGGGGAATGCCAGGGTGGTGAGGCAGGAGTGGGTGGGTGGGTGGGAGAACACCCTCATAGAAGCAGGGGGAGGGGAGATGTAATATGGGGTTTTGGGGGGAATGGGAAAGGGGATAACATGTGAAATGTAATTAAAGAAACTATCCAATAAAAAATAATAAAATAAAATGTAAGCAAAAGAAAAAAAGTTAGGTGTGTTTTATTGTGTGACTTTACTTTCTGATTACTAATACATTACCCAAAATTTAATTTTAGATCAATTTTTAGGTTATGCTTTTATCTAAGCTCTTCCAAATAATCTGTTTTTAAAAATATATTGACAAATTTTTGATGTTATTAATGTCTACATGATCTGTAGTGATGTACCTATTCATATTGATCTTGTTATTTTTGACCATCATTTTCATTTATCAATATAATCATATATAATTAAAGTATTACTTTTTAAAATAAGATGTATTTTATTGGTGTTATGCAGTGAAGATTATAGAACATACACTCATCCTTTTATGTGCCTTCACCCATTCGTTTTGTATTAAATTTCTATTTTTAATTTTAGAAGCTGTATTACACAGAGCTTCAGATTTCTGATATACTATTTATTTTGTATTCATTTAAAATTATGAATTTTCTTTAAATATAATCCTAGCTGTTTTTCACAAGTTGAAATATATAATATTGCCCTTAGATGAATATGTTATCTAAATTTAACTTTTCTTTGATCTGTGAATTATTTAGAATTCCATTCCTAAATTATTAACATGTAGGGATTCGCAAGTTACCATTTTACTAACTTCTAGGCTATATGCATTAGGATCCTAGAAACTATTCTATTTGGCTTCATTCTTTTGAAATTCTAAGAAATTACTTCATCCCAGTATATGACCAACATTGGGACAATACCTAAAAGTAACTGATATTCTTAACTGTTTGGCCCTGTGCTTAAATACTTTTAAAATCTGTAATTTGATCTGATTATGATGGTGCATACCTGTAATCCCAGCATCCTGGAAGATGATGAGGAAGAGCATGAGTCTAAAGCTATCTGGCCCAACTACCTAGACCCTGTTTCCAAAACAAGTGCTAATTTAACTGTTATATCAATTACTTAAAATGTGTTTAAATTGTTACTTAGGATTGTTTGTTTAATTGTATCATTTTTAAATTTATTTCTGAAGGCAAATTCACATACTTTTCTGGTGAAGCTCTATTATGTCTTTCTTTACCTATGGCAATACTTTTTATTATTATTAAATTTATTTATTTACTTAACAACCCAATATTAGTCCTCCCTCTCCTCCCAGTACCCCCTCAAGCAGTCCTCCCTCAACCACCCTCCCCTTGCTTTTTGAGAAGGGGAAGCCCCCTTTTAAATATCACCATACACACACTAACTCCCTCAGCCCTGCATGTGAAGTCATTGCAGGATGTGACACATTCTCTCCCACTGAGACTAGACAAGGCAGTCCATTTAGGAGTGGGGAATCCATAGGCAGGCAGGCAATAGGCTGAGAGACAGCCTCTGTTCCAGTTATTGGGGTACCTGAATGAAGACCAAGCTGCTCATCTGCTAAACGTGAGTGGGAGGCCTAGATATACCTGATGCTCTCTCTTTGTTTGGTAGTTCACTCTCTGGGAGACCTCAAGGGGTCCCCGTTCATTGACTTTGTTTGTCTTCCCATGGAGTTGTTATCTTCTTCAGGATCCCCAATTGTTTTCCCAACTCTTCCATAAGACGGCATGAGCTCCATCTAATGTTTGGGTTTGAGTCTCTTCATGTCTATCCATTGGTTGTTTGGTGGAGCCTCTCAGAGGACAGTTATGCTATGTTCCTGTCTGCAAGTATAACATAGTAGTATTAGGGATTGGTTCTTGTCAATGGGATAGGTCTCAATTTGGGGCAGTCAGTAGGAGATAGGAGATCATTCCCTAAGTCTCTGTTCTATATTTGCTCCTGCACATTTTGTACGGAGGACATATTTTTTGTCAAAGGATTTGTGGGTAGATTGCTGTCCTTATCCCTCCACTGGGAGTTCTGCCTGGGTACAGGAAGTGGTCCCTTCAGGATTCATATCCCCCACTATTAGGAGTCTCAGCTAGAGTTGCTTCTATAGATACCCTGGGGCCTCTCCCTATCTCAGGTATCTGGCATGTCCTAGATATTGTCCCCATCTCCCTTTTCTCTCCTCTGTTCTTCCTACATCCGATCCTCCACTGTCCCATTCCCCTTCCCATCCCTTCCTCCCAGTTCCCTCCTTTTGCTGACCTTCAATATATATTTTGTTTCCCGTTCTGAGAAAGATTGAAGCATCTTCCTTTAGGCCCTTCTTGCAATTTGGCTTCTTTGGGTCTACTGATTATAGAATGGTTTGTGCTTTATGGCTAATAACCATTTATTACATGGTGAGTACATACCATGCATGTTCTTTTGGGTCTGGGTTTCCTCACTCAGTATGATATTTTCTAGTTCCATCTATTTGTCTGGAAATTCTTGATATCTGTTTTTTTGATGGCTAAGAAGTATTTCATTGTATAGATATACTACTTTTTTTGTGTGTGTGTCCATTCTTCAGTTGAGAGACATCTATGTTGTTTTCAGTTTCTGGCTATTATGAATAAACCTGCTATGAACATAGTTGAGCAAGTGTCCTTGTGGAATGGTGGAGCATCTTTTGGGTATATGCTCAGGAGTAATATGGCTGAGTATTGAAGGAGAACTATTCCCAATCTTCTGAGAAACTGCCAGATTGATTTCACAGTGGTTGTGTAAGTTTGCACTTTCACCAGCAGTGGATGAGTGTTTCCTTTTCTCCAAAGCCTCCTCAGCATGTGCAACCTAACACCGAAGACACATTTTCCACATAAAAGTTTGGTGTTGTGCCATAGCTCTATAAACCCTTTGCTTAAGAGATGAAGATAGACAGATCCCTGGAGCTCATTGGCCATCCAGTCTAACTGACTTGATAAACTCCACGATCAGTGAAAGACACTCTCTAGAAAAGTAAGGTGGAGAGAGATCAAGTAGTACATCCAACAATGATTACTGTCCTCTACCTATGATATCACACACACACACACACACAAACACATGACCCTCCACATACATGCACACAATCATTACTGTAATCCTCCCTATTTTGATTGCTCTTTAGCTCTTTCCCTGAGATGTTCTCAGAAGAAGCATTGCTACGGTCTCCACACTCCACTATTATCAACAGTACAAACCTTTGTCCTAAATCTTTCCCAATCTACATGTGCATCTGACAAGTTAGCTAATTATTTGGGAAATCGTTTTATTTTTGAAATAAACTGGGCCTAGAAAGCAATATTGTAAAAGAATTATTTATTTATTTATTTATTTAGTATGAGTGGATTCCTGAGTACATGTATTTGCACCATGTGTGTATAGGAACCTGTCAACGTAAGTTAGAAGAGTATATCAGATCCCCTGGAACTGGATTCACAGGTATTGTCAAATACCACATGGTTCCAGGAAACCAAAGCTGATACTCTCTAAGAACAATAAGTGCTTTTGACCACTGAGCCATTTCCCCAGCCCCTAAGTTAATGTTTTTGATTATGCCAATCCTGAAAGGAAAAAAACATTGAAATTATGTGACAATTATTGTCTGAACTATTTCCCAAGAAAATACCTGGGAAATTGACTAAAGAATGAACAAATTGTTACATTCTTTGGCCTAATTCTATAGTGGATTTTATAACAGTATTAGAAGGTACTATAAGGGTCTGCTATACCAATCAAGAGATGATAATATTCAAAGTTTTAATTTGAAAAACAAGCAAGATAAAAAGAACAATAAAGTTTTAGACAATTAGTGATGGATGTTTTTCTAAAATTTCTAACGACATTGTCATGTCAAGTACATTGGCTAGAGGCAGCGATGTTATAAAATATGCAACTCCATTGTCATAGATAAAGTAAATATTAGCTCAAAGTCTTTCTGAATCTTATTTCTTTATTACTCATAGAGTGTAGTTCTTCCACACCAAGAAAGTCACATGGTTCTTACATAAGGAAATCTTACAACATGAAGTGTAGGGCTGCATAAGGTAACTGCAATGCATATTTACTATTTTCAGTTCCTTCTAAGTATTAACTATTGCCACCCAGCCAATGAAATGCTACATATTCTTTATCTGCTTTAAGCTTGATAGTCTTTTGACGTCTATAGGACAATCCATAAAGAGTTCTGAGAAGATCTGCTTTCTTGGTTGTCACTTCAAGTTCATGTTTGTTTGAGTTACTGTATGCCTCCTCCTCAGCCAGTTCAACTCCAATAATTTCCTCAATTTAAGAACTAAATCTCAGATGCATTCTTAGCAGACTCCTTTCTTCAGAAGCTCAGTGCATTCTTCCTTGGGCTGGGAGCTTCCTGGATATCAAAGGCGACTTTTAGTAGTAAAGAGAGCCATGAAGAGGCAGAGGAGCCCAGGACCTGACCCCATGCTACTCCTGCTGCTTGAGAAAGCAGAGAAGTTAAAAACACTCACTAAATAATTCTCTTTAAATCAGAAGAAAAGTGATTTTTTTACAGTTAACAGTTAGATGCATGATGATTAATGTTTCCAACCTTGAGGGCAAACTCTGCCTGTTTAGTATGAATTTTTTATTCCTGTGTTTCAAGTGAAAAATATCCTGAGGTCCTTTTGAATTTCAAACAATTAGTCCAAATTCAAAATGTATTAGGTTAATTGTGTATTTTTAATCTAATTTTAATATTCTTTGACTCTGAAATTGATAAGATAGCATTTATTTGCTCTTAAAGTCTTTCAAAGTTTATAACAATCTTTTATGCCTTTTAAATGGCATTAATGCTTAATGATAAAAACCTGGCCTAAGGAGGAGATAATGTTTAAGAACTATATAAACCCATGGGGCTGGGGTGTAAATCATCTCTCTGGTCTTTTTCAGAGTACATATTCTATTTTATGAAATTTAGCAGGGGGTTCCTCCTCTGGGGACAGTTGGCTTAGATATAAGTAATTGCAGAGGCAGACATGAATTCCGCCATTAGCTGTATCAGTGGATTCATAAGAAGACAAAGACAGCAGCTGATACAGTCTTTGTTTGAGGCAGCAAGGGATAAATTGCCCTTTTTCTTTTCTCATATTAAGAACAAAAGAAACAGACTTCAGTGAAGATCTTGGTTCATCTGTGTTACCCTGGGCAGGTATCAATTTCCTTGGGTGTTAAACGTACAAAATTTTAAGAAATGTGTATATAAAGAAAAAAATAGTAGAATTTTTGTTAGATGATACAAATTCAACAGTAGTCATTGTAAGGAGGCATATATAGGTAATTTTAAGTGTATGTTATGGAATGTTTATTTTATTTGTTACAGAGATACCATAGAACTATTAAATCTTGTTATTATTTTATATTTCAAAATTATTCTTACATTAACTTAAGTATCTCAGCCAACTTTAACCTTGATGAGTCAGCTGTTATATTTCCCTTCCATGGATTCCTGGTTTCAGTCTTCTGCCTGGAAGGTCATCATGGCAACAATTCAGCTCAAACCATGCTTGCCAGGAGCAGTGTCAGAAAACACACATCTCATCCTCAAATGTAAAGGAAGTACTTAAGCCTTTCTGAGAGTAAAATTCCCATAAGGCTTCAAGAATGAGGCTGAGATGAGAATGCAAAGCCCCATCCTTTTGTCTTCACCCCTTTGCCTCTGGGGGCCCCTCACATTTCTATGATGACCTGGGCTCTACAAAATAAGTCTTTACATGTACATCACTAAGAATTCATAGAGACCAGCCACGATAAGGCTCCCTAAGCTGAGATGGTCGCTCAGAACTTATTCTGACAATGGTTGTTACTGATGTTATTGTCAGCAGTTGCTTCCAAGCTCCAACTCAGAAGAGCAGGATGATGTTTGTGAGAGAAAATGACAACCCTTTCTCTTAAGAAAGAGCAGCTGCAGACTAAGTCTGTCATGTAAGTGCCTATAATGTTTCCACCTTGCCGTGTGGTCTGTTTTGAACCTGATTTGGCTAGTGGGCTAGTGTTGGTGTCTCAGGATTACATGGTGTCACTTTTCTGATCCAAAACATGTAGATTAAAGCAGTGGGGACGGGCATAGTGTAGTCATCCCAACTACTTTTCTCAAGCCAGCTTATATTGCTTGTGCTGATTGACTTCCCCCTTGTACTGGCTGGTTTTCTGTGTCAACTAGACACAAACTGGAGTTATCACAGAGAAAGGAGCTTCAGTTGAGAAAATGCCTCTATGAGATCCAGCAGTAAGGCATTTTCTCAATTAGTGATCAAGGGGGAGGGCCCCTTGTGGGTGGTACCATCTGTGGGCTGATAGTCTTGGGTTCTATAAGAAAGCAGGCTGAGCAAGCCAGGAGAAGCAAGAAAGCATGTAAGCAGCATTCTTCCATGGCCACTGTATCATCTCCTGCTCTTTGACCTGCTTGAGTTCCAGTCCTGACTTCCTTTCATGATGAACAGCAGCATGGAAGTGTAAGCTCAATAAACCATGCTTCTTGGTCATAATGTTTGTACAGGAATAGAAACCCTGACTAAGACAAATTAGTACCAGTGTAGTGGGGTATTCCTGTGACAACCTGACCATGTTTTGGGGAAGACTGTGGGAGGAATTTGGAACTTTGAGCTAGAAGAACCATTGGTATGTTAAGAGCTCTGTGAGATGTTCTGCAGAAGATTGGAAGATAATGTTGAGAACAGTGCAGAAGATGGAGGCCTGGCTTGTGAAATTTCAGAGGGAAGATTAAAGACTCTTATCAGGGCCATTGCTAGTTTGACTTAAGATTCTGTGGTTTTGGTTAGCTGGGGCTGAAGAAATAAGCTGTGATTAACAAGATACCAGAACTACTTAAGCAAAACCATTGTATTGCTGGGACTATTGATGCTGGTTAGCTGGAGCTAAGAAACTAGTAGTGATTAAGAAAAGACCAGCATCACTGAGGTGACATCTTCTGGGAAATATTTCCTGAGAGCACAAAGGGCTGTGTTCCAGAGATAGCCAAGGTTGTACATTGTGCTGTGGCTGGACTTGGTAATGTGTAAGAGTCACCCAGGTGGTACTGGTTTTGAAGGCATGAAGAAGTCATGAAGATCAGCTGAGGACTGGGCACTGTGAGAGGTCATGAAAGGCCATTGGTGAAGGTCCAGCCTCAGTTGCAATTGACAGCCCAGAACTGAAGGGGTCCTGCAAAGGAGGTGAGACTTGGCACCATGAAGAGAGCCTATGAGAAACTGTTGGTAAACCTAGTTGCAGTGGAAGACAGCAGTGTTTTGGAGATGCCAGTACCATGAGATGACCACCAAGAACAGCAGCAGCAATGGAGTACAGGCAACTGGAAGACAAGGTGTGTGCTACAAAAGGCAGAGCTGGAGAAGTGACTCAAACTCTTGGAGGAATCCAGAAGATCATGAGTGGATCCCAGACATTGGACGGTTGGAATTTGATTTTGCTTTTGATTGTGACTGTGACCTGATATTTTTCCCTCTTGAAGAAAGAAGGTATTTTAGTGGAGCCCACAGTTAAGAGACTTTGAATTTTTAAAAGACTTTGAAAAGGGACTGAAATGTTAATATGTAAGAATTTGCAAAGACCATGGAACTTTTAAAGTTATTTAGATCTTGGGGATGAACAAGAAAGTAAGGGTCAAGGCTTAATGGTGATGTGTTTGTTTGTCAAGTTGACAAGGGGTCAATTGTACTGGCTAGTTTTGTGTGTCAACTTGACACAAGCTGGAGTTATCACAGAGAAAGGAGTTTCAGTTGAGAAAATGCCTCGCTAAGATCCAGCTGTAAGGCATTTTCTCAATTAGTGATCAAGGGGGAGGGCCCCTTGTGGGTGGTGCCATCTGTGGGCTGGTAGTCTTGGGTTCTATAAGAAAGAAGGCTGAGCAAACCAGGAGAAGCAAGAAAGCATGTAAGCAGCATTCTTCCATGGCCACTGCATCATCTCCTGCTCCTTGACCCACTTGAGTTCCAGTCCTGACTTCCTTTCGTGATGAACAGCAGCATGGAAGAGTAAGCTGAATAAACCCTTTCCTCCCCAACTTGCTTCTTGGTCATGATGTTTGTGCAGGAATAGAAACCCTGACTAAGACACCCCTTTTAAAAACCCCAACACTATTGCTGATGCCAAAAAGTACATGCAGCCTGGTATGGCTGTCGCCTGAGAGGCACTGCCAGCACCTGACCAATACAGGTGCAGTTACTCACTGCCAACCATCGGACTGAGCCCGGGGACAATAATAGAAGAGTTAGGGGAAAGACTGAAGGAGCTGAAAGGGATTGCAACCCCATAGGAAGAACAAAGATATCGACTCAGCGGACCCCCCAGAGCTTTCAGGAACTAAACCACCAACAAAAAGTACACATGGAGGGACCCAAGGCTCCAGCTACTGTGTATGTATTGGTCATGGTAGCAGCTTATCTGGCATCAATGGGAGGGGAGGCTCTTGGCTCTCTGGAGGCTTGTTGCCCCATAGTAGGGAAGAAGGATGCCATTTGAAATGTAAATAAATAAAATAAACAATTTAAAAATGTGTAGGCTTGCCTAAACTTGCAAAACCACATTACTGAGTTTTAGCAGAATAAATGGGAGCCCTTAATTCATCCGACCCATTAGTTGAAAATTATGTACTGAAATTCTTCCGACTTTATCTTTAGTAATTTTTCTCAGTTCTGAATGCATGTTGGGACTAACTTATCATCACACACAAACAGCCAGCCTGCTAATGTTATTAGACTTTTGCAAATGAGTTCAGGTCAAACAGGTAGCTTAAAATCAGTGGTGTTGGGGACATTTACCTTAGAAACCTTTAGAATTTGTAAACGAAGTCTTCGGGAGCATTCCACTTGTTGGGAACTAGCTTCCAACTGAGTAGCCATTGCTTACCCTTGGATCTCCAGTTTCTCTGGACCTAAGTCTGTGCCTTGCTCTCCTAAAAAAGTCTTAGACTGTTCATTCTTATTAGACTTTTCATTTAGTCCATCTGGATTCCTGCTTGAAGAGTTCTAATGCCTGATCACCCAAGATCATTACTGTGTCATCAATTCTAGAATTTTCCTAACCTCATTGATTCTCAGTCTTCCACCACGGTCCTGTATTCTCTGTTCTGTAATATAGCAATGATCACTGTGCCTCCTAAAGTCAGTCTGTGACCTTCCACTTTAACTGACATGTTTTATATGCAAAGTTGGACTCTTTCTGATTTGTGGTCCTGGATGTGCTCTACCTAACCCCCTCCGAATTTACTCTGTCCCAATTAACTGAAATAACCCAATACTCTTTCTGAATAATTAAAAAATATCCATTTGTTCCACCTAGAAATAGTTTTCTATATTATTAAAGTTTAAATTATTTAAATGTAATTTGTTAGTGGCTTTAATTTCAAAACCTATTTTAACATTTTAATAAATAATAACATTTAATATCCATAATGAGCATTCACCATATATAAAGTATTTAATTTCCAAGTGCACTATCTATATTTTCTTATAAAATAATGAACATTAATTGCCACTGTTTCTGTCTTGCACACTGTCTGTAAGCTTTGACTGTATTAACCAATGCAAATATCTGTGAGGTATATGCTATTCTTATGCTCTTCATTTTATGGATGAAAAAGTAAGATAAATAGAGGTTTTGGTGACAAACAAACAGCAAAATTTTAGCTAAAACCGGGATGATCTGGCTTCAGATCCACCATCATAAACATCCTGTTGTCCCACTCCTTCCTAAATTGAAACCTGAAGGTGGCCCTTATGAACAAGCTTCATTTGCTCTTTCTAATGTCAGTGGCTCATAACTGGCAGAAGAAATCCTGGGAGTTCTGGTTGGAGAAATTCTCATGCCCATGAGGAGAAGGAGAGGGCTTATTAGGAAGAGACCCACTGAACCACATTTAACCACCAGCCAGCAAATAGTAAAATTCCTTTTCTTTCACACAATTTCTCCCCTTACTTGTGATAGTCAAGAAGGTTGGCTGCAGCACATGCAAATAACTGGGGAAGGTGGTCTGTACCTTAAGTGAATTGTCTAAACATCAGCAAAACCTAACAGAATTCGGTTTCTTTTTGTCAATTGTGAATAGTAAGTATAAGCTGTATGCTCTCTGCTTTACTGTGGTTTTCATAGTTTTTAGTGAAACTGCATTTTGACACTGTTGCTGGGGCCAGCATAATCTTGTAAATGTTTCTATAATAATGTTTTTTAGAAAACACCAAAGATACCATCCTTCCAGATCAGGACATTTGGCATATTCAGTACAAAACAATGAGACTAGATTACAGCAAGACAGAGAAAAAGAAGGCAATAGTTACTCACTTTCTTTTCTCTGTTCTTTTTGGAGGATTTGCTTGCTGTGGCAAGGACTTCCCTCTGAAGCCTAGATTGGCTTTCAGCTAGAGATCCTCCAGCCTCAGCCTTCTGGTGTTGGGATTATAGGCGTGCACCACTACATCCAGCAAAACAGAGTTATCAGCCATAAAACAAAACTTTTTCTAGAATGTTCACATTAAAATAAAAATAAGGCTTGGAAGACTATGACCTCCCAACTTTATGGATAGCAAACACTTGCTTGTGAAGCTAGTGTTTGCTGACTTCCCATTGAATGGAGCAGACACAGGGAAACTTGGAAAGTGTTCATTTACCCTATTTTGTCTTTAGTTGGTACTTCTTTCTCTTTATTGCTCTTTCTTCTAAAGTCTGGAACAATTAATTGTTTCAAAGATGCACAGGCTTTAGCCTTGGCATTAGAGCTACCCCACCATGCACTCTCTCTCATTTGTGCTTTGAGATCCTCTGCCTCTCACATGATAGTCCTCCAGTGCCTAGACCTCTAATCCCTAAACTTAGCTGTGTAGTGATCAAAAAAACCCGCTGCTATCTACCTGTTTTAAGTGCTATTTATTACTGTGAGGAGACACCATGACCAAGAAAATTAATAAAGTAAAGACTTTAGGTGAGAGATTCAGTTTCAGAGGATAGCAGTTTCTGTCAGAGAAGGTAGACATGAAGCTATAGTAGCTGAGAGCTTACATCCTGGCATTACAGGTGGGATGGAGATGGGGTTGGGGGGACACTTTATCTAAGAAGGCCACATCTCTTAAATCCTTTCCAAATAGTTCTATTAACTGGGGACCAAACATTCAAACAGGAGCCTCTAGAGGACATGGATCTTAATGGAATTAAGCATTTTCTTCAGGAAACACTTCCAGAGCTGGAGGAATGCCTGGTAGAAGTTCTAGCCCCAGCCAAGAATGCCAAGCAAATAGGCAGAGGCTAAATCTTATATATAAGAGCCAACCCTGAATAGTGATATTTACTTACATATCCTCCAAAGACACTCAACCACCCAAACTATACATCCAGTGATTAAAATCAAATACATACCTGGACATTTCTGCATTATTTCCCTAGATGGTCATAGTGTTTAAGACTAAACTGATGTGTAGGGAACCCCATGAGAACAAAGCAGCTCCTCTGGGAGCTTTCCAATGGAACTGCTGTATTTCCTGATTCACCAGAGAAGTGATTACTATGTTGACTTCAAAAAGTTTTCAGGGAATTTAGTAGGCATAGGACTCAAAATAGTAGACAGTTCAGACCAAGTCTAAACTACCTAAGAGGTGAGGCATGCTGGTGGTGGTGAGGATATGTGGGGCCAGAAAGCTATGCAAACTGTTGAGCCAGGCAAGAGCAAGTGTAAGCTTAAGACATGTTCAAACCCCAAAAATCTCATCCTGAGACTAGTACGAATAGGACTGCTTTTGCCCTTGCTCTGTATTGTATGTCCTTGTGTAAGTGAGCTTTATGACTCCCACCTTTGCTGTCCTTGAGATGGTCATGTAGCCTGGTGGGCAAGATTAAACTTCCTCTCTTCTTTTAAGGTCGTGTACACCAAACATCTGGAATTCCTCATCATGCAAATGAAATATATCCAGCAACTTGATCCCACCCAATGGTGTGCACTCACCAGAAAAAATAATCCCTGTCTTCTCTCCACGGTTTGTATATCCCTTGATCCCTACCTCCATAAAGAAAGCTGTTTCACTGAAAACCATTTCTACAGAAGGCTGTTCCCTCCCCAACTGTCTAACCCACCCACTCAGCTGAGCTTCATTCCCTCCACTCTAGCCTAGTACTCAATGGTGCCTGTATACCTGGAGTGGAAAAGCAGATCTAGGGTGGAAAGGATTGGATTTTTTCTCCTGTCTTCCATCTGAAAATTATTATTTCCTTGGCAAAGAGAATGGAATAATTGAAAGCAAGCATTAGAACCAACATTTCAACATTTTATTTTATTATAGCCCTACCTTCTGTTGGTCCTCTCAGTATTCTTCCTCTCCCTCTCCCCCTGACCCCCTTCTCTTTCTGACTTTAGAGATATGAGATTATGGTAAATAATTAGGAGAGCTAAGACTTTTCCAAGACTACCAACCTGTAAACTTTTAATTTAGTGTTTGCCTTCCATTTCTCTAACTGAGTTTTAAAATAACAACCTGGACTTTATTGTTCTTGGGCTTTTTAAAAAGGAATTTAGCTAAAAGTAACCCATAGCTAACTTCTTTCTGTTGTTTTCTAACCTTAACTTTTTGAGAGGATTGTTTCACAGAATGGGTAAAAATGAGAGCTTTGGAGAGAATGATATGGGCTTTTCCTGAGGGGAAGCCATCAAGCTTAGGTTCGTTAAGAATGTACTTTCACTCATCTACAAGGTCCTGGTACTAAGGCAGAACCTAATGGACAAAGACTGGATGACTCACTTAAGAAAGTCAGGCCATAACTAGCTGCCACAGATATGTTCTACCCCAAAAGTAGGCAGGTTAGGATGGACAGTAGTTGAGGATGATTAAAGATCAGAGAGTGACCATAAATGTATACTCTGCATAAAGCTTCAGATATCTGGTGTCATCCTGGGCCCAGGATGAGACTTTATAGACACTTAATTTGGTGGGAGAGGTCATTTTATTATATATTTAATTTTATGTAAATATCTGAATTCATTTATATACTAGCATATTATGCTGGAAGTCTAATGATACATATTTGATCGTCTGACAACTCTCATGACTCACTACGTTTACATTTAGATGGGAAATACCCAGAATACCCATTGATTTTTATGCTTATAGCAAAAGACTCAGCCCTTGTCTCATACTAAATTCTATGGACATAGGTCAGATAGTATTTTTCAATAGCTAGACCCATAAGCTAGCATCAGACACATGAATGGCCATCTGGACAACACATAAATGGATCTCATGAAACTTGAAGTTCATGGTTTTGTGTAGTGGAAAAAATGACTCATAAAACATACTAGACTAGACTGCAAGACTTGTTTAAAACTTCAATTGTTTATTAGTTTTCCCAACTCCTTGAACAACTTCTAATATTTTCTAGACAGAACCATCAATGTACTCCCTCTGCCTTTTGATGCTGAAACATAACAGTTTTATTATGTTGCTTCAGAGCAGAAAAATTTTCATTATTTTGTGTTTCAGTAGAAATCTTTGATCCCCAACTTAAATTAAACCAAATCTAAGAAACAGCTTACACATTTCTATATGGTATTTGGTCATTATTCAAAAACAAAACAAAATAAAAATGCAAAGAGGAATGTTTGAAGTGAAGCCTCTTCTGAGTTGATTCCTCATCCTCTCTTTCTCTTCTTCCTTGTCTGACTACTTCAATACACAGAGCTCCGAGAAACACAGCAGAGCCACAAATTACAATGGAGTGAAACTCCTACTTATTAATGACATTTCTTAAGTTAGTAAAAATCTGCCAACATCTGCAGGCTCCTCTACAGAGTTATGAACCAAAGTTAAAAATCCTGTGTGACAGTGCTATGGAAAATACAATTGATTCCTGTCTGATTGTGTCAGTTCCAAACAGAGACAATATTGATGATGCTCAATAGTAATCTTATTGGGCTTGGACCCAACTGAACATTGGTCTTTGTCAACTCATTATTCCTCTATCAGAGGGATCTCTGCAGATTGATCTTGCCAGCACCTCTTGATGTGTCTCACAAATCAGTGCTCTCCTGTTGGCAGGCAGATTTGAGTTCTGCACAGAAATTACTGTATTTTTTAAACCTCTCTCTCTGCCTCAGTTCCTGCCAGAAGACAGTGACTACATATTGAAAGTCACTGTTATTTGAAAAGATAAACTAGTCCAAACAAGATTAAGGAGATTGATGTGCAGTCTTTGGTCAAACCAAGAGCTGTGGTCATATCACAGGTGTTCTCAGATTGGCAAAATAGAGTATTATATCTTTTGTCTTGATTTATGCAGTTAATTATAGGAATCTCTAAAGTTTGAAGAAGTCTACAACATTGCTTGTAAGAAAGTTTAGCTCTGCAGTTTAAGGGTCTGGTTGGATAATTAGCATTGAACTTGCAATTTTCACAAGTTATAAAATATACTGTCTCATAAATACTGGTAGGTGGGAAGGATAAGGCATTTAGCATCACTTTGGATTCCTCAAACTGTCCTCTGTGATTTGATATGTCCTTCTGGCCAAAATGGATGTTCCCATCACATAAAAGTCTTCTGAGATCAGTACTTCAGCAAGATAACAAATGTAAATGATATCACAAGAATAAAGTTAGGTTTCTTAGTTGCACAGTTAGTTCCCTTCCTGAGTGAAAGACTCTTCTGAAAAGTGTGTGTCCAAGTACTTGCTAGACCATGCACTTTAAGGATGTGTCTTCAAGTTACTGATACCCTAAATCATAACAATTTACAGGTTGCTATTGGTACACCTTACATTGCATAGTTGAGCTGCATTTGTAGGGACTCCATTGAGAGAAACACACCAAAAAACTTCTAGTGGAATGCTACAGTTTCTTGCTGCTTCCCTGGACTCAGGCTGATTGGATACATGTAACTGAGGTAAAACATGTGCTGAGGTAAGGCATGTGGGGGTCACATGATGTTTTTAGGATATGAAAAGGACCCCACAGAGTGAAGAAGAGAGAGCTTGTCTTGTTAGTACAGCTAGGTGTGCAATACCTGTCGGTCCTGTGTCTTCACTGATCTTTCTAATCTTTGATTCCCTGAGAGAGGCACAGCTGAGAACTTCTCCTTGTTTCCATCCAGGTCCATCCAGCTGACTGGAGCCCAAACTGAGGCCTGGCTGTCTTTGCTAGGTCACATCACCACTGTTGCTATCCTGACTCTACCAAACTGGACTGCTGGTATACCCATGAAGTGTTTGTGAGTGGATTGAGCTGTCACTGCCTGATAACCTGTGAACTTAAATGTTGATTCTAGACAACACAGATAGGAGTTGATCCAAAGAACCTTACTGAAAAGGTCCACTTCCTCAGTATCATTTCTTTTCCGCTACCTCTGTTGGGTGGTGGACTACAAGGGAAGTTAAAGAACATCATTAAAAATAAGGTTTGAAAAAATTAAAGTTACATCTCTATTTCTAAGTAATTACTGCATAAAAGACACCAGCTTTATGAGCAGTTGGTCCCTCCTCTGCTATCTGAAACTCAGGTAATGGACATTTGGTCTCTCTGAGGAGATTGATACTTTCTTCTGACATATTTGACTTTAAACTTTGTCTACATTTAGAAAAACAGAAATAACTGATTTGATTAGAAGACAATTGACTATAGCTTTACATAACATGCAATAAAATTTTGTAGGCAAAGTAAGGAAGTGTCCTGATGATACTTGGAGAGTTGCTACACTCTCAGATGCTATTTCTTTATTGATTCCCATTGTTTTAGAAGCAAACAGAATGCAGGATCCATGCGTGCACAACATTTTTGATCACAAAATCGGGTGATATAATGATGATGGCTGGGGAAAGTGCTAGTTCTCCACATTGTTCTTCGACAGGATTTCTTCAAACTTCTGACTGTCAAAGAATATAGTGATGAATCATCCTAAATAAAAAAAAATTAATTTTCCAACATTGATGTCACTCTATTTCTTCCAAGTTTCCTGGGTTAGAAAAGCAACTGAGTGTTTGACTTTGAAAACCACTTTCTTGGTAGTTTGCAGGACACATGAATATTCAAAATAAATAGCTAAACAAAAGATTGTTAAGTGCCTGCATATGGAACCTAATTTCCAGCAAAACTTAAAAGTAAGACTGATAGCAGATCAATGGTAGACATGATGGCGGGTGGACTCTCCAGAACCATTCAACCCATCTCTCCATCCTGTCCTTCAGAAATACCACCACTTCTCTCAGTCAGTACTGCAGATGTTCCAAGAAACCAATAGGGTGCTAGGTAATGATCCTGAGGTTTGTTTGTAGTTTGTGTTTCAGGTAGGAATATAGATTTTTCTGTCCTGACTACATAAGTAAAAGGGCATCTGAGTTTTAAAGTGCATCTCTTTAAACTTATTTTACTCATATATGTTTGTTGTATACTCACTGTGTACACTGCTGGGTTTAATAAAGACATTTAAGTAGCTATGTGCTTTGGCCAAGTTTAGCTCACATAGTCCTCCTTCTCCCTTCCCACCCTTACCTCTCCAACTAGTATCCATTCTTACTCTGATCTCTCTTCTGCTTTCATGCAATACAAAATGGATTTATATTTCTATATAAACTCTATCATCCACAAATGGGAGAAAACACATGAAATTTATCTTTCTGGGTCTAATTTGGCTTCATATGATGATCTTAAATTGCATACATTTTCCAGCAATAGACATAATTTTGTTTTTATTTATGGCTGAATAAAATTCCATTGTGTCCGTGTATCACATTTTCTGTATCCATTCGTCAGTTGATAGACACCAGCTGTTTCAAGAGCATGTTTATTGCAAATAGTGCTGTAATAAGCAGAACAAATGCTGCTGGAAGATGTGGGGAAAGGGGAAAACTTACACACTACTGATAGGAAGAGAAATTAGTCAGTCTACAATGGCAATCAGCATTTACATTCTTTAAAGCAACTAGATCTACTATATGATCCAGCTATACCATTCTTGCCTTTATACCTCAGGGATTCTAAGTCAATAAACTTACATGGGTAAATTTTTTTTTCTCTAAAAATTGGCAAGCTTATTCATGTGCAAAAGCTTGAGCACAGCATAGCAAGAACCAGCATCAGTCGAAGGTATTGATTATTGGTGTTCAGTGGTTTGAATACTCAAAATAAAAATATCTTTCCATCACTAAAACTACATTGGAGGCAAATAAAGGTTTGACAAAATAACAACAAATATCTATATCTGGAAATACTATTTTCATTTTGGCATGTTATTTATGTGAATGATTATTTCATTATTTTGTTTCTGACAATTCCTTATGTCATCTTTGGAATATCTATTATAAATAGATAATATTTATAATGAATTATTGAATATGAGAAAATTTATTTTCAAGGGAAAGTAAGAGAAGGACCACAAATCTTCTCAAGTTATATTATGAACACCAGTGTTATGGAAGTCCTCAGGTGACTTAGCAGCTACTTGAGACTTACAGTGTTCTCAGAAATATGATGTAGGAAATGGCTTCCATTTATATAGGCTAAAGACGTCTTCCATTATGATTGAAGATGGTGATGCTAATAGACAACTAAAAAATCACAACATTTTATAGTTTTTAAAATACCCATTTCAAAAGGCCTTATACATCCAGTTCTAGAACGTCCTTAATATTGAGAACTCCATTCTTTGTGTTGTCAGATAAAAGAAGTACTAATAGCTGTTGGCTTCACTTTCATACTCCAAAGCTACAACTGAATTCTTGCATTGCAGCCCACACTTTCCGTTTTGATAGTAAGGACCAGCTTCATTGGTATGTCACTGAAGCTATGGGCTGGCACAATATCATTACATTTTTCCTGCATTTTGTCCCTTGTGAGTAGAATGACAGAGCTTGGTAGGGAGCAGCATAGGTGAGGTGTCTTTCAAATATGTTTCATGCTTAGCTCTCTAGCGTTCAGAGCCCCTGGTGTAATGCTGTTGTCACTGCTCATAAAATGTAGAGTCATCTCATCAAAATCCCTTCCCATTGCTATTGATTATTCTTCCAATGGAGCTGGTCAACATTTCTTCCTTTTATGGAATGACAAGCACAATTCAGATTAAATTATCTTAGGATTTCCACAACCATTATAATGCCTTATAGAAAAGAAGGGCTGTGTCTCTTCTCCCTTCAAATTAGAAATCAAAATAAACCAGAAGCATTATAATAATGTTCCTTGAATACAACTAGGAAGAGTATTGCCAGAATGAATAGCCACTCCTCACAAATAAATGCCAATTTTAATTTTAGAATCTTGTCTACCATCCTGCCATTTGCAACATTTAAGGACAATTACTTCAACTCTGATACTATTTGGCAACCTGACTGTCAAAACTGAATTCCTTAGGGAGTATACTCAGAATGTTTTTTGGTAGCTACACCCATCCATAGATAGCACTTCTGTCCTGTTTGCAAATGAGCTGCTGCCTGGCATTCTCTCCTGGAGTTTCTATATGTGGTGGTGAAAAGAAGCTCACTGCTGAGGCTCCTAACAATTACTGTTCCCACTTTGCAAATATTTGCATGATTAATTTTTCCTGATGTGTGTATTCCCAACCATGAGCACAAACAGCTTTTCATTTCAAACAAGTGAAGAGGCACCCTGAGGGGCAAGATCATACATTTTTATGAAGTTGCTGCTGTGGAAACTTACAATTTTTACAGAAATTCTTTCTTTTCTTTTCTGGGGTAAAATGAAAATTTAATACCTGTGAAAACTACTTTTCATTTTCATAAAATGAAATGACAGCAAGAATAAAATCTATTTAGAGCCATGTAATTTTGGTGGGGTGGCTGTGCTCTGTTCTTCTTGCATTTAGTTAGCACATCTCCCTCCAGGAAGAGATGCTTATAATTCCGAGATGTGAGCGTGCCTCTGTTCCTGCAAGAGAGAACTCTTGGACAGCTTCGCGAGTTATGAACATAATAAACCAGAGATATAAGACATAGCTTATTAAACACTTTGAGAAAAAAAATTCCATGATGTGAGGCTTCAATGCTAAAAGTGTTTATAATAATGAGGAACTCAAGACATTAACAAGCATATTTTTTAATAAAAAAAAGATTTTTTTTTCTGGCCTTAATGTTACTGCAGGCATTTGTGCCTACAGCCTGCATTCTTAGAGAAATATTAATTCCTGAGTCCTCTTGCACTGTTGTCTTCAACCTTATCTTGACCATTTCCCTGACTTTTTTTTTTTTTAGCTCCTTTATTGATTACAATTACTCTATATGCAAGGCAGCTTGATGAGATTAAAGTTACATTCTCCCCACTATCTAGAGTTATCTAGAAGGCTTTCCCAGCTACCCCCATGACCCATACGTTATATAATGCAGAGCTCTGCTCAGACGTCTCCTGATTCAGACCCTTCTCTGGCACCATCGCTTTCTATCCCTTTACCTTGTCTGTGCTTCTCCATAACAGTTATATTCAGTGGCAGATGGAAGTAATGACTCCCGTTTGTTAGGCCATGTCAATCATATCCTTGGCTACATGATTTGTAATTTCTCTAGCTCTCCTGCTGGGCCTGACCATGCAATTGGCTTTAGCCAGTGGAAGGTTGACAAACAGGATGTCCTGCACTCATTTCTATGTGTTTCTTTTCTGTAGTTTCCACTGATTTTCTCTGCAGGTTAACATTTGTAGGTCATAGCTAAGTCATTCCAGTCTTCTCAGCTGTAGCATCCTGAATCTGCAGTAAGCAGACCAACTGACACTATGAACCAATTCAGACCAAGTCAGGAGAGCTGAATGCCTCAGACTCATGAAGAACATAAATGCATGTTCCGAAGCAGTACCATAGTGCTTTGTTACATTCTCGATGCTTATATGGAAAAAAAAGTAATGTATAATAATACATTTGAAAGTCTATTTCACATTGTACGTTCCTATGAAGAAAGGCCCACTGTTATAAGAATTAATAGATGTTTGTCTCACAGACAGTAAATTTTAATCTCAGTGACTTTTATGGTTTAAGGTAAGTAAATGTAAGTTAGACAGAGCTATGCAGACAATGCAATGTAGTCTTTGCAAGTGGCGTCTTAAGATGGCCTCTCTGGGGAAGGAAAAATCTTAAAGTTGATTTATAACAAAGGTACAGAATGTTTTGCTTGAGATATTTATATGGTAACTTTTTCCTTATGGAAACTAAAAAAAATCATAATTCAAGCTGTTAACATTAACATGCATCCTGACCATCAATGAAGGCGATGGTATATATGTTTTTCAGATAGATTTCCATTTGGAAATCTTACTTCTGTCTAACTGAATTTTCACATCTTACAAAGTTTGCCCTGCGCAATGCTTCTGAATGGAATATATGGAATGTAACTTTCCCTTGACCAAAAATAGTATTTGACCATTTGACTGAATAAGATTTGTAAAACACTTACTATAAATCTCATTTTTTTCTAAATTAAGGAAGAAGATAAATGGCCTTGGTATTTTTTAAAGCATTTCTTAATGTATAAACTAGTTGATAATAGATAGTGCAATACAATACATCAAGGAAAACAATTCAATAGATAAAACAATCATGTAACAAAATTTACCGAAGCAGCTGGCAAGCTCTATGGCTCATGGGAAGGCAGGACCTGGTTATGTTCTTTCATCTTTCATCATATTTCCTTCCATTTTCTTTGGCTTTCATATCTTATTTGACTATCATGTCCCTCTTTCATCAGGCTCTTTTGTTGCTGGGGTTTATTGAGAATCTCATATATACATGAATTAAATTGAAATCTCCTCAAAAAATGTGTTGTTTAGTTAACTTGGCCATTCTTGCATGGCATGTAGCAGCTGGCCTCTGAGGACCAGTGTTGAATTGATCAGTTTCATTGAACCTTCGGAGCATTTAACACTGCACAGAACCATTGTTCAATAGTGGTCTCCTGAGTTGTTTTAAGCATGTTGTCACTTCTGAGTACAAGAGATGGTTATGACAGTGAACATTATGAATCCCTTAGGTCACCCTTAGGAAAAAAGGGAGATGAGCATTGTTGTAGAAATAAATCAGGGAAGAAAGAGAATTGGGGTCAGTTTCTATTGGGACAGATCTGTTATGTGCATTTTCAAATTCACAAGAAAAAGGGAAAAGAAGAAAGAGTGAGAGCATGTGCTTTGAACATGGGCCGAGATGATATATTTGAACAGATAT
Source organism: Rhynchomys soricoides (assembly GCA_019843965.1). Taxonomy (NCBI): domain Eukaryota; kingdom Metazoa; phylum Chordata; class Mammalia; order Rodentia; family Muridae; genus Rhynchomys; species Rhynchomys soricoides. Next base: position 3,016,990 of record JADRCH010000088.1, read on the forward strand.
ACTCTATTTTCCCAGCATCTGTATCAAGGAATTTTTGCCACAATTTAAATCTGATTCAGGTGGTGAAACATCTGGAAATCATGATGCATTTACAGAACATCATAAAATGTTGACATATAAAGCTGAAAATTATGTAATGTACCATTTTGTGCTAAATCAGATGCCATCTCATGCTAGAGTCTCTGGAGATGAGGAATGGCAGGTGCCAAATGTTCTAGGGAAAAAAATGAGAATAGTTTAAAGAAATCTGATTTTTAAAAATTAATGAGTTTGGAAAAGTCTGTATTATTCTACTTTGGTCCTGAAACATCTAAATATATCTATCAAAACACAGCTTTATATAGCCTAAATGTGTCCTCAACTTTAATTTGACTTTTTGGTTAAGAGCAACTATATAATATTATATTTCATGGACTGAAAGATAGAAAGACTTATAGTCTGGATAAAATTACCTTCTGAACCTAGAGAGTAGGGGGAAAAATAAAATTGGTTACAGCCCTGTTATTGCAGTTAGAGAATTAGAAGAATTTGGGTTAGTTTGACTCTTTTGTTTTGCACATTTCTAATCCATCTTGGTATTTTACAAAATATGAGTTCTAAGCAGAACATCTGTTGTTACTCATGTCGGTTTTCATCAGCATCAGGCTCCATAACAGTTTAAGAAGACCTCTCTTTCCCTGCCTTTTAAGAGTCCTGCTTCTGAACCAAAAGTAAAAAGATCTTGTATTGCCTATTTCATTCAAGTTATTAATCCAAAACAATGTTGCTACAACCTTCAGTAAGACTCTGCTCTTCTCCACACTCTTCCCGCACTGGAATGCCCCCACCTCTGCCTCTCCAAGGCCCTGCAGCAGTTCAGTTGGTCGGTAGCACTCCTTTCCTTCCATATCTATTGCTTCCTTAACCCTACCCCTCAAATGCCAACCAAACTCTAATAGCTTCTGTCCCTTTGCTCTCAAGTTTGCTAACTTTGGAATTAAGTGTTGAATTTTAAAAGCTCTTCTGTATTATTCACAAACATCTATTGAGCAGCTTCCATTGTCAAGCATTATTCTACATTGAATCACATTAAAATCAAGTGATGTTCCTATACACACACACACACACACACACACACACATATATGCATATGTGTGTATTCATACATACATATATATATATATATGCATGCATGTGTGTGTATTCATACATACATATATACATTTATATGTATATGTCTATGTATGCATATGTATGTGAGCATCGTGCCTGAGACCTGACTATGACATCAGATATCCTTGACTGGAGTTACAGATGTTGTGAGCCACATGGTTTGTGTTAGGACCAGAATGCAGGTCCTCTACACAAGGGTCTTAACCACTGGGCTATCCCTCCAGCTCTGAGATATTATTTTAAAGACAAATTTAAATGTTACATGGCGTTGTCATTTAAGGAAACCATTAGATGCTCATCAGATCTTCCAAATTAAAGAAAACCATCATTTTGAATTTCAGTCAAGTCACAAATTTTACTTCATTAAAGTCTGTCCCATGCCTTACTTGAAATGAATGACAGGAGGTTCAAAATTACCTGGGTTTTCTTTGGAGAAGTTCCATAGCTAGTTTCTCTGCAACAGACCTATATCTAGTTCCTATGGTCCTGTATGGACAGCCTCCTTAGTGTGGTCTCTCAGTGGGTGTAGACTTCATTTACTCTTAGTCCCCACTTTTAGACATTTTCTTCCAACAGGCCTGGTCATGTTATTCTCTGACTTTGCAAATGTCCTTTCTGGTTACTGTCTACTTCATATAGTTATAAAATATAAAGCAGAGTGATATCTATAGTCTAGAAGTTCATATTTTCATGTGCCTCCCGTGATGAGCTACCATGCTCATGGCCTTTCTTATTAACTGCTATTTGCAGTTGATCAGTGCAGCAATCAAGAATGAAGCCTCTGAACCACACAGTTTAGAGTTCATGCCCTGACATTTTTGCCTACTAGCAGTTAGGGCTTTATATAGGACACTGATTGTGCCTCAGTTTCTTCTTTGTAAAATGAGGAACATGATGGTATCTACCTGTGAGAGTTTCTAAGGATGCTAAATATGACTACATGTGTGTAAAACCTACATAGAGCACCCTGGTACTCTTCCTCCTCCTTGGCAGTACCTCATAAACGTGGTTACCTATGTACAATGTCTAGCATGACCTGGATTATCTATTACCTAAATAGAGAATTTCAACATTAAGTGGTCATCGAAATGAATAATGCTTAGCCCCAAAGAGAAGGAAAACAAAAACAAAATCAAAACAAAACAAAACAAAAAAACAAATAATGGCTTCTATGTTGATGCTTATTTTTTAAATTGCATGTATCTTGCCCTTTTTGCTGTTGTTGCTTTTACTGTCACAGTGAGCAGTCAGGAGTAATTTGTCCTGCTTTAGTTAAAAAAATATAGATTACATGAACTGGGAAATAAAAAACAACTAATATACTTTAAAGTACTGCATACCAACAAAGCTCAGAGTATAATAAGTGAATAAAATGCTATCTGTGCCTTTTTTTAGAAAATAAATTTACAGAGGCCAGAATTAGTTCCTTTAGTGAAAGGTCACTCTCCTAACTGTGTAAGATTTGGGTTACTGGTCAAAGTATTTAGTGACAATCATGGTGATGGCCCCCTGATGATCTGTCCAAGAAAAATTGGATTAAACAGCAGGTTTCCAAAACCACTCTTCAACAGGAAATTACTCATTTTATATTATACTTCTTTAGCTCGTGTTTTTTGGCATTATGTTATTTGTCATACTTACATCTTAGCCAAGTTTGTAAATTGAATTCTACAATGTACCTTTAAATGTTCTGAGAAATAGAATCTCTGGGGCTTGAAACACACTGTGTTTTTGGTCTTGCCAAAAATTCGAGGGAAGCCTAGTATAAAATAATATAAAATAATATATCCCATCTGCTTGAGAGATTAGTGAAAATGCAAAGATCATTATTGCTATAAATCCGTAGTATACTTATGTTATTATTATAAGTCTACAGTGTACTTTTGGGGGCTTTGAATCATGAAAGAAGTATCTGAAATAACAACCTAAAATAGGGTAGATGACACTAGAAACTGCAGTAGAGTACAGACCAAAAATTATCACTGACATGGCTCTGTCTTCTTGGGGAAAAGTAAATCTTTGCAATAGAAGTAATTTACAGTTAGCATGACTTTGAGAGTATAGATACAAAAAGAAGACTCTATGGCTTCTGTCCCCACACTACAGTATCTTCTTCTTGTTCTTACCTTCCTTGTACTACTATGGACATTAAAAATTTCATCTCAGAACAAAATGTCTTATGGAGAGATCTGGGAGTTAGAATGAATGAATGAATGAGGAGTGAATGAATGAATGGATGAAATCTTTGAACCTAAATGACTATTGAAAGGAACTAGTTTGATTTTATGACAAAAGTCATAATAAAACATAACCTTCTATTAAACAATCACTGTGGGGATTTAACTACTCTGATTTAATCTAATTTTTCAGCTACTACAAACAAATTTATTTTTCTAATGTGGAAACACTGAAGATATTTTTCAACTGCCAGTGAGTCCACACACTTTTGTCTATTTTAAAAGTTTAAACCATAAATCATAAGACTTAGAGAGAAAATAATTATCAGAAACATTTTTTATAATATATTTGAGCTCAATTGATTTTTTTCTTTTTTGGTAATTTCCCCAATTTCTTCACAGTGACAGTGAACTATACCATGTGACAGGAAGAGACTTTTTCAAGTCTCTAAAATGTCAGCAAGTGCCCTTTGTTACTCCTCTCCTAGGTGAAGTTCTGTCTTAATATTGTGAGGGAAAAAGAAAGCCTTTGCTAACAATGGAGTTCCCTTCAAAAACAAATGCAAATACTTGACTTGTTAAATGTTAGGACAGAACACACTTCATTGTGTGGTTTCCTTTATTATTGTCCCCTTCATCTCCGAAGGACCCAAGACTTTTCGACAACTAACATCTTGGACAACTAGCCATATTTAACTAATGAATTTGAGAATCTCTCAGCTACATGAAGTGCAAAGCAGGCAGCAATCAACACTGGGTAAGGAGAATATAATGCTATGGATGAGGGAGGAGGAGAGGGGGGAGGGAGGGAAGGAGAGAGGGAGGGAGAAGAGGGAGGAAGGGAGGGAGGGAGAAAATAACTAGGCTTCAGACTTCCTCAATGAGAGGAAGAGGGTAGACGTTTTCAGAGAAGCTGGAAGCTGAGCAGCTAAGGACCTACAAAGTGGCCACAAACAGAGCTCATATTTGGATTTGCATCAAAGGGCAGGTTTTTAATATAGTTGCTAATCCAGATTTAAAAAATCAACACAAAATGTTTTCTACTACAAAAAAGGTACACTTAAGAGTTAATTTATGCTAGTTATGCTAACACATGCCTGTTATATCAACACTGAGGATGCTGAGGCAGGAGGAACACAAATTCAAGACCATCCTGGCCTGCATAGCAAGATCCTATCTCAAAATCTATCTATCTATCTATCTATCTATCTATCTATCTATCTATCTATCTACCTATCTATCTATCACCTATCTCCCATATATAAATAAAACTAATTTATTAGTTAGGATGAACCTCTCATCTCAAATGCAACATATGTGAAAACTGCCCACCGAGGTGAGCCTGGCATGGGCAGCAGGTGCCGCTCTCCTCAGTGAGCCAGTCTGTCTTTATGAGAGTCTTGATCAGCCTGCAGCGACCTGCCCTTGAAGCAGTAGTTTAACAACCTTTGCCCAAGCACTCTCTGGCTCTTTGCACATCTTTAATAGTTTCCTTGACAGACTATGAAGAACTGCCAGATGACAGTTCTATTTCATTTTTGTCAGTGGCTGGTGCTCCCTTTCTCTCTCCGGCGTTTTCTCAAGGGCATGATTCTATAAGTCAACGTGGCAATGTTCACGGTGGGGATTGCTCTTTCAACCACTGTACTGATGTAGACAGAGTGAGTCACATACATGTCAAGATTTCAGGCCTTCAGAAAAGTAATCAAGGAGTATTTTATAAACTCTAATGTACTTTCCATTGGAAGCAAATTGAAACTGGGGATTGGGATCTGATATTAAGGGTTTACTTTAAAACACTGCTGACAGAGGCATAAAAAACCCTTTTGATTAATATACTGTAGGATTTTGTTCTCTTGGAAGAAAAAGCACAAATGGTGTGCTTTTGTTCCCTGAGTTTTAAATAAAACATTTGTCATTATTTTGCACTGTATATATCTAATTGCACTATTATTTCATTATATGGCACTAAAATATGATTTTAAACTCCTCCTGCATATTCTATGTTTTAAGTAAATAATCACTTAAGTCAAAAATTATTTATTAAATTAAATGACTCTTTACTGAACATAATTGAGATGTCAAGATTTTTTTATTAGTTCTGCATAATGAAATAATTGAAGAATTGATAATAAATTATTCCCATTGTAAGTTAGAATAAATAAAAACAATTGCTAGGATATTCTCTAAGAATGTGGGACTCTGCTGATGAATATCACATGTTTCTTTAGCAAAAGCACAAAATGATCTGGCTTTTCTTTCTGTTGAGAGTCAAGTGAGCTCTCTCATACTGTGTGGATATATAGAATTCTTCAGATATTGTTTAGTTCAATTATCTCAGTGTGGAAAGGGAGTGTAGCTTAATTTTAAAATTAAGTATATTGACATTTTCATTATGATCATTAACTTTCACATGTTATAAAATTGTAACCTTTACACCTTTAGGTGTAGGCAGAATGTTTAAAAACCAAGAAGTGCCAATTTTGGTTTCAAGACCAAGAAACTATTATAATGAGGGATGAAGGGATGGCTCTGTGGTTAAAGTACTTGCTGTGTAAATGTGAGAAATAGAGTTTCTATCTCCATGGCCCACTAAATGCCAGGCAAATTTGGTAGCCAATGCTCAGGAGATAGACAGAGGAAGAATGCTGTCTATTACTGTATATAGGTGAGCTCTGGGTCTAGATGGACACCCTGCCTCAGTAAATAAAATGGAGAATGATCAAGTAAGTTATTAATCATCAACCTCTCATCTCATGGACACACACATACATGAGAACTCACATACATGAATGCACATATACATGCAAAAAGGAACAAAGATGCTCTACTATTACACTTATTGTAAGATGTCAGGCACCATCAAGGAATGGTGGTACAAATTCAGACTTTGTCTCTAGGAGCTTGCTTGGTTCATTAATGCACACAGCTGATCGTAGTATCCTCTGAAAAGTAGATAAGACACACCAATATGGACTTATGTGAAGAGAGGAGTCCAAGTATCTTAAGACAAAGATGGAACATGGATAGAAGAAGAGCAAAGGATTCAAGCTTAAGCTAGAGCGAGAGAGATGGTAACAGTAACTGACATTTAGTGAGCTCTTGGGTGACCAGATATTCCTCAAAGTTCATTTTCTTTTTGTAAAGACACTAATGAATATGGATGTTGGACCTGAAAGAAATAGTGTAAATGAGAGACATGAAATACACCGAGTCCTCACTTCTAACTCTTCTGTACATAGGAATGTAGGCACTGGTACACATGAAGACAGGTCCACATTCTCACCTTTCTGAAGTAAGTCTTGTTATACTTGCAGAATCAAGATGATGTTAACAGCACTGCATCCTAAAAGATAACTAAATACAGCTAACCATCACTGTAGGCTGTTTTGACCACGGAATCATGAATTTATTAACAAAACTCTCCATTCTCTCAGCTGTAAAACTTCAGAATTAAGCACAAGATTTAAAACTCACAAACAAACAAACAAACAAAAACCCCAATAATAACAAAACAAACCAATAGAGAGGTCAGACAGGGCTCTTGTTGGTCTGACATCACATTATCTAACCAATGTAATTCTCCAGTCCACAGCTTGTGCTCTGTACTCTGAAATTATTACATCTGACATGTGTCAGTTCATTGGTTTGTGGGACTTTGGCTCAGCATGTGAAGACTTCCTGTAGGAAGATGCATGTGTGAGTGTGCCATTTGTGTGTGTGTTTCCTCTTACATTTCTGGGGTTGCTATTGGGCTCAAGAATGATTTGAAAGACTGTGTACTCATTCTCCATCACCCCCCCCCCCAATCAATCTCTCTCAAGAAGCTTCTCTTTCTGGTTTATGCTGGAGAACAAAACAAAACCAATCAAAAGAAAAACCGTTTATTTTAACCACTTTTGAAGGTGTTCCTTTTCTGCCAGTCTACATTGCTTCCCTCACCCTTATGTTTTACACAGCTCACTCCACTTTCTGTTGTTCGGTGCCACTATTTTCTAGTTCTTGAAGATGCATCCTTTACTTCATGTAGTTATGTCTTGTTTCATCATCCACTGTTAAAAGCTTTGTGGGACATCTCTCATCTACGAGTTTATTCAAGAACAATGGAAATATCTGTCTACAGAAACAGTTGTTACAAATGTTGATAATTATCACTAGAATGTGCTAAGTATTTTCCAAAGTAGCACAATCATTTTGCTTTTCCACCAGCTGAATATGTGTTTGCTGCTGATATCCAAGTAGCAACAGCATTTTTAAGTGTATCTCTTTTATTTGGTTGGGCAATGGACTCTCATTGTGGCTTTCATTTGGATTTCCAAACTACTAATGACATGAAGTGCTCATGTTTGGAACCTATGTGTAATGTTTTGTGAAGAATTTTTATTTGTAATTTTACTATTACTTATATCACTTTATATCAAGGTTTTGATTTGTTTTGTTTTGTTCTCCAGCATAAACCAGACAGAGATGACTCTTGAGAGAGATTGATGAGAGGGGTGATGGAGAATGGGTACACAGTCTTTCAAATCATTCTTGAGCCCAAAAGCAACCCCAAAAATGTAAGAGGAAACACACACACACACATATGCACTTATTACTTGGTTACTTCTAGAGTTGGACAATTATAAGTCAATCAGGATTTTGTGTGAGCATAGTTTTTAGCACCTGAATAAATACCTATAAATGTAATTGCCATGTAGGATGTTAAGTCTGTCTCACATTATATTTTCTAACTGAAAATTTGTGATGAACTACACAGACTTCAGCAGTTTAATGGGTATTTATAAGGTAACATTATTGAGTCTTCCAATCTCTGTAATAGCATACCTACTCATACTAATCATCTGTAATTTTTCTCAGAAGTATTTTATAGTTTACAATATATAAGTCATATATACCAAATTATATTCAATTTCACATTTTCATGATTTTACACATGGCTATTTTAAACTCAAATGTCCAAATGTTTGTTGTTAGCATATATGAATAATAGCATTTTACAAATTGAATATATCATCTTTGTTGCATTAACAAAGTCTATTTAGAAAGATATTTTTTTTTCCTGGCTCACAGCTCTATATAGCCCATCATGATGGGGAGTTTTGGGAGGAGGAGCTTGAGGCAGTTGTTCACATTACATCAGTGGTCAGTAAGCATGGAGATAAACCCTAGTGCTCAGCTTAGTTCCTTCTTATTCATTCTTGGACCCCAGCTTACGGGGCAATGCCATCCACATTTAGGGTCTTCTTACCTCAATTCACCCCATCCTGAAACTCTTTAACAATTATAAGAGGCTTTTCTTCTGGTGATTCTGTCTTGTCAAATCAACAACTGAGATGAATCTCACACTGACCTTCTGATTTGTTATCTTACTAGATTCTTTTAATAATTCTAGAAGTTTTTCTGTGGACTTAACCAGATGTAACACAGAGATGGTGACCTATGGAAACAAAGAAGTCCCTCTTTCTTTCTGTCCAATCTGATTTCATTATTTTCTGCTGTTTCTAGTGAGGCCATTTAGAATTGTGTTAAACAGAATTGTGAGATGATAAAAGGGGTTAATAAGAGAGAGCACTATGAGGAGGAAAACAAAGAAATGGGAACAAAAGAGTCACAATGCAGGTGGCAAGAAAGCAGAAGAGAGACATTGTGAAGAGGAAGGTGACCAGGATGCAGTGGAGGCTCCTGCAGCGTAGCAGGCGTGGGTGTGAACCTGCAAGGAATACACATGGAAACCCCAAAATGAAACTATATAGATATATATGGTTATTTGTGAAATGGTGTTCCTACATCTATGGAAACAACTGTATTCTTTATTAAAGCCTTGTTTATCAAATAATTTGTAGTGATTGCTTTTAAATACTCAACCAAGATCATGTCAGCATAAGTCCTATTTGTTCTTGATGTACAAACATTTAATTCACTGTCAGGTTTAAGTTTTTTCAGTGCTGTTACATGCTATTGTGTCTATTTGCCTGTGGAATATTGATTTGCATTTTTTATTTTCCTCTCTCTCTCTCTCTCTCTCTCTCTCTCTCTCTCTCTCTCTCTTATTGTTTAGTTATGGCTACTTTGATATCAAGTCATTTCTGACCGCACAGAATGTAATGATCCATTTCCTCAATTTGGCCAAACTTTTTGGAGATTTTTGTACCATTTCTTCCACAAACGTTTGTTAGAATCCTAAAACGACACTATTAGGCTTTGGAAGTTATTTGTGGGGAGGATTTAGGCTTTGCATTCTGCTTATTTAAATGAGAGGATTCTTTAGGCTATTTATTCTTGTATAAGCTTTTGGACTTTTTGGTTTTGTCAAATTTATTGTGTTTTGTTATCATTGTAATGGTTTTAGCAACTGTGGATATGGTCCGTCTAACATTAAATCCTGTTATATTAATTTTTCTCAATAGTTTTCCTCATTAATTGTGCTACAGGCTTTTCGATTATATTGTTTCTTCAAAGAGTTAGTGTATTGAGTTAGAAAGAGCAATTCTCAAATTCAAAATTCTTAAATTATTTGGAATAACAAAAATCCAGGATAGCAAAAACAATTTTCAACAATAAAAGAACTTCTGGGGGAATCAGCATCCATGACCTAAGCTGTACTATAGAGCAATAGTGATAAAAACTGCATGGTATTGGTACAGTGACAGGCAGGTAGATCAGTGGAATAGAATTGAAGACCCAGAAATGAACCCACATACCTACAGTCACTTGGATCTTTGACAAAGGAGCTAATACAATCCAGTGGAAAAAAGACAGAATTTTCAACAAATAGTGCTCGTTCAACTGGCAGTCAGTATGTGGAAGAATGCATATTGATCCATTCCTATCTCCCTGTACAAGTTCGAGTCCAAGTGGATCAAGGACCTCCACATAAAACCAGATACACTGAATCTAATAGAAGAGAAAGTGGGGAAAAGTCTCGAACACATGGGCACAGGGGAAAAGTTCCTGAACAGAACACCAATGGCTTGAGCTCTAAGAACAAGAATTGACAAATGGGACCTCATAAAATTGCAAAGCTTCTGTAAGGCAAAGGACACTGTAAATAGGACCAAATGGCAACCAACAGATTTGGAAAAGATCTTTACCAATCCTACATCCGATAGAGGGCTAATATTCAATATATACAAAGGACTGAAGAAGCTAGACTCCAGAGAACCAAATAAGCCTATTAAAAAATGGGGAACAGAGCTAAACAGAGAATTCTCAACTGAGGAAACTCGAATGGCCGAGAAGCACCTAAAGAAATGTTCAACATCCTTAGTCATCAAAGTAGTGCAAGTCAAAACAATCCTGAGATTCTACCTCACAACAGTCAGAATGGCTAAGATCAAAAACTCAGGTGACAGCAGATGCTGGAGAGGATGTGGAGAAAGAGGAACACTCCTCCATTGCTGGTGGGATTGCAAGCTGGTACAACCACTCTGAAAATAGGTTTGGCGAATCCTCAGAAAATTGGACATAGTACCACCTGAGACCCAGTTATACCACTCCTGGGCATATACCCATTAGATGCTCCAACATGTAATAAAGGAACATGCCCCACTATGTTCATAGCAGCCATATTTATAATAGCCAGAAGCTGGAAACAACCCAGATCTCCCTCAACAGAGGAATGGTTACAGAAAAAGTGGTACCTTTACACAATGGAATACTACTCAGCAATTAAAAACGACTTCATGAAATTCTTAGGCAAATGGATGGAACTTGAAAATATCATCCTGAGTGAGATAACTCAGTCACAAAAGCATAAACAGAGTATATACTCACTGATAAGTGAATATTAGCCCAAAAGTTCAGAATACTCAAGAGTCAATTCAAAGACCATGTGAAGCCTAAGAAGAAGAAAGACCAAACTGTGATTGCTTTAGTGTTTCTTAGAAGGGTGAACAAAATATTTATAGCGGGAAATATGGAGACAAAGTGTGGAGCAGAGACTGAAGAAAAAAAAGGCCATCCAGAGACTGCCCCACCTGGGAATACACCCCATATACAGCCACCAAACCCAGATGTTATTGTGGGTGCTGGGAAGTGCTGATGAAAGCATGATAAGCATTCTCCTGAGAGGCTCAGGAAGAGCCTGACAAACACAGAGGCAGATGCTCACAATCAACCATTGGATTGAGCGTGGGGTTTTGGACAGATGAGTTGGAAAGGGGGCTGAAGGAGCTGAGGGGGTTTGTAGCGCCATGGAGGGAGTAACAGTGTCACTGGCCAGACACCCCAGAGCTCTGGGAGACTGGACCACCAATCAAAGAATACACATGGAGTGACCCATAGTGCTGGCCACATATGTGGCAGAGGAGGGCCTTGTTGTCCATCAGTGGAAGGAGAGGCCCTTGGGCCTGATGTTGTTAGATGCTCCAGTGTAGGGGAATGCTCGGGAGGGAAGATGGGAGTGGGTCCGGTGGGTGGGGGAGCACCCCATAGAGACAGGGGTATGAGATAGGGGGTTTCTGAAGGGGAGACCTGGAAAGGGGAAATATTTGAAATGTAAATAAAGATCCAAAAAATAAATTTAAAATGGGGGAACTATCTTTTAATATACAAATAAAACCATCCGTACTTTTTTTTTTTCTTAGTAATTACGTTGGATATCCTTTCTTAATGTGTGAATAACTTCTTTATATTTAAAGGATTAAAACCTGGAATCATTGAGCAAATATGTGCATAAAAACCAATTGTATGTTGTCCCAATAGACTCACTTTGCATTAAAACAGTATATATATATATATATATATATATATAGAGAGAGAGAGAGAGAGAGAGAGAGAGAGAGAGAGAGAGAGAGACAGTGTATTATTTCCCTCATTTGCTTCCTACTTTCTTTATATCAACTTTGTTATTTCTTTCTCTTGACTTACTTCAATGTCATCTTACACTTCCTTTTCCAGTGCCCTACGATATAAGTTCAGACTCATCATATCATTTTGATTATAAATGAATTTATCTTGTGCATTTCTCTCAAAGCCCTGTTTGGTAGCATTTCATAATTTAGTATCTTGTGTTTTTGTATTCCATTTAATTCAAAGTAATTACCGATCTCCATTGTGATTATTTTTTTATTTTTGCTTGATATACATATACATATATGTATACAGACATATGTATATTTTTTTCTACACAATTTCCAAATGTATGAATATCTCCCTGCTATTTAGATTTCAAATACTGATTCCAGTTATGATAGATATATCATGTACATTATACAATTTCAAGTCTTTTCTATTTATTGAGATTATTTTATTCTAGAGCATGGTATGTCTTTGTGAGTATATAATGTCTATTTTTCAAAAAAAGATACGCATTTTGTCCTTTTGGGCTGGAGCATTCTACAAGTGTCAATCAGGATGAGTTGGTATGGTATTGTTCTTGACTGTGGTCTGCGTATTCACTCACTTATTGAACAGGAGATTTTGAAATATTCAGTTGCTGGCGAATTTAGTAACTTCTCTTTCAGTTCTACAACCTTTTGTCTCTGTGTTTTTATTAGAAACAGACACAAGTAGGACTATTATGTTTTATTGGTACATTGACCTTCTGCCTTGTGCTGAATCTCTTTTTATTCTTGTAATAATGATTACTTGGATATTATTTTGTCTAATATTTATGTAGTACAACAAATTAATTTTTTTAGATTTAGCATGATCAATCTTTCTTCAAGTTTTTTAAATGTTGACCTCTTTGTGCTTCAAATTTAAAGAGTGACTCTTACAGATAGCATACAGAGCATCAGCTGACATTGATAATCTCTAAGTGCTATGTTTGCTATCTGTTATACATTTTAAAAACGGATTTATTTATTTTTTGTATATGTGTGAGTCCCTTCAGGCATGTACATGCAACACACAAATGCAATGCCTGTATGGCCAGCAAAGCATGTCAGGCTCCCTGGGACTGCAGTTACATGTGAATATTAGCCACTTAATGTGAGCTCTTGGAACCAAATCTAGCTCCTCTGCAAGAGTAGTATGTGCTCTTTTTGATGGACTCATTTCTCCAGCCCATTGTTTTCTCTTTTAAACTGTTTCCTCCTTCCTTTTCTTATATGTTGAATGTGCTGGGGATTAAACACAGGACCTGAAGCTGCTCGGCAAGCTACTCTACCACTGAGCTACATCCCCAGTTCTCTTTGCTCTTTGTATTTATTTTCTCCTTTCCAAGTTTTGGAATTCCTTTTCCTGAGCCTTCCATAGTTACAAAGCCAAAGTCCTTAAATGTATAAGGCATATATCTTCTATTATATCAACATTCCTAATTTTGAGGTATTTATATTTTCTCATTCTGGAATATACTATTTCCAAATGTCCATACATAACTCACCTTCTGGAAGTTTTCCTCAGTCACTACTATCTCCTGTCTCACATTTTATCACTCTCGCTATAATCCTCACTCCCAATCCCTCTTACTCTGCCTAATTTCAAAAACATGATATTCATTATTTTAGATATAATATTCATTGTTCATGTTTTTCTCCTCTCCTTCATGAAGAAGACCTGCAAGAGATCAGATATTTTGAAAATTTCTTCAATGCTGTGAGTCTAATACCTGCAATGGTATCTTGAACATAATCTACAAATATTTTTAGATAAAATAACTCAGTAGCAGATGAAAAACACAGGAATAAAAACTCTTTTTGTGGTGATTACAATGAAATATAATTGCATCAACATTTGTAAAAAACTGAGATAGAATTTTATATGAATTCTGTTCTTACATCATAATTAAATGTTGTTTGGGCCATTTTGTGAAGTAAACAGAGTTTAGAATGAGTCATTTCATGAAAGAAGATATGTAAAAATAGAAATTAATGACAAAGAGCATAATAAATAGGAAACAGCACATTTTGCGTGATCCAAGAAGATCTGGAAAGGGGGAAAAACTTGAAATGTAAATAAAGTATGAAAAAAAAGAAAGAAAAAGAATAAAGTGTATATGTGTATGCATGCACCTTTTTTCCCTTTCTGTTACATAACTGAGTACAAATTTCCATCATTTAAAATTTGACCTTAAATATCATGGGAACTTAAGGCTTTCATTAAAACATGACTATTTATGAAGATAGGAAGAAATATAATAGTATTGCATAGATTTAATGTTAGGAGAGAGTTTGTTGACATTATGTTCAAAGCAAGTGGTTTGGACATGAGACTTATATGCTGAAACATAGCTTTTTTATGAGTCAGCTTTGAATTTCTGCTGATGTCAGTTCTTCAGCTAGAGTAACCATTGGGCATGTATTAGTTCATGTGTGTCCTGATTATGAGGATAATTCAGAGGGAGTTCTTGGTGGGCAGATCAACATTTTGAATATTGAAATAATTATTTTTCTATTCTAGTACTCTATGCTTAATATTTTGTATATATCTTTTATAGATTAATTGATTTTTTAAGTATATGTAAATAGACAATGGAGTGGTAATGATTAATTCATAAAATTTGCTTTTATAGACTAAAAATGAGATGGACTTGATAAGCAACGTCAGAAACAAAGACATTTGAGTTCTACTTAGATGCAATGAAATCTCTTAATCTGGGAGACCCATCATAGACTGTTTTCCTATTTGTAAAAATAAAAACTAAAAGTTGTGGAGTCTAATATTTGCCAGTATAATTTATCTAGAAACAAGCAAACCAAAAGCCCATATGCAGGGAGGAGGGAACTTTGTGATCTCAAGGATGATAGCCTTAATTATCTTTCTAAGTGGTTCCTTCAGGGTGGGGAAACTTGAATTGTCTTTTAGTTTTACAAAATGAACTAAAAATAAAGTCTTTCCACTCCCAATTCCACATGGATTTATGGAGTGTAAATCAATTATTTATTGTAAATTGTAAATTAATAGCCCAGTATCAACATCTTCAACAACTTAGAATCTTTCAAACTGATAAAAGTGAAAGATGAGAAAAAGACTAAAAGCTAAGGCATGGGAATATTTTGAAAAGTAGATGCTTCAATTACTGGTTTGATGAACTAGTCTATTATTTTCATGCATGTATCTCATTTCTTTCTACATTTTTCAAGAGCCTCCTAGAGTCTTATTGCTCTGGCAAGTGTGCTTAGAGCCAGAATATTTACATCTTTTCAAACTCCCATCCACCTGTAAATGAACTTGTGAGGGTGACACGGGAAGCCCTCAGGATTGGCTGGAGTGACATCATACTGGCTATAGGACTTTATGTACAAGAGGCAATGCAGCTTGCTATGCCTTTGCTGAGACAAACTTACATAGAATTCATTTTTCTACCACCTATTTGTCTTTGCCTTAATTTTTATGGTTGACTCAAAGCAAATGAGAGACTGGTAATCTACCCAATCCATGACATAGTTATTCTAATTTGATCCTGAATTCCTCGGGTTAACCACGGGTTTGATTTCAATCATTAATAACTTTCTTTGGCCACTGAGACTAATGGTAATTGTATTTGTCATGAAGATTACAATAACTGTTGACATGTTTGAAGTATGTTTCTTCAGGTAAGGGACTATTTTACCTTATAAAATCAACTTTTAATTCTAGAATTTTAGATATAAGAAAGATTATATAGTATGTGGCACATAGTTTTTCTAAATCAAGTATCTGATTTAAAATATTAATTAACTTCAACTACATTGTTATGGTTTATTTCACACATGTACATTAATTAATTTAATTCATTTGTTATCAGTGGTTCTCAACCTTCCTAATTCTATGACCCTTTAATACAGTTTTTCATGTTGTGGTAGTTCCCAACCATAAAATTATTTCATTGCTACTTCATAAATGTAATTTTTGCTGTTGTTATGAATTATAATGTAAATATCTGATATACAGAATGTGTATATATATACACACATAAATATACATATATGTGTGTGTGTGTGTGTGTGTGTGTATCTCCAAGGGGCCATGACTCGCAGGTTGAGAAACACTGTCACATATATGAGCCAATATTGATATGTTGTTGTCTGAAATCCATAGCTTTCTGAGTTTTCTTTACCTTTGAACTGGTATTGTATAGGGAGCAGAGAAAGCCCTGAGTCTGTCAACTATGGAGTGAACATCTTTTGATGTGAGTGCAGTCATGATAAGGACTTTATATCCCTGGGCTCAGAGGGATGGCAAAGCCTTCCAAGGGAACTGAGAGTGAATGTTGATAGTTTGTGCTGAAATTTTCCACCAGAGCTTTTCCTCTTCATATATTTATGGCCTGAAGATTGATCCTCTGCAGAGAGTCCTCCTACAGAAATTAGCTGCATACCATAAACTCTGCATCTCTATGACTCTGTATATAATAATCCAACCTCCTTGTCCAGGTATATGCAATAATTCCACATCTCTGTTCAACTCTACTTAATAAAAACACTGAGATTCTGGGGCACTGAGACTTCTCCACTGGAGAGTCAAGACCATCCGATCCCAGCTTTCTGTCTGTGTAGCCCTTTGTCTGACATTTCTTCATTTCTTTACCACCCCAGTTACATCTAAATCATGGAAGCATGTTAGACATGGCACCATGTCCCCTTTCTCTTACAGTATTCTATTCTGAATCCCACAGTAGATTTAATAGTCTTGCTCTTGGTTTTTAGTTTCTTGGCCTTTTCTGACTTCTTAACATGACAGTTTTAAGAACTACTGATAAATATTGTTGAATGCATTATACTTCGATTGGCACTTTTTGAAGTTTTCCTTATGCATTGACTAAATTATAAGTTTGAGGAGAAAGATAATAGGGGTAAAGTGCCATTCTTACTATATCAGATCAGGATTCATGTTGCCAAAATGACATCATTTTGAACTTAAACATGATCACCTGGCTTAGGTAGTATATGCCATGTCTTCCAACTGTGAGATTACTATTTCTCCTTCCTCTTTTACTGTATTCTTTAGAAGAGAGGCAGTACATGCAGCCAACTTGAAGTGGTAGCAAGTTATGTTCTATCTCCCTGAGGGTAAATTATCTACATAAATTATTTAGAATTCCCCTAGATGGGAGACTCATCTATTTTCTCAAATTTCTTCATACAATCATTTATTCATATAAGTAGGAATCATGGATATTTGTTTAATCAAATTCTACTTTATTTATTTTGTTGTTTCACTTATTCTAGCTCTGGGCATTGGAAGCACCTCTTTAGTTGTCTCTCATATCCTTGTAAAGTACCCTTTAGTGTTTATAGTATTTCTTTGGTTTTTGGTGCTATCTACTCATCATTTAAATGTTTGTTCCAATCTAAAACTCATCTTCTTTCTAGGTGTATATATGTTTAATGCTGCTGTGGATTCTTATTTTGATCTTTTAAGCTAATAAGCAAAGAAATATTATAAACTGGATTATATGAATTAAAATATTTTATAGGTAGCCATCAAAATCGTCATGAAGATTGACATTAATTCAATTGACATCTCATTAACCCATCATATCAAAAATTATTCTAGCCTCAAACTCTTGATTATTTATAATTTCTCCTGCAATGAGAAACCTATCTCTCAGCATCTTCCACTTAACTACTTCATGTTTCATTTCAATACACATGCATGGTGACAGCAGAATTATGATTCCGACCTCAATTGCCCTTGGTGGAAGATACTATAAGTGAAAGTAAGTGCTTATTTGAAATTTCTGATGTTTTTAATCTTTCAGATTTTACTCATTTCTAAAGTTGCATAGGTAAGCACTTCTAACCACTTATTCAGGTGAGGTCATGTCACATACTACATTCCTTTTTTAGAATTTTCTAAAATGCTTTCTGAGAACATACATATCAAGGTTCATTCTGTGGGTTTTGAAAAATACATTTCAATATTCTATAGGATACCTTAATATGAAAGAAATACCTAGTATCTCTACTGACTCGGTTGATCTGTTTCCTATTATTTTGTATTTCACAATCTCTAGTGACTCAGTTAATCTGTGTGTTATTATTTTACAATTCACAATTAATTTCATATAATTATCTTGGTGTGGTTACTTGTAACTGTAATTCCACATTAATCATGCTAAGGGATGATATAAGGCCAACTTGGACTAAGTAGTGAATTCTAGGTCAGGCTTGGCCCTATAAGAATTCCATAACACAAGCCTTAGAAGGCATAGACAGAGGATCCTTGAGGAAATCTGGCTAGTGACTAACTATGTAGGTGAACTCTGTGTTTGATTGAAAAGTTCTGCTTCAAAAAATAAGACATAATATTGCTGTATATCAGCCTTAGGCCTCTCCATGCTCGTGAACTCTCACACATGTATGCCTAGATACAGTTGAATACACACACACACACACACACACACACTCACTTGCATACATGCTCACACTCACAACACACATGCATAAATACACATGAAATGAAAAAGAATAAAAACAAAACAGTGAATCAATCAAATAAATAACAGCTATAACTGGGTCTTCAAATTGTACCACTTCTCAAACTAGTATTTTTAGTAGTAATACGAATTTAAGTAATCTGGTCTTTTGTGACTTAATAGTTCATTCATTATTTTTCAGAATAGTTATATTTTATGGATATGCCATAGTTTGACTAATTCCTGAAAGAAATTTTTGTTGCTTTCTGTTTCTTATCATGAATAAGGCATCTATAAACATTCATGAATCTACAACTGTTAAATCAGTCTATATAACTGGTAACTATATAAGAACAATTGCTAGATTATAAGGCATCTATGCTAACTGCATAAGCATGGGCCAATCTATCTTCCAAATTATCTGCATCTTTTGTATTTATATTTTCTGTAAGTTTTCATGAAATATGACATGTTTTGTTGGGCAATAGAAATCAAGGATTTATATTAATCTGAAATCATGCATATTAATCTAACTTCCAGTTGGATAGCATGTTTTCTATCATGCTCTAGTTTGCTTCTCTTCTTGATTTTTAGATTTCCTTAAATTCCTCATCAGACAAAGTGTGTCACATACAACTCCTTCATTATATGTGTTACTTTATTTCTGTTGTAATGGAATAACCCAACAAAAAGTAGTTTTGAAAAGAAAGTGTTTGTTCATTATAGAACTCCAGATTAACATCCACCATTGTTGTGAAGTCATACAGACAGGAGTTTGAGGCTTCTAGTTACATCCAATGATAAGAAAGATCAAGAAAAATAATTAATACCTGTTTACTTGATTGTTTGTGTTCAGATTGGTTACCACTGTTATAAAGTTCAGGACTGCCTGCCTATGGATTGCTGTTCTCACAGAGGGCTAGGTCTTGCTATACCAATTACCTCAAGACAATCCTCCATAGACATACCTTCAGGACAACCCACTGTCAACAATCTCTCAGTAAACTGTCTTTCTAGTCAAATATCAAATTGACAAAACTGTCATACTAAAATAAAATCTATTCTTTTTGCATACCAAATTAGTGTGGCTATCAACTACAGGGGAAAGTGTCATTTTATAGTTTTGTAATTAAAACTTTATTCAGCCTCTGTCTATCTAGATGGTGATCTTAAATGATTAAAGAATGTCTCCATTATTGAAATTTCTTCTGTCTTTTTTCTTATGATATTCCCTGGTAGTATAAATATTTTTGTCCTAGTGAAAAATAATATCCTATATATTTTGTATTCCTCACATTATATTTGACAAAAGGAACATACAGGCTAAACTAGGCAGAATGCAGTAATTGGCTATCTGAAAAAAGATTCAGTGAGGCTTCTCTCATAAAAGGGAGACTTAGATTTATATTACAGTGATTAAGTTTTCCCTCAATTCTTGAGAAAAATCACAGCCATGTGCTAATGGACCTTTATCTGATGTGTAAAATAAGTATCACTTTTATTTCCTCAGATGAAGTGATGAAGTGAGTACACAGCTTGGACTGAGCCCAGAGTATTTTGTTCTCTGTTATAACTATCTCTAGGCCTAGGCCTTGAAGCTTCTAGCCTCTGTACAATCTAATCTGTCAAGCTGACTGATCCAATCTGGCTTTTCTCAGCTTCAGTCTGAATTGCTCTGCTTGGCCTCAAGGTAACCCTGGCAATCTGTTCTAATCTTCTGACTCTTTCTCATTCTCTGACTTGTTCTGTCTTCACCTGTGTCTACTTTGTTTTCTCTACAACTTGTCTCTGTAAAACTGTCCTAACCAAATTTCCATACACATCTCCACCTCTCTCTCTCTCTCTACTGCTGCTCTTTAAGTTCCATCTCTTTTCTGTCTGTTCTCTCTTTCCTGTCTATTCTCACTTTCCTGTCTGTTCTCATGATATTTGTGAGAATTGGGCATATCCTATCTCTGACTCATAATATTATACTGTTTTGTCACTTCATCTACCCACCCTCCAATTACACCTCACTTTCAAACATGGTTGTTTCTTTCTTTCTACAAAGTAACCTTATCTACATTATTTGAGATTAAAGATGTGAACTGAGAGCATATCAGTATTTCTGACAGAAGGATTAAACGTGTTAGTCCAGCCAGATCACACAGACCTAAAAGTACTTTAGGTGTGATCCTTTGCCAGAGCAGCCATGCTACTGGGTTAAAATTCCTCTATATTAAGCTGGAGAGATTGCTCAGAGGTTATGAACACTAGCTGTTCGAGAGGTCCTAGGTCCAATTCCCAGCAACCACATGGCGGCTCATGACCATCTATAATGAAATCTGGTGCCCTCTTCTGACCTGCAGTCATACATGCATGCAAAACACTGTATGTATTATAAATAACTAAATCGTTAAAAGAAATTCCTCTATACTGATGGTCACATTTAGATTCCTGGAAATACTATTCAGGACAATGTGGGGTCCTCTCTAAAACTGTAGCTACCAGAAGTTTTTCACTTCCATGCTGGTCCATACTCACTCTTCAACAATTAACCAACATTGTCCTATAGTTGTCCACAACAGTTTATGGCTTCAACTGCATTAGTTTTACTTAAACAGTCTTCTACTTTATCTCATTCAGTGCTTTCTATATCATAGGAAACACATCTGTCATATAACTATGCATAGAGCCCCCAAAGCTGTTGTTTTCAATTTTTTTGTTTTTGTTTTTGTTTTTCGAGACAGGGTTTCTCTGGCTATCCTGGAACTCACTCTGTAGACCAGGCTGGCTTCGAACTCAGAAATCCGCCTGCCTCTGCCTCCCGAGTGCTGGGATTAAAGGCTTGCGCCACCACTGCCCAGCCGTTGTTTTCAATCTTTTGAGCTTTTTTTAAATGTAAAATTGGGAAGAAAAATTTGCAAGGGTGTTTCAGAGTAGAGGTGAATCTTAAAATCTTACATATTCCTATAGTCAGGGCTCTTATAGGCAAGTAAACTTCAGAGTCTTTCTTGACAAATGCCATTGCTACTTCATCTATATTTAAATATACTTTCTCCACTTTGTCAGTAGCAATACAAACATACACATTCAAGAAATGGAATCAAAACTAAAACCACTCTCTTCATTCATATCTGTAAATATGTTACAGTTAAAAAATGGATTGAAGAGGTGAAGTGATGGCCTCACAGATTCACTATGATGTATGAGATAAAAGAGAACCATTAAATTATATATCTTATTTATGGGAAAACAGAAGTGGGACCAATGAATTGTCAAACACTGTGAAATATACCTGAGTCTAGTAATGCATTGTTGCTAATTACTCTCCTGTTTCTCTGAACCTCAGCAGTAAGATGGTTTGCTCAGTAGTGGCTCAGTGGATTATTTGTTATCATGACATTTGGGTGAATGTTTTCATAATTAATGTTTAGATTATACTAACTAGTAGCTCATATACTCTTCAGAGAAGGTCTCTGGTCATGTGACACAGAACCCAGGTAGTATGCCAAACCTAGAACTGTCCACTTAATGTCAATAGAAAGTTGAAGAACCTGATGGGAAGCAGAGAAGTACTGGTTAGCATTTTGCTCATGAGACTGAAGAGAGGAGATTCATGGCAAACACTATGAAGGGGCTGCTGAGTAGGGTACAAATAACTCCTGGGTGGGCTAAAGATCCTATATGCACAATGGTTTTGGACATAGACTGTAAATAGAGCTTGTAAGGTACTCATATAGTGACAATGGTGTAACCCACCCCTTAGAAGTTTATCTAACAATTATGGTTATGAAGAAAGGGTACAATAGTTCTTGAAGTTCAGTTGTCTATGGCCTGAAATGTTTCAAGTAAGATACCAGAATTATGTTAGAGTAAAGATGTTAAACTTCAGAAAAAAATACATAGAGTGTATATGGTTGTCTTACAAGAAAGTAACATATTCAAATATATAGCCAGAAGAAAAATATGGCAAGTCATATATATTAGAATCATAAGGTAACATTCTTCATTTTAGTCACTCTTAGTATAAGATCTGTACTGAGACTTCAGAAGAAAGGTATATTTTTAATTATCACATCAATTTTCTGAATAACTAGGCCTATATGTCCATTTTGATAAGAGATTCAAGAGTCTTAACAAAATTCTTCAAGTGTTTATTAGCCAGGAAGTATAAAAATAATAAAAACAATGACATAGTGTGAGAAAATTATATGTATATCGATGTGAGTCCCAGCCCCATTGTTTTTCATAATTTAGGCAAACTGGATTTTTTCTTTGTAAAGTAGAGCTACACAAGGATAGCAATTTAAGTAATATTTTCTAGATGAGCTATGTAAATTCAATTGTACACCTAGTATATCATGGGATTTCAGTAAATGTAAATTCCAAGACAGGATTTAACGGTTGATGTGTGGTCCACAATTTGAAGTAATTCTGCAATAACCTGGAGCACCTTGAATGACATTTGCAGTGATTGCTAAGATTGTACTAGTCACCATCCTCATCAGAAATTCAAACTTTAGATGCAGCCAAAAGTTAATAATCAAAAATATGTCTATTACATGTGATTTTTGGCCATATTCTTTTTAAACGTTAAATATAGGTATTTGTTCTTGGTGAAGGTGATGTATCACTAATTAACATAATTGGCTTTAGAAATAATTTTTCAGTGTTGAAAAACTTGCATTCGCATTATGTAGGATAGATAGAACATTTTATAAACATATACTACACTTCCATAAATAGAAATTAAGAGTACAACAGACTCTTTATAGCTTGTGGCTCTACCTTGTATATAATGCAGATTTTTAGGAGCATGAAATCCTGCTTCCAAGATATTGATCTCCTAGCCTATAGTGGGTCCTATGCATAGTAGGTACACTAGATAAGTAAAGAATTAGAGAACATATCAATTGCTCAACCTTCTCTGTGCCTGCTTGCTAACAAAAAATAGTATAATACCCTTCATCATGTTTATGATCTAATTTTGCTAGCCAGTTTTTCTTATGGGAAGGTATTTGGCTGTAATTATATACATGGTACTTTAATTGTCTATTAAATTGGATATAATAGATATGGTTTGGGCTAGTTTTCAGTGAGAGTCAAACTAAAGACCCCAGTGTTTCCAAAGGAAAAGGAAAGGTGAACACAGGTCCCTGGGCAGTGACAAGCAAGGAACACACAGGTAATGAGATCCAAAGAGGGAAAAGGTCACAGATGAGGGCAGTGAGAGTTTGGAAAACTGATGGATGTGAAATGGCAGGGGGAATAGGCAGGTCACCAGTCTGCAAGAGAACTTTGGTGACCTAAGGTAAACATGTGCTGTATCCAGAGAAAGGGATATAACTTCTGTCTAAGTAATATCCATCATTGCCCATGGATAGGTAAAGGTAAGCATGACGAAGTAGAGAGAAGAAGGAGAGTAGTAGTGAGAGAGATTCCTATTCTGTCTTCCCTGTCACATCCTGTAACTCCTTTCTGAATTTTTTCAAACTCCCTAAATACTTCATATTTCATAGGTAAAAACATATAATTGTTAAAGCCCTTTGGAAGCTAGGCTGATCATTTGCACAAATTAAGACATATTCTTAACATACCACTCAACAGTATCACTTATAAACAAACATGAGTCCAAGAGAAATGAAAGCATGAGCCCATGCAAAAACTTATATGTAAATATTTACTGCAGCATCATTTTTAACTGTGCAAAATACATGAGCTTAAACAGCCATTAATTTCTGAATGTATTTGCAATTTATGAAACATATATAATGGGATGCTACCAAGAGAGTAAACACACATTATTGATAGTCTGAGATGTGTGTGTGTGTGTGTGTGTGTGTGTGTGTGTGTGTGTAAATTTGTTGTTCCATGGGCATGAAAAGTAGCAGAATTCTAGGAGAGAATGACAGGGCACAGAGAAAGGCCATAACTGGAAGAGACTTCAAGCATAGGAAAAGTGGTGAAAAGGTAGTTTTAATTTACAGACTGTTCTGGAAGTTGTCCTAACATTCCATAAAGGTTGTCTACCCTATTTATGAAAGGTGTCAACTTTGAGCATCCAAGTGACATACAAATAGGGCATTTTATGTTTCTCTGCATACCATACTCTCAAGAATCGCAAGCTAAGCAATACTCCACTAGTTTTAAAAGTAACACAAGTTTCTCCTTATAAAACCACTGATGCAAAGGTCTTCTAAAATAGAAACTGCCATTTCAAATTTTAACACAGGAATGGAATTTCCTTTGTGAACTCTAGGCTTGCTGCACACAAAGCCAAGAAAATACATAAAAGAAAGAAACTCTTTGGGGAATTTGTAATGGAACTCTTAAATTGTATGAATCTTTGTATAATGTAGAAATCTGCCGGGAGAAATACTATACTTGTGACAAAGAGCATATTCCCATGGCATTTGGAAGCTAAAATTTGTAAGTAGTGTAGTAATCAGTGGAAAGGTTTCCTGTTTAGTATTTAGTCACATGATAATTGCTTGACAGAAATTTCAAAGTCAGACTATTGTTTTGTTTTACTTAAAATATAAGACATTATATCAATATATATATGGAACAGAACTGGGAAAGTTCTTAGTATTAATTATTAATTTTTGGTGAAATTTATTCACGACAGTGTTCTAATTTGTGTTTCTCTAGTGTTTCTCTAGTGAAAATTATCTCCTCCACTTTTCCCTCCTCTACAAAGAAGAAGCACAAAATTGGTAATAACAATACCTAGCAATTGAGCTAGATATCTCTTTACATATTATAAAAGATACAAGATTATTAAGCTGTACTATATTTATTAGCAAAGGCCTTTACATTGGTTTAGAAGCAGGTATATATGTAGAGCCTTTGTTAACCTCTAAGAAAAAAAATTGTTAAAAGATCTCTATCATGGTGCACCTACTGAAACTGATATATTATTCCCTTTAGGTAGGATTTTCTAGAGAAACAGAAGAAAGTTGTGATAATAAAACAGATCATCTACTGAAGGAGTCTATAATCACCTGGGAGATTGGATTCCAAATACATCCATGTGTGTTACTTAGGTTATGTTGATCTCTGGTTATGCCTATGAGGGATTATCTTGATGAGGTTCACTGGGGTAAGATGACCCACTCTAAAATCAGGCAACAAATTCCCTAGACTGGACCCTACACTACATAAAAATCAGAAAGCTAACAGGGCACCATCATCATTGTTCTCTGATTCCTGACTGATTATAATGTTACCACATGCCTCAGGTTCCTATCCCCAGGATATCCCACTGTGATTGACTTTATTCTTGAACTATGAATCTTTTCTTTATTTATTTGCTTGCTTAGGAGATGGCTAGCTTTTAGGGCCATAAGTACTCCTAACAAATAGAGAAAGAAGCTATTTGTATCTATATTACTCACTCTAGTTTATAAAGCTTTTAGGACCTGTTGACACTTTCATTCATTCAATTCTTATTAAATGCTTTTTGTGCCAAGCACTGATTTATTTCCCAGAGATGGGTCAGTAAGTATAAACCTGTACTTTGTGAAAGGAGAGAAAAAATATCAATTAAACATTAGAATAATTTGATATTGGTGATGGGTATAAAGAAAATTATTCAAGGGCTGGAGAGATGGCTCAGCCCTTAAAGGCTAGGCTCACAACCAAAAATATAAGAAAATTATTCAAAATTTGGTTCCTGAATGTGAGGAGATGGAGGGATGGGTAGCTGCTGAGGTTCAACTTTAGCCAGGTATTCCTTGGTGAGCTAGAGAAGGGGACTTTTGATCTAATCTGAAAAGGACAGCAAGCAGAAAACAGGAAGCTTAAAGCAGCAGGCTGAGTCTGAACATGGAATGCCTGAAGCGTCAAAGAGACAGTATAACCAAACTGGATGAATGAGCAAAAGGGCGGTGGTAGATGATGTCTGAACAATGGGGCAGCATACATGGATACTTCTATTACTTTTCTGAGCTTATCAAAATGCAGGTATTATCTGAAAGATACAGCTGATATTTAGAATTCAATTTCTGTATTCTACTTACTTGGGACTGTTTATTCTATGTATTAAGCTAACACTTGATTCATCACTCAACAAGAAATGGCCACTGTGACCAATAAGACCACCATAAATTTTGCCCAGTATGGTCTAATTAAATATTTGGTTCATAATCATGAAGTGTTTTCATTGATTTATTATTTTCCATGATGAAACTAATACAAGAGAATCCTACCATCCACATTACAGATGTAATGGAAATTAGCAAGCTGCCCTTTGCCTCAAAACTTTCTTACATTTTCTTTTTAAATGTTAGATGTTGAAGAGCACACACAGAACAGAACTCCCATTCATCTTTTTTCCTCTGCTCCTGAGGTAATAATTTTTATCAAGTATGTGTATACCATAGCCATACATATTGTGAAAAATTCTTCTTCAAATATTCATACCTAAAACTAGTTCATTATGTTTCACTGTGTATATAAAGTTTATATCATGCCACACTTCATCTTGTATTGTTACTGGCTGTTTTCCACTCATAGTTGTTTGAAGTATTTCTACATTGGTTTGTGTACATGAGGCAGTGGTAATTATGTTCATCTGAGAATAATGTTCAGTTCATTTCCTATTTTTTATCTGACATACTGAGAGTTTCATGGTTCTTTCTATCTAATAATATGAAAGACCTTTGCTGATGCATGTAACCAGAAAGAATCTTGCTGGGCCATGAGGAACATAATTTTTGGAAATATTCTAAACTGGTGTTAAGATTATTGTTCACGTACTTTTAATGTGTTCTTTTTATTTGCTTTAAAGACCAAGTCTTCAAATTCATATTTTAATGATCTTAGGAGACAGGACTTTTGGGAGATGAGATGATAAGAAATCTGTGTTCATTAATGGATTAAGTCATACATGGTTGGTGACTGAATGGCTTTGTTTTGACAGTGAGCACTCTCTGATATACTTGCCCTGTGTTTCCATATTCTATGCTATACTATGATAGAAAGAAGGTGTTTTGAGCAAAAGTTGGGACAAGACTGTGCTGTGTTCTCAGATCTCCCGCCTTTGAGAATAGAAACACCAGCCAAATAAGTCTCTATTGTTACAAATTATTTGGTTATTTATTTATATAAATATTTTATGCTATATTTTATGATAGCAGAAAATTAATTAATGGTCGTGCCTCTAGCCAAGAACAATCTTGCAATTATAGTGTGTTATAAGTTTTCAATTTATTCTTTAAATATTCTTTTTAAAATATTTCTCTCTTTTATACTCATACACCATGAGAAGGAAAAACTAAGCACATTAAGCTCCCTATTACATAGCTCAAGCAGATTAAATGGTTTGACCTAGATCCATGTAATGCTGTAATGTAATTCTTGGAAGTAAGTAGAGGTTATCTTGATGAGGGTTAAATATGGCATGTTATGGATAAGTGTGCATGCTTTAGTTTTGAGTGGCAGTCTCTTAAAGTCATGGAGTTAGTCTGAGAAACCCTATATGTTCTTCTTGTTAAGCCATATAAAACTATAGTAAAAACCAGTCTTCAGAAGACCTATTATTAGGCAGCAGTATACTGAGTTGCATGCTAGAATGTTCTCTTTAAATATTTGCTTGGACTAGAAAGAGTCATGCTAACTCAGAAAATTAACTGGCTTATAGAGAAGGAAGGGAGAGTACACATTCATCAGAGGGTGCCAGCCCATTGCCTGTTCTCTTAGCTCCGTTTGCCAGACAATTTATCCGATTGATGCTGGCATCAGATCTGAAAACATTACTGATCTCCATGCACTGCTGGAAGGCATTGCACCAAAGAAGCAGAACTTGAAAAGGCAGAAGAAGCTGAAACCTAATTCCATTTTAGATTTAATTTTATTTTGGAGAATATTAAGTGTTGTTAAAACTATTCCAGCTATAATATAGGGCAAGGTTGTAGGTTATGCTGAGAAGTCCCTGTAGACCCTAAGGCGTTGCAGAAGAAATGACCATATATAACAATATAAGCATATATTCACCCAGACTGGCACTTGAAATGGCCTAAAGGCATATTTGTGGCTGCTGTGTCTTTAGAAGACTCTGTTTTAGAAGGCTCTGCAAGCATATCTGAATCTCTGGGATTTGGTCTGCTGGCTCTCAGGAATCCCCTCTTCTAATAAGAAGTTTGATTTATTTTTGCCACTATCATCATTTTGTCACTTGTGATGTCAGTGTGCAAAAGACCCTTGAGTAAAAAAATATATTTAGTATGGACTCATGAAAAGACTTTGAAGATGAAAGAGAGATGGTAAGCTCTGTATATTTGGGCATCTTCTAAGCAGAACCACAAGACAGCAATTTTGAGACTAGTCTCTTTAAAACACCTTCTCTGCTGAATGTGTTTTCAGCTATTATATGAAATTAAATAGTTGAATTTTAAATCTAATTTTAATATCATTAAAATATTTAGATAGAGAAAATTAATCTATGTAAATCAAGTGCTTTGTGATACAAGTTATAATTCAGTTCATATATGTTCAACAAATGGTGCTCAATTTTCAAATCCCAACATTAACTATTTTAATTTGATGTGGGAGAACAAAATACATAGTTAATGAAAATTTGAAACCCAGGCTACAGATTTCAGCAAAATTCAAAACCTACTTACTGAATTTCTCATACCAAATCATACATGGTATTGAAGATGTAAAGTTCAAGGTACCAACATTTCTACAGAAATTAGATTTCCTAGTCTAGTTAGTAAAATGTTTCCTAGTCTAGTTAATAAAATGATGTGAAATTCTTGGCTTTGGCTGACCTAGAAAGGTTGTTTTTATCTGAATTTAATGCCCTCTTCTGATTGGGTACCACAGGTAATGATAGGTTTGTGTTTTGAGAGCATTTTTAAGGCACAGATTATTTTTACTGATTGGAGATTCTGGAAAACTTATTTACTCCCCTGTATCACCTCTAACTAGCTCTGTAATCTTAGGTGACCTTTCATCTTTTCCAGTCTCTTCTGCTGTCAGAGAGTAGACCATGTTGCCAAACATATAGTCTAGGTTAAATGGTCTGTGATTATGTTGGTTTACTCAAGGATTGTTCTGGAAGATCATGCAATAACCTGTGATTGATAAATAGTATGTAACTAAATCTAGTTCCTCACTTTTAACCAAATCCACTACACTTACATAGGGCCCTGTGACTCATTCTAGTCAATAAAGAGCCTGTACATGTAATGTCACTGTGGGTGGAAGAACTGGATACCTGTAACCTATAGCAGCACTACAATCTCAATATTCAGTTAAAAGGGTCATGGGATGAAAACACAGGGTTCTTAGATGCTTCGAAGAGGATGACCATAGAATGCTACTAGGTTTCAAAGAACTTGAAAGATGTGTATTAAGAGTATATCATTGTTGCAGACCCTGGTGGGTCACCCAGAAGATCCCTCTATACCCATGATTAAATAATTATTCATAAGCAAGTCCATGCAGAGGGAAACAGAGGAAAGGTCATTGTGCACACCATTCAAGGTAAACTGGAGAAAGAAAATAGAGCAAAAAAGTGCTGAACAGTTCACACAGAAATCACCGAATAAATGTTTGTTCAATGAAGAAACACTGTGGACTTTTCCAGCCCATGTGTTTGGATGTTAAAAGTAGACACTGGAGAGAACTGTTTCAAGAGAATCTTTTCCTTTGAGCACCAGAGTACAAGGCAGTACTTAAGAAGTATTTGTACAGTTCAGATGGATTGATTGATAACCTAGCAAGCTGGAGCATATGGGTGACTTTAAAACTGGATTTAAAAGTGGATGTTGTTCCTATTGCTTACTTATAGCCTCTGCTTTTAAAATAGAAAAACTCTAAAGCATGTATGTAAGTATGACTGCAATTTACATGTCTATTCAGTAAGTATGGGTTTAGTGAGTACCTGCTTTGCTCAAAGCATCCTGTTATATATTAAGGATGCAAGACTAAATACATCTTCAAAGAGTATACTTTCTGGCAAGTGTGGACTAGGTAATGGCAAAGACAGAGGAGTAGCAGATTCCAATATCATTTCAACAAAATCATGATTAGTTCTTGTCAAGGGCAATTGTAGAATTCTTTTGTGGAGAGTGAGTAGTTGAGTAAACCCAAGCAGTGGTGAAGAGAGGCTTTTAGGCCTCTAGTAACTCAGTTTGCCTGGGGTTTTCAGCCCACAGTGGAATCTAATGACTATGGTTTCACACAGCTATGGTGATGTCCAAAGAAGGAAGATATTTTTCTGGTATTTCTAGAGTTATAATATGGTAGTATTAACCATTAAGTATGATAAGATAACTGGGGAAAGGTACTAGGACACTGATGCTGACCTAGTATGTGGGCTTCAAAACATGACGGCAAAAATTATGTGTACCTTTAACAGCTTTATACCATATTTCATTTTTTAAACCGGTATTATTAGAGCCTAGAAGGCTAAGAATAATTTGATAAAGTGCTGTCTTTTGATGTATTACATTGTTATAATATATTACCTAGAAAATGGACAATTTCTTCTTTAGCCACCACACTAAAATTCTAGGAATCATGGGAATGACAGTACAAAGATTCCTGAGAAGTTGAATCTTAGCAATTAGAATTGCTTCTGAAAAGAGGAGCAGGACACGGTAGTTAATCCGTTGTCTAGAGTTATTCTAACAGATCTGAAGTGTGAAGGTCGACTTCTTCTCTAGTATGGATAACAATGAGTCATTATATACCCCAGTTATCTGTGAAAGCCATATTTCCAATTAGTATTTCTTGCAGTGCAGTGTCTATCTATACTATAGCTGAGACTTCAAGTGCATCTCCCCTGATTGCTAAACCTGCTGGAATTTATGAAACAGGCCACCCAATGACAATCTGGTGAGAGCATATATATTCAGTCAAGGTTCTCCCCAAATGACCCTAGCTTGTGTCAAGCTAACTCAACAGAGCATGAAAATCAAAGAGAAATTTCTTCTTAGAAGTAGATGGTATACTAGCTAGGGACTCTATTAAATCACCAACAGAGTCGGCAAAAAACACCAATCCAGAATCTAGCTGGCCAACAAAGTCACATACTCATGGCCACATCAAATGTAAGATCATCATGCTTGCTCTTGAATTCCACTACTTCCTACTTTACAAATTTAATGGATATTTAAAATGCTAAATGTGTATCTCCTATGTGTATCAGGGATTACTGTCCTCTTACAAATTATGTGACATATATATTAATATATGACCTAGTCAATGCAAACAACCTCTTACTTTATGACTTATATGAAACATTTTGCTCAGTTAAAAATGTCTCTCCAAATCATTCTCACAGTTAGTCTCCTGCCTCTGTGCATGTGAGAGGGCTAGTATTCCTATTCACATTCCCATCTTTTATTTTCTGAGTCAGATTCTCGGTAAATTTATTCAAGACTCACAAAATAATTGCTATTTTCTTTCTGTCTCTTCTCACAGGGCAACAAAACCTTGAAGAGCCGCCATGTCTTCCTCTTGTGGTATAACTAAGAAGTGTGCAATGCATGGCTGCTAATGTATGGAATAAATGGTCAGTCTTGCTAACTCCCATCATCATCATTGTGTCTAGAGTCTATGTCAGCTCAAAACTAAAATGTTCTCCCTTGCAGCTGTACTACTTTAAATACCTCAGCAATAGTTTCGTGTATATAATTCCCATTCTCATGGCATCAAATCAGCTTGACAACATTCCACATTTCTTCCTTTTATATGTATATGTGTCAGAGAAACAGCAAGATTATAGAAGAAGAACATTTGAAAATTTTAAGCCTATCCATAAATTTTAGTTCTTATTGATAGTAAAGGTCATACAACTTGGAGAAAACATGATCTGAAATGGATCTAAGTAAGTCTGAAATGATTTGTCAGCTCTATTTTCTTTACTACCACACGATTTTACATTATTAATTTTAAATGCAAGGAACTGGAAAGAATTGGCTTCTGCTTAATGAAGTTTGATTTATTCAACCTTGTAATATTAAGGGAAATAAGCTGCCTTGTTAGTTGGAAGGTACATTTAAAATAATGTACTGAATACATTGAATAAATTATCAGAGTGATGAGTATATAACAGTAATATTGACATCACCTCACACTTGCACTGCATGTAACAATGTCCAAAGCATTTACTTATGTGCCTTGTGGAGCAGGCTTCATCATCCTTTGGGTATAATTGTTCTTACTTTATAGACAGGTTCCTGAGCTGAGAAGGTTTAAGTGACAGCTAATAAGAGGGAATGCAAAGTTGAACCTCCACACTCTTTCTACTAGTCACTTCTACCCAAAATAACCGATCAGGACGGTAGTCCTCATTAGTTCTCTCCTATGTTTTTCAGTGGCCATTTATCTTCACCAAACTACACCATCTAAACTCACCAGAAGTGACTTAAGTTAGGTATCCTCCTAAAGACTCCACTTAGGCCTCTTTTATCTGTAATTTAAATTTGCATTATTACTTTGTCAGCTTGTGTCTCTCATACTTCTTTCAAACCTGTATGTTCTCTATTCCTGCAATTTCATGCCTTTGCCAATATGGCCTTCATGTTATAATTTCACTGAAGTAAATGAAATTAAGATTTTCCACCTCTTATGTCTTTGTACTCTTTCTTTGCCCTAGGATGTCTTTCTCCTCTGGCTAGTGAAATTCTGCTTGTCACCAGAGAATCAAAGATATCTTGTATGAAGCCTTTCCTCTCTTTCTCAAAGATACAATTGTACTTTGTGACTGTTTATGACATGAAGTTCAAGCCATATAAATGAACTTCCTAAAATATGGAACACATCAAACTGGTCCTTACATTCATCACCAATGCCTGTTATCAGTACTAATTGTAGAATTGTCTGCTCTGGCAAGGGATTATATCCAAAGACCTTCTAGTTCTGTATGATCCAGTTGGAATGACACAACTTTAATCACTTTGGATGGAATACAGACTCCTCTTACTATATACCTTTAATACCAAACAATGAAGGTAGAAGGAAGCAGCCATATTTCAAAGTCACATCTAATCAAAGGTAAAACAAGGTGACAAATTAGACAAAGATTTGAGAGAATGAGTCAGAGAAAGGATATGCCTAACTCTTGTGAGAACAGACAGGAAAGAGCAGCTACTTAGGAGCAGCACACAGAGAGAGCAGCAATCAGTTCTACAGTTCAGTGCAGATTCACTGAATGAGTGGAGTACAGTGAAGTTGAGTTCTTTTGTGAATTCATACAATACAGTTGAAGCCAGAGACTAAGAAGAAGCTAGAAGGTTGGAACAAATTGCCAAAGTTAGTTTGAGGGTAAGCAGAGCAATTCAGTGAGAAGTCAAGAGAAGCCAGATTGAATCAGTTACCTTGGAGAGAAGTTTGAAGAAGAGCAGCTAAGTTGAAATAGACATCCAGAGTTCAGAAAGAAGTAGAAATTGTAAGCTTATTCAGCAGTAAGCCTCTGTGACAACAATTACATCTGGAAAATAAAAGTTACTTTTACAATTTATTATGAAATAAGCAAAGTACCAATCACTTCTTGAATAATTTCAGCAATAATGAAAATATCTGAATTTATTATATAAGAAAACTCCTTGCAGCAACTCCACTTATAGAACTATGCTCTAAATAATTGAAAGCAGAGATTAAAAATATGTACGTATATCTATTTCCACAATAGCATCATTCATGATAGCTGAAAAATATAAGTATATCAAGTGTTCCTCAGTGGTTCAATGGATATGGCATATACCTGAATAGTATTTGGCCCGAGGTGGAAAGATTTGAGATGCATATTACAATATAGACAAAACTTGAGATTACGCTTAATTGAAATCAACCCATCACAAGAAGACAAATATTACATAGCTTCATTTGCTAAGCCATCTATAAGAGTAAAATTCATACAGAAATAAGATAGAATGATGATTTTCAAGGAGTGGAAGAGGAAGAATTTATGATTTAAATAATAAAAATAAAGTGGAGATTGGTTCCATAATGCAAACCATGTTGTTATTAGAATTTGTCATCTTAATTGTTTTGGTGTATATTTAAATTATATGAAGCTTTTCTTTTAATTTTCTTGTGTGTTAATAAATTTATGTGTATTTAAGCATTTTCAAATTAAATACTATTCTATTAAATTTCCCTGTTAGGTATTGAAACAAATAAACTGTTATCAAACTTATGGTCTACACATTTGCATGGTAAAGACAAAGATAGAATGAAGCAAGGGACAAGAGAGAAATGTAAAATAAGTTTTGTTGTTGTGAACTACTTAATTAAACAGCTAGAAATAACCCTTATCATCAAACATAATAAGTACCCATAAATGTTTTAGTCACTACTTGAATGAGGTGAGGTCAAATAAAAGAGAAGAGGTTATTGGATTTCTTTTTAAACTCTTCCTGGAAGAAGTAATCATGTAACTGGGTTTCTAAAATTGTTATACCAGGAATCTTTGACAGCGAGCTAGTT
Source organism: Rhynchomys soricoides (assembly GCA_019843965.1). Lineage (NCBI taxonomy): Eukaryota > Metazoa > Chordata > Mammalia > Rodentia > Muridae > Rhynchomys > Rhynchomys soricoides. Next base: position 3,052,033 of record JADRCH010000088.1, read on the forward strand.
TCTCATGAAAGACCTGGGGATAAAATGAGTGAGTTAGGATCAGTCTCTACTAGCCATTCTAATATCTAATAAAATAGACTTTTAAAAAAATTAATCAAAAGAGACTGGGAAGGACACTTCATAGACATCAGAGGAAAAAACTTCCAAGATGATATCTCAGTTATGAACATCTATGCCCCAAGTGCAAGGGCACACACTTGTAAAAGAAAGATTGCTAAAGCTTAAATCTTATATTGAACCGCATATATTTATAGTGGGAGACTTCAACACTCCACTCTCACCACTTGACATGTTATCAAGACAAAAACTAAATAGTGAAATAATGAAACAAGCAGATATTATGAATCAAAAGGCCCTAACACACATCTGTAGAATATTCATCAAAACACAAAAGACTATACATTCTTCTCAGTACCTCACAAGCCTCAATGTAAACAATAAAATTGAAATAATGCCTTGTATCTTATCAAACCATCATGGATTAAACCTGAACTTCAACAACAACAGAAACACCAGAAAGCCTACACACTCATGGAAACTGAACAACTATCTACTCAATGATCTCTGGGTCAGGGAAGAAATAAGGAATTTAAAGACTTTATAGAATTCAATGAAAATTAAGGCACAACATACCCAAATTTATGGGATACAATGACAGCAATGCTAAGAGGAAAGTTCATAGCACTAAGTGCTTCCATAAGAAATTAGAATGCTATCATACCAGCAATTTAAAAGTATACCTGAAAGTTCTAGAAAACAAGCAAAAAGAAGAATAGAAGGCATGAATAATTAAAATCAGGGCAGAAACCAATCAGTTAGAAATAAAGAAAACAATACAAAGAATTAGCAAAACCAAGAGCTGGTTCTTTGAGAAAAATCTACAAGATAAGACAATCTCTTAGCCAAAGTAATGAAAGGACAGAGAGATAGTATCCAAATAAACAAAATCAGAATTGAAAAGCGAGATATAACAATGGTCAATGAAGAAATTCAATGAATCATTAGGTCTTACTTCAAAACCCTGTACTCCACAAAATTGGAAAATACCACTTACCAAAGCTAAGTCAAGATCAGGTAAACTATTTAATCAGCCCTATAACCCCTGAGGAAATAGCAGTCATTAAAAATCTCCCAATAACAACAAATAAAAACAAAAACCACCCAGGACCAGATGGTTTAAGTGAAGAATTCTACCAGACTTTCAAAGAACACATAATACCAATAAATCCTCAAACTACTCCACATAATACTAACCCAAAGAACACTGCCAAACTCATCTTATGAGGCCACAGTCACCCTGATACCTAAACTACACAAAGACTCAACAAAGAAAGAGACCTTCAGACTGATTTCTCTTATGAACATTGATACAAAAATACTCAATAAAATACTAACAAAATGAATTGAAGAACCTGTAATAAACCCACACAACTATGAACACTTGGTGTTTGACAAGGAAGCAAGATCATACAATAAAATAAGAAAGCATCTCCAACAAATTGTGCTGTTCAAACATGAATATCTACATGTAGAGGAATAAAAATAGATCCATCTTTATAACCCTGCACAAAACTCAAGTCCACCTGGATCAAAGACATAATCATCATCATCATCAAAAACAACAACAACAACAACAACAAACCACAGATACACTAAATCTAATACAACAGAAAGTGGGAAATAGCCTTGAACTCATTGGTACAGGACACAACTTCCTGAACAGAACACCAATGGCTCAGACTCTAAGATCAACAAGTGATGACTGGGACCTCATGAAACTGAAAAGCTTCTGTAAAGGAAAGCACATTGTCAATAGGACAAAACAATGGCCTATAGATTAGGAAAGAATCTTTACCAGCCCTGTATTTAACAGAGGGATCCTATCCAGAATCTATAAAGCATTCAAGAAATTAGACACCAACAACCTAAATAACCCAATTTAAAATGAAGTACAGAGCTATACAGAGAATTCTCAAAAAAGGAATCATAAATGGTGGAAAATCACTTAAAGAAATGTTCAAAGTCCTTAGTCATCAGAAAAATGTAAATCAAAACAATTCTGAGATTCCATCTTACACTTGTTTGGTTAGCTAAGGTCAAAAACTGAAGTAGAGCTCATGCTGGCAAGGATGTGGAGCAAGGGGAACACTCCTCCAATGCTGGTGGGAGTGCAAACTTGTACATCCACATTAGAAATCAGTTTGAAAGTTTCTCAGACAATTAGGAATAGTTCTACCTCAATACACAGCTATATCGCTCCTGGTCATGTACCCAAAAGATGTCCTGCTATACCACAGGAACATTTGCTCAACTATGTTTATAGCAGCTTTCTTCATAAAAACCAGAAACTGGAAACAACCTAGGTGTCTCTCAGCTGAAGAATTGATAAAGAAAATAGGGTACATCTACACAATGGAATACTACTCAGCTATTAAAAAGAAAGATAATATAATGTTCTCAGGTAAATGGATGGAACTTCAGAATATCATCCTGAAGGAAGTAAACCAGACCCAAAGGACAGGCATGTTATATACTCACTTTAAGGATATTAGCTGTAGAATACAGGATACCTGTAGTATACTCCACAGACTGAAACAAGCTAAACAAGAAGGAAGGCTGAAGTGAGGATTCTCAAATCTCTCTTAGAAGGAGGAATATAATAATTGTAGGAGGCAGATGGAGAGCGGGAACTGAGTGGGAGGGGATGGAGAGTGGAATGGAGGGGTCAAGAAATTGTGTGGGGTGGGATATGAGAAATAGCCAGATGACCATGAAAATGAATGAAAATCTGCAACAATGGGAAAATGTGAGGGGTTTAGAGGAACATCTCAAGGAAATTCCAGAGTCCTGTAGTAGGGGAGGACCTTAAGCCAGACTCACACTGTTGGGGATATAGAACCAACCCATGCATAAAACTTTCAACCCAAAATGTATCCTATCTACCAGAAATGCATGGACAGGGGATGGAGCAGAGACTGAGAGAAGGGCTAAACAATAACCAGCCCAACTAGAGACCTATTCCATGGGGCAAGCACCAATCCCTGACACTATTAATGATACTTTGTTATACTTACAGATAGGAATCTAGCATGTCTGTCCTCTGAGAGGCTCCACCAAGAAGCTGACTCAGACAGATATGCAGACAACCACAGCCAAACAGCAGATGGAGAATAAGGAATCCTCTGGAAGAGTAGAGAAAAGGATTAAGGGAATAGGAACTTCACAAGAAGACCATCAGGGTCAACTAACCTGGATCCAGGGGCTCTCAGAGACTGAACCACCAACCAAAGAGCATACACAGACTGGACAAATGTAGCAGATGTGCAGTTTGGTCTTCATGTAGGTCTTGAACATCTGGAGTGAAGGCTATTGCAAAAGCTGTTGCCTGTCTATGTGATATATGTTTCTAGCTGGGTTGCCTTGTCTGGTCTCAGTGGGAGAGGATATGCCAAGCCCTGAAGAGACTTGATGTGCCAGGGTCTAGGAATACCCAGGGGTGTTCCACCCTCTCACAGGAGAAGGGGAGGGAGAGATGGGACTGTGGAAGGGAGGTGGGGCAGTGATCAGGATGTAAAGTGAATAAAAAAGAAAAAACTGAGTGAGCTATTGCAAAAATATGTCTTTTGGAGCTATTATATAACTGTTTCTGTTTGCAGTTTGTTATTTAAGTAAACTGAGACAGAGAAATAAATGTACTCAAGGAGAAAATACATTTAATATCAAAGTTTTTAAACCCAAGCCTCTTGGCTCTGACACTCCTCATATTATTACCCAGTCATCTGTGATCTGCTAACTTTTCAATTCCCTTATGAAGTCATTTTTTTTTTGAGACAGGGCTTCTCTGTGTAGCCTTGGCTGTCCTGGAACTCACTCTGTAGACCAGGCTGGCCTCGAACTCAGAAATCCACCTACTTCTGCCTCCTGAGTGCTGGGATTAAAGGTGTGCACCATCATTGCCCTGCCATGAAGTCATTCTTAATGTCTTATTTTATACATCCTTTCTATGTAAGAACCCAACACATCATTGCAGGAGAGTGTGACTTCCAGTAGTTTTATGTTTACAGATGACTTAATAAAATAATAAGCAATACCTTGAGAGCATCCCTTTATATGGGTTCTGTTAGTTTGACATTAAAATTGCAGCTAGGCCAGTTACTTCCCTGGAGGGCCATCTCTTTAGTGCTCTGGCCCTGGCTCTGTGGCTGGTCTTCATACAAAGTGTGCTTTCGTGGGATAAATCGTGAGGTTTCCTTGGCAGGTTGCTTGGGGTTTCCAAGTCTATTGGCCTGGAGTCTGTCAACAACGTGTCTTACTTTCAGTAGTGTTTCTCTCTCTCTCTCTCTCTCTCTCTCTCTCTCTCTCTCTCTCTCTCTCTCTCTCTCCTACTTCAGAAATTGCAACAGATGCATTAAATTATTTTCAAAAGAAAAATGAAATGTGTGGAAGGGATACTGGGTATGGACGGCGTGGCTGGTGTGGGAGTGTTCAGAAAAAGAGGACTTTTCCATATTATGTTGTATGTATTCATTTTTAATTTGGAAAAAGACACACTGTGGTTTGGATCCTACTTATAGAAAGTGACTGTGTTCGTAGAGACAAATACAAAGGGTGATTGTTTAATCTTTTTGTGGCAAACTCGGAAGTGCTTTCCCTTATTGGGTTCTTTCATCTGCTTTTAACATCAAAGGAAAACTAGGCAATTAAATGTGACATTATTATCTTGGAAAACGACATTCATATGATTGATTATAAGCATTTGATAGAAAAGGAGAAACAAGGGTTCCAAGTTCTAAACTGAAGGGATTCTCACTGTTTGAACTTCAAAAAGTTAGAAAACTCTTTTGGATTCAGACCCATGGAGATGTGGAAGGCAGAGAGAATAGCTTGTTCACAAAACCAGTGTCTCTGGACATCACACTACCGACAAAACATTTCTAAATATAAATAAAATAGAAACACATGGGCTGATTTTGCTCAGAATAGGCAGGGGATTAAAATGAAAGGGAAAGTATTACTTTGGCAGTCTTATTTGGTATGCTGCTGAAGTTTAATCACTTTTGCCAAAAGTTTACTTTTGTGGCTGAGTTTGGAACAGAATATTAAAATACAAAAAAAAAAAAAAATACATTGACTTCCGTAGTTGTATGAGATTTTAAGCTGAAAATGTTTTAAGGTCAATGACAATTTAATGTTCTTCTAAGACCATAATGATTCATGCCAAAAAGTGATGAATACGTTCATTGTTTTCCAGTCCCACATCTGAGACCATCAGATATTTTCTATTTTGGATTATAAGATGAGAAAACCTGATCTAAACCTAAGAAGGAAATACACTTCAGAAAACATTGTTGTAACTAAATTGAAGCTTAAACTCTTCTTTGTCAACCAGGTGTAACACATGTGTATCTGCTGCTCAGAGTCAGCACACGCATGAGAGGTAAGCTAGGGATTAGTAGTGTGTGATTGTGAAGTCTAACATAGTCATCCTAAGTGTCTTAGTTAGGGTTTCAATTGCTAAGAAAAGATACTTGGGCCACAGAAACTCATGTAAAGAAAAACATTTAGTTGGGTGCTGGCTTACAGATGAGAGGTGTAGTCCATTGTCATGGCAGGAAGCATGGTAGACTGCAGGCTTGAGATGGGCTGAGTTTTTTTCCCTCTGGATCCTCAGGCAGCCAGAAGGAAGTATAAACCACTGGACCTAGACTGAGCTTCAGAAACCTCAAAACCCATCCCCAGTGACATACTTCCATACTTTCTCCAACAAGACTACATTTCTTAGTAGTGCCGCTCACTATGTAGCTGTGGGGGCCATTTTCATTGGAACCACCTCTCTCAGGTTGCTACAGATTCACTGATTCTGTATTCCAGTAGATGCTCTTTTCATAAAGGATATACACAGATATATATAAACAAAAATTTTATGTTTGAATAATACTGCAGAAGAGAAAATTTGTTTTCTCAAGGTTCATGATGTTGTCATTAGTTGAATATTCACACTGATCATATCAGTCTTATTGGCCTCCAAGAATGATAAATAAGTTTACTAATATCCCATTACAATTCTCAGAACAAATGCCTTAGAAATGTTTATGTAAATTTCATCATTGAAAATTTAAGTCAGCATTGGAAATAACAAAACCAAAGACAAAAGGCCAAGTTGAAAGACTGAGCAGGAACTCGAGTAATTTGGTTACAATCAGCGAAGATACAATTTTTGGAAGATGTGTCTTCTCTACGGAGGATATGACTAGAATCTGCACCACAAGAACCCTGGAAGAACTCACAAACCTGGAAAGAAATAGAAAGATTCTAAAGACCTTTCATCTCTGTCTTCTAACTCATTTCACTATCTTATTTTAGAAAAAAAAAATAGTAAAAAAAATAAGCAAAAACCCCTTCCATTTTGATTATGTAAAAGAAGCAAAAGGCACCACTGAGCTTTAAATTCAATGATTATAGTTCTTCTGATCAATACCTTTACACATTATGTGAGCCCTTCCGTTTTGTGTATAGCAGCATATACCTGAGTGCCCCAAGGGACAACTGACATCTGGGGTGGTTTGAATGAGAAATGTCCCCCATATGCTCATATATTTAAACACTTGATACCCATTTGGTGGCTCTGTTAGGGAAAGTTCTGGAATCTTTATGAGGTGAGATCTTGCTAGAAGTACGTCAATGGTGCAGGCATTTAGAGTAAGGGCTTCACCCTGTATTCTGTTCTTTGTCTGTCTCTTTCATACAGATGAAAATGCCACAAGAAAGCTTTCTATTCCTGTTGTCTCATTTTCCATGAATGTTGATATGTTTTTCCTGTCATGATGGACTCTATACTCTAAAATAAATCCTTTACTCCCTCTAGATTGCTATTCACAAAGTTATTACAGAAGCAGAAATATAACTAATATGGTATTTGGTTATATAGTGGGATGTTGCTACATTTGCCCTGTCCATGTGGCTTTCATTTCTTTGGAATATTTCATTGGAGAGTTTGGAACTTTGAGCAGGATAAACCCACTGACTCTTGTAAACAGTTTGATGGGCCCTCTATTTTAAAGTGTTAAGGTAATAATGCCAAGAGAGATGCAGATAGAAGAGCCCTCATTTGATAGGTTTCAGGAGGGAGCTAGTATTCTGAGAAACAGAGATTAGGGGCAATTTGTATGTGATTTTGGTTGCATTCTGCCTATATTCTGAGGACTTGCATAAGGCCAAATTTAAAAGTAATGGACTAATTTTGAGCGGTTGTGTTGAGATATACACATATACACACATGCAAATATATGTATACATATGTATATATGTATTATGTATATGTGTGTGAGTCTCTGTGTGTGTGTGTGTGTGTGTGTGTGTGTGTGTGAGAGAGAGAGAGAGAGAGAGAGAGAGTCTTTAACCCCAACACTCAGAGTGCACAGTAGTTCACTATGGTCAAACTGGTCATGAGAACTTCCAGGACAGCCAGAGCTACATAGTGAGATTCTCTCTCAAAAAGAAACAAATGAATGACCAAATGAGTGAACTAATTTTTTGAAAGAGGAAACGTCAAGACAGGATAACATTAAGTCTGTGGAATTGATATTAATTATTACTCTTATGAAGCTATACAGTGAAAATGAGCAACAAGTACACATTGTTGAATGTACAGCTTGAAAAGGAAAAGAGCACTGAGTACCTGATGTTGTGGACAACTTGTGTGCTGAAAAAGAAGCTGAAGTGTTGAAGAGATCAGTATCATAAAAGATAAATCACCTACTCTGATCTGGAACCACAGGAAAGCTCCTTAGGAAGAAAGTTACTATGCATAGCTGATCTGGAAGCCTATGAAAACAGAAGCCTTAGGTAGTATTATGTCCAATTTTCTGAGGGTCCACCAAACTGATTTCCAGAGTGGTTGTACCAGCAATCCCACCAGCAATGGAGGAGTGTTCCTCTTTCTCCACATCCTCACCAGCAACTGTTGACACCTGAGGTTTTTTTTATACTTTATTTACATTTCAAATGTTTCCCCCTTTCCAGATTTCCCCATTGTCACCTCCTTATCCCCTTCCCCCTCGCCCTGCCTCTATGGGGATATTCCCCAATCCACCCACCCACTCTCATATTTCCTCCTTGGCATTCTCCTATACTGGGTCATCTAACACCCTCAGGATCAAGGGCCTCTCCTCCCCCGATGGCTAAAAAGACCCTCCTCTGCCACATATGTGGCCAGCACCATGGGTCTCTCCATGTGTATTTTTTGGTTGGTGCTCCAATCTCCGGGAGCATCGGGAGGTCTGGCCAGTGGACACTGTTGCTCCCTCCATGGGGCTGCCAACTCCCTCAGCTCCTTCAGTCCCTTCTCCAACTCCTCCATCTGGGACTTCACGCTCAGCCCAATGGTTGCTGTGAAGTGACTCTTGGGTATAACGAACTTTTGGGCTAATAACCACTTATCATTGAGTACATACTGTGTTCATTCTTTTGTGACTGAGTTACCTCGCTCAGGATGATATTTTCAAGTTCCATCGATTTGCCTGTGAATTTCATGAAGTCATTGTTTTTAATAGCTGAGTAGTATTCCATTGTGTAAATGTACCACATTTTCTGTATCCATTCCTCTGTGGAGGGACATCTGGGTTGTTTCCAGCTTCTGGCTATTATAAATATGGCTGCTATGAACATAGTGGAGCATGTGTCTTTATTACATGTTGGAGCATCTTCTGGGTAAGTTTTTAATCTTAGCCATTTTGACTGGTGTGAGGTGGAATCTCAGGGTTGTTTTGATTTGCCTTTCCCTTATGACTAAGGATGTTGAACATTTCTTTAGGTGCTTCTCAGTCCTTCAGCTATACCACTCCTGGGCATATACCCAGAAGATACTCCAACATATAGTAAGTGCACATGCTCCACTATGTTCATAGCAGCCATATTTATAATAACCAGAAATTGGAAACAACCCAGATGTCCCTCGACAGAGGAATGGATACAGAAAATGTGGTACATTTACACAATGGAATATCACTCAGCTACTAAAAACAATGACTTCATGAAATTCTTAGGCAAATGGATGGAACTTGAAAATATCATCCTGAGTGAGGTAACTCAGTCACAAACAAGGTATGTACACACTGATACGTGGATATTAGCACAAAAGTTCAGAACACCCATGATTCAGTTCACAGCAACTGTTGGACTGAGCTTGGGGTCCCAGATGGAAGAGTTGGAAGAAGGGACTGAAGGAACTGAGGGAGTTTGCAGCCCCATGGGGAGGGAGCAACAATGTCAACTGGTCAGGCCCACACTGTTCCCAGAGACTGGACCACCAACCAAAAAATGCATATAGAGAAACTCATGGTGCTGGCCACGTATGTGGCAAAGGAGGGCCTAGTTGGCCATCAGTGGGAAGAGAGACCCTTGGGTCTGAGAGTGTTAGATGCCCCTGTATAGGGGAATGTCAGGGAGGGAAGATGGGAGTGGGTGGGTATGTGAGGGAATACCCTCATAGAGGTAAGGGAGGGGGGATGGGATTGGGGGGTTCCAAAGGGGAGACCTGGAAAGGGGAAAACATTTGAAATATAAATAAAGTACCAAAAGAAAAAAAGAAAAAGAAAAGAAAACAGAGCCTTAGGCGTTCTCTCCTAGGAAGATTTTCACCAGCCTCAGATAAAAGAAGCTGCTTCAACTGTGGCACAAGTAGTCAGGTTAAATCTCAAGCTTTTAACCAAGCTTATCAGTGTTGTCTACATGACACTGATTTGGGAGGCATGAAAGATGCAGTGGTGAAGGTTTGTGAATTCATCCTATTCATTTTCATAAGAGCTGATGAGGACATTTATGCATTTTATGGCAGGGTCAGAGTCCCTGAGACTCTAATGACTCAAGTTGTGAAGTTGAAGCCTGGGTTGTGATGGAGACCCTATAAGATGCTTGAGATGTCAGAGCTGTAAGGCAGCTGCCAAGTACAGCTGCAAACAGGGAACTAGCCCTAGAGTGAGATTTGTGATGCAGACAGCAATATGGGAGGGGCAGAGATATCCAAGCTTTTGAAAATGAAGCCAGAGGTGCCAAATATGGAGCTACTGGTTTGTTGTTTGTCCTGCTGGCTTTCAGTCTTGCTTTGATGAATTTTTATCTCGTCTACCACCATTTCTCCCTTAGGAATTGAGAATGTATATTCTGTGCTATTATATGTTGAAGGTATTCAATTCAGTTTTTTCTTTTATTGGGGTCACAGCTAAGAGATTGTCTTATGTTTGGTAAGAGTCATTGGACTTTTAAACATTACTGAGACTGTGTATGGGGCATTTGAAGTTGGAATAAATGCATTTAGCATTGTGAGATAGCCTTGAGCCTCTAGAGATGAAAAGTAGAATTTAATGGTTTGAATGAGAAATGTACTCTGTAGGATCACATATTTGAACATTTGATCCCCAATTTGTGTTGCTGTTTGGGAAGGCTATGGAACCTTTAGGACTGCAGCCTAGCTAGATGCAGTATGTCACTGAGGGCCCACTTTCAGACTTAAACACTTTGCCCTGCTTGATAGTTTCTCTGTCTGTCTCTTTCCTCCTCCTCCTCCTCCTCCTCCTCCTCCTCCTCCTCCTCCTCCTCCTCCTCCTCCTCCTCCTCTTCTTCTTCTTCTTCTTCTTCTTCTTCTTCTTCTTCTTCTTCTTCCTCCTTTGGATGTGGATGAACATGTGATAGGCAAGTTTCTGATCTTGTCACCGTTGCCATCATGTTTTCCCTGACCATTGCCTTACCTTTCCCACAATGATGAATGATGGTCTCCTCTCTCTCTCTCTCTCTCTCTCTCTCTCTCTCTCTCTCTCTCTAACTATAATCCAAATAAATCCTTTCTTCCCCAAATGGCTTTATGTCAGGTGATTTTATTATAGCAACAGAAAAAAAGCCATAACTACATCTATAGTCAGTTTATCATTCACTCATCTGGTTTGATCCTATCAGAGCAAGACTAAGAGTTAATACATTTAAAAGCCAAGTCATTTGTTCTCATGTATGCAGGATCAAAGCCAGTCCTTCAAGATGAGAAATAACCACCTATAACATGTCATCATAGAATGCTACCAGACACACAGTCTTGGAAACATGGGAGTAAGAATGTTAATTTTTGCTGGAATCTTATAATTTTTTTTTTGTATTACAACTGTTAGTGACATTTCTCGAGTGTTGGGGTGTAAACTGTAATCATGGAAATTATAGAAACTTTGTATGATAAAAATAACTTTATAATCAAGAAAGAGAAACATCAAATACTAAATTTCATACTTGTTGGCTAATGGTAGCTGTGGACTCATTTTACACAATTAAGAATTTTAAGAACCATGGTATGAGGTATGTTATTAAGAAGTCTTTACTAAATAAAACCATAAGAAAAAAAGTATTTGGGGATATGAGTTGTAAATGGCTCCCAACTCAGAGCTATCATTTCCTTATGTTATTACATTTGGCCATTTAACCAATCCAATGAAGTAGTTTTTACCACCAATGTTCAGATAGGAAGATGAATAAAGGACACTAAATATGCATTCAGAGTAATGCAGCAGGTAAGGAGTTCAGAAACTGAACCCAGGTCTCCAAACACAAAATTGTATTAGATGCTTTCTGAGACCCTGGCTCTCATTCCCAGTGCTCTGCATGTAGATCCAAAGGTCACAGAGTGTCTGGTAAAATACCTCCCAGTATACAAACAACTATCCTTTGACTTTTGAATCCTGCTAAGATATGTTTTCATAACATTTCATATTAACAGTACCTTGAAGAACAGCTGTTTAGTTTTGTTTTTAATAATCATTACAGGCCCTATTGTCTCTTCTTCCTTCATGATTGCCAAAAATTAGATTTAGAGGCAAAGGGGCAATATAAACATGCTCAAAATGTATCTCTAAACTTAATACACGTAAGAAAATACTTTCAAAAAAGAAAAATATATTTTAGTAGACAGCTTTTCTTTTCTCTTTTTCTTTTTTCCTTCCTTCAAGTGGCCCCTTCTGACATGGGGAGGCCGTTAAAATCATCTTGTATGGCCAGGCAGAATGATGCAAACACGGGTATTTCAAGAAAATTCTAAAATTGTCACATGTTCCTGCAGAATTTAGATAAAAGAGTTGAAATACACTGCTACCTGACTACCATCTTCCTTGAGAGAAAGAGTAGTATTGACAGAAGGGACAGTTACCCCTGGCTGCAACCGGATATTCTGACATTCCAGAATCTTATTTTGAGAAACTCCAGAGTCCAGGAAGTAGTTACGGTTTACAAAAGTACAGGTTACTTATTTCTACTGTGTATACCTGTCATTATTCAAATGTAAGGTAGCAAGGTTTACATACTATGCTAAGCTACTCTACAACCTCTATGCAGAAGAAGGCTGGCATTTAAAGTTAGTTTCTAGCTTTCTGATTTGTGGTGCCCACTGACAGAGCACGTCCAATTCACCAAGCTCCAGAAGCATAGAGCATTTAAGCAGAGCACAGAAGACATGTTTGTATGTGGATTACATCAAATTTCTTGAGAAAAGAGGCAAATAATTTGTGTTGGTCTTTGTTGAACATGATTAATTCAATCATCACTATATATATATATATATGCCAATGAGTTTCCCTCTTCACTGGTAGACTTAAGAATATAGAAAACTTCATGTAGATTTTCAAATCAATACAATCATACATTGGTGTTCATTTAGGTTGGGTTCCAAAACATGAATTTTGTGGACATCAAAATCCATGGATTTCCATGTTTCTTGTATAAAATTACATTCCATATAACCTATGTAATCTTTATGAATTTGATGAATTTTCCTATCTGCCAGCAAGCAGGAGTTTAATTATCAGAATCAAGTTAGAGAAAAATTTATAATAAACGACAAGTGATGTAATGCTTATACATTAAGGAAGGAAAGTAATAGAAAAGTATTTTTTTAGGACATTTTATAGGGCCACAAAGCTAAAAGACTAATCTAAGAGAAAATATCATTCTTTAATTCAACTCTTGATTCCCAGAAAAGCCAATTCAATGTATGTTAAGTCATGAGAAATTCATGCACTTATCACTGATCCTATCCTACAATAAGAAAAAGGTTTCTTCATTATTGAAAAATTGGAAGGGCTTTCACAGATCAGTTAAGCTATATTCTTGTCCTCCAGATATACAGATGAGGCCCAGTCATATAGCAAGTCATTATGTCTGATAAAATATACAACCAGAAAGGCATTTTAGTCTAAGTTTCTCTCCTGTAGCCATAGCTTCTCAATGATTTTTTTTTTTTAATATGTCAAAGTTGCTGGAACTGAAATTCCATGCTGACATGACTTTGTACTTGGCCTAAACTAATGTCCTCCAAATATATAATTATATACTTTATATTTGCCTTGATTCTTGGATATATTGAGCTCTCAGAGTATTTGATATATTCTAGTTCCTACATATGCTCACTAAAATATTTTCCACTTCTCACTCTGCTGTGCATTATTATTTTGCTATGCCCTCATCAGTTTTTCTCCAATCCCATTTAGATTCTTTTTGGGCCACATGGTTGCTCTGTTAAAGGATGTAGCAAAAAAACAAAAAAAAAAAAACCACTCTGTTCCAACTCTGAACATTATCCTTAAATGGACTGGCAGATCTTGTGTATGATTTTGGAATGTTTTTTCTTTGGATATTTCCTCTGAGATTTTAGCCTCATACTGTGAAAAGCAAGAGCCACATGACTAAACCACATCTAGTAGTCCCTGTCTAGTTAAGCTTCCAGCTGATAGATAGCATCTCCTGCCAGCCATCCACCCCTGCTGAGGATTCCCTGCCTACCTGACAGCTGTTGGAAAGCATATGAGAGATCTCAACTGACAACTATGTAGATGAGTCCAGTCAACTCCAGACTTAAGAGATAGGAGTTTTTTCTTTTTCTTTCTTTCATTATCATAAGTTTGGGGGGCTAGTATTCAGCAATTATGGCTGTCCACAGGTTTCTGTTTTAGCATCTCATTGCACGCTTACCTCTGCCATTCAGGTTTCTTGCCCCATGAGCACTGAATGTGCTACTACTCACCTTCACAGGTCTAATGCTTCCCCTCTTCCCATTAGCAAAATCTATTAGGTTTGAAACTCATGTCTGTGCATAGGGAACTGTCAGTAGAAATTCTAGGAGGTTAGGACATTTCTTAACATAGGAAAACAACACTGTGTTTTTCCATGTGGGCATATCCTTTAGGTAGCAAGGTTCAGCAGAGATCATAAAGCCCAAGAGCAAGTTAGATCTGATGTTGACCTTTGTAGAGAGCATATAGCTAAATTTAACACTCATTAAACAATGGGGGTTGTTTAACCTGGAGGTACAGCAGATCTGACACCCCCAACTCTGCTGTCTCTACTATTTATAATATTAACTTTAATAATCTTATGAGAAAATTAATTTTAAGACCTCTCTGCATTTTTCTATAAGAGATAGAGTCTAAACTACAAATAATATTAATATTAAGTCTTGTTTTCCTAATGCTATAAGTATACAATAATTTGTTTATATTGCAAGGATACCAAAACTGGCCCATATTACTTTATGAAAATAATATCCCTAAAATATATGTTTATAGTATATATGTGTGTATATATATGTGGTGTTTGTATACATATGTATATGTGTATATATAGGTGTGTATATATATGCATATATGCCAATATATGTATTATGTATGTATGTATATGCTTGTATATGTGCCTGATTCCTGTCTGAAGAAGTTACACTTTCCTATTATTGTCAAAATGATATTTTCCATTTCACATACTCCTCTGTACTGTCCATCACTTAAATATATCTCTAAAATATGTGAGAAACATTTCATGCTTCTCATTTAGTTTAATGTTCCACCAAAGATCAAGCCTATAACCAAGGCAAAATAAGAAGATTAAAGTAGACCCAAAGTCCCCAAATATTTAATTTTTGTAGTTTTGGATTTTTGTACAAGAAGGATTAAGCTAGTGAATCACATACATTTTTACTTATGGAATGGCTGATTTAAATAATCATGTTACATTAGTAATGCTTGTTGGTTATGGCCAAACCTTGAAAACAACAGATAAATGTTTGGAAAACATTGACTTGCAACGTCAGAGAAGCGTTTATGATCCTGGCTTTCCATGTTTTTCCAGTGATTGGTTGTTGGGCGGTTGTCCCTTCCTGGCTAATTGATTCTTCTGCTTTCTTTTTAAATAAACAAACCAATAATTATCACAATGGAATCCAGAGAATCAGTCTCTTTCTCTACCTCAGTACAATGCTTAGCTCAGACTTTCACATTATAACAGATGCTCATTAAACCCACCTCAGAAACAACCCATGAATTAAATAGCTCCATAGTGTGTGTGTGTGTGTGTGTGTGTGTGTGTGTGTGTGTGTGTTTTCCTGGTGATCAAAAAATTCCCAGGGCTAGGAAGCACAAGCTTGAATTTCATGGCTGTGCTCATGCTTCTGGGGGAGCAGCGTGGTTCATATTTGTCAGCCTTTTACCTTCCCTGCTACAGTCTCATCGTCACATTCTGTATATAACAGCACATAACACCATAAACCCCTCCTGCCTGCTCTACCACCATGCCCTTTGTCTGTACATCTTCATCTACCCACCATTTTCATTTTATTTCTGAGTTTAAAACAATGTATTGACACTTCCTATAATGTTAAACTTCGTAGGATCCAAATGAGTAAATTTTCATTTGAATTGTGTTGTGGAAGATTCTGGAGGCATCTTAAAAAATAGTTTATCCTGCCTTTCTTTTAATGGAAAAATAAATTGTTTCCTCTTTTGAACTTCAAATACTGCTTAAGAACTCAGTGCTTAAGAACTCCTATCTTAGCATCAAATAAACTATCCCCTGTGTTGCAGATCGAGACCAATAGGTGCTTGCCCTAGTTTTAGATGCCTCACAGACTTCCTCACTTAAGACCTTTGAATTTACCACTTGCTCTGTAGACATAGTCCCATCAATTCCCATTTATTAGGAGGTGCTTAAGGGAGGCACTTTCTGACATGCAATAAAAAGCAAGCCTAATGAGCAAATGGCAGTGAACTTGAGGGGCACTTTAGGGGAAGGTCTATCAGTATTCATAACTCTGACACACTATAAAAGACACTTTAGTGCAACACAAATGTGTCAGAAAAGATATTGAGTTAACTGAAGGGGGAAATTTCTTGTAAAACATGTAAGAGCATCCATTTCAACAGATCTGAACTATTAATATATTTTCCCCTTTGCTGACAACTCATTTACCAAGTGTCAGATAAATGATATTGGAGGCAGAACTGATATTAACTCCACAATGAGGTTATGTAACAATGAAAGGTACATAAGTATTTCTCCTAACCATTTCTGTACAATTAATGCCTTGGCCTTGCCCAGGCAGCTGATGTCTAAAATTACAGAAGTTATGTTTAGAAATAATTCTTATCATGATATAAATGGAACATTGTAGCTTCTTATTCTTACTATAACTCATTTTTCAAATAATACAGACAAAACTTAAGGAATATTTTTGGGTTTTTGAATTTTCAGTGTGCTGCAAGATTCTTTTCAGTGATTTCTTTTTCAGTGTGCTGCAAAATTACTTAGATGATATTATTTCTTTTTTATTGAGTCTGCAAGAGCTGATCTAAGTCCATGGTCAAATTGTGAGATAGACAGTAATGCCATGGGGACTCTAAGTGTACAGAGTCTCAGTCAATACAACAGAGACAGACGAAACATCGTGAACGCTCTGAACAGAGGAAGTAAGGGCCCCAAGTGATTTAATCCTGAATTTCAAAGATGATAGACATAATAAGATGACTTTTTCTTTATATGAGTTTTTATTATTTATTTTATTATTTAAGTATTTACTTATGTGTGTTTGTGTGTGTGTGAACACCCATGGAGAAGAGAAAAGGGCATTGATTACATGAAGGTGGATATATAGACAGTGTGAGCTTCCTGATGTGGGTGTTGGGACCCCAACTGAGATTCTCTGGGGGAACAGTAAGCTCTCTCCAGGGGTCAAAGTTTTTTTTCTAAACATCAACAAAAAAATCCCAAGCCTGAACAACTCTAAAGCAAAGATGAATCTGTGTGCCTCACAGCATGGAACAGAGACATAAATTCACACTTGCACTTGATTACTATAGCAGTAAGCAGGGCCAAGAGATATAAACTTCCCCTAAATCATACAGGCATGCCTTTTTTATGCAAAATATTAAGAGTTTTTCTCCTTTATCCTACTTTCAATAATGGAATATTTATTAACTTTCCTTTTACTCCTAACTTAAAATATCTCTATTTTTATTGTTGTTTTTATATTGCTATTGTTATACTATTTATGTTAATATATATATATATATATATTGCAAATTATAAAATTTAATAACATTCACAGACTATGGGATATAATTTGGAAGCAGTATGGACAACTAAAATAATAAACTCATATCTTGAAGTTTACAATTGTAGCATCATATTCAATTATTGATAGTTTCCAAAAGATTCATAAGTAACTATGCAGATAATAAAAAGCAGAATATGTCTAAATCTATTATCTCTTTTCACCTCTGTTACTTAAAGGAAAATATTGTTAATGAGGTAACCTGACTTGGAAACTGAACTTCCATAAGTAAAATACAGAATCAAAAATAAAAGCAAGAAGGGCCATGCGAGCACATGCTTTATAGCATTGTCCCAGGTTCAAGACCACCTTAATCCTCTCTACTTCAGAAGCGAAACGCTTTGACTTCTCCATTGTAGTTTTACATTCACTATCAATTCCTATCAACACCATACAGCTACTTTATCCAAAATACTTCAAAGATATGTTTAAGAGTCTTACTGAATAGTCTAGGTGGAATGAACCAGCACAGTTCTTTTTTTTTTTTTCTCAGTAGTGTAGACGGTGAAGACAAGCTGGATGTGATCATGACTGTCTGACTTTCTTCTGGAAACTGTGATAGTAAGTGAAACTAGGAAGCACATGTGCAATACTCACAGTATTCAGAATGTATTGAGTCACTGACAGAGTTTCAGTTTTCCTTTGACAAGAGAATAGCATGAATGAGTAGTGTAAAACCAAGAAGATGCAAATCTGGAGTGTATTTTTTGTCATTATTTTACAGGAAAAGATAATAATGCTGGCCCATTGTTCTCCTTTAACTGATAGTAGATAGAACATTTCATTTGTATGTATGTATAAAACATCAGCAGGTGGCCATATATTGGAATATAAAACATCTAGATGGGAATTTTGTATTTGAGAAACTTAATTACCATATTTGTTCATTCATATGCTAGACATCTAAGTTTCTCTGGAGGTTTTAGCAATCAACGTAAGAAAATGCTCCCACTTCCTCTATTCACAATTTGTGCTCTAATATGGACTGGATGAGGTGGGTGACAGAAACCGTAGCTACACTGAAATAGAGAGGGTATATGTTGGTACCATTCTCAGAAAATTCAGCACGTGCCTGGATGGATGGAAGTTGTGCTGTTTTAAAGAAGCGGCCTCATAAAGATATTAGTGGGCTAACATTTAAGAAAGAAGATAGGGGTATAATAGGCCATGTGTGTACCTAAGGAAAAGATCTTATAGGAGAAGGGGGTTACAGTGAGAATGCATGGAGATGAGAAATTTGAAACAAGTTATGAGGCAAGAGTAGAGTGAAAAAGAGGCTGAGAAAGAGAAGGGTACAAAGAAATTAAGCAACAAAGAACAGGCTGGATTACTTGGGTCTCATTGGCTATTTCAAGCAAGTACTTTGACTTTTGCTGGCATAAATGTGAGACTGTGAGAGAATTTTGAGCTGAGACATGAAATGATCTAATAATTTTGCTACACAGAGAACTAACTAAAAGGGCAAAGGTTGGAGTGACGAAATCAGTTGGGTGGCCAAGGGAATAATTCTTGAAATGGCAGTGGCTAGACAGGTCAGTATGGATGGAGGAGGGGTTTTAAAGAAGAACCAACAATATTTGTTGATATTACATGTGATATGTGAGCCCAGCAAATGAGCCAACAGTGCCATTAGCATGAACTCAATGGCAAATTAAAGATGCCTTTAAATGAGGTAGGGCAAAACACTGAAGGTAAGAAATCTGGTTGGAGAAAATGTTAGAAAAACTTTAGATTAGACACCCAAGTAAAAAGAAATGAAGTTCACTAAGTGAGCCATGGGATGCTCAGCAGTTGAGAAATCTAGTACGTGAAAAAGAACAGCAAAGAGATACAGAAGAACAAACTTTACAAAATGGAGTATCCTAAGAAAGAAGCGATACCTTTGCCCATGCTACAGATGGGTTAAATTGCTAAAGAACTATTGTTGACTTATGAATTTACCAATGGAATGTTCTTTGGAAATCATTTAAGAGTGGTACCAGAAGCCAATCTAAAAATCTGATAGTTTCCAAAGATTGGCAGCAGTCAAAGCACTAAGAATAAGAGACTGACTTTCAGTCCTATGCAGGACATCTATATCAAATGTCCCCCTGTCTTCCACAGTTAATGAACTATTGCAGAACTGGAGGTAGCAATAATAAAGAGCTGGAGGATGGGGGGTAAAAAATGTATCGTGTGGACATGATATGACCAGAGCACTCACGAACTCACAGCAAGTCTAGTTACCTGTGTAAGTGTAACACAAAATCAAGCAAGCTAAAATTTCACCATAGATGGGGTAGCTGGTCTCTAGATCCCATTCTTTATTGAAGAGCTATTGGTAATTGACAGTTGTTATGATTTTAAGACTCTATATTCTATGAGGATGTGGCCACTGTTGGGGTTCATGTGCTTCAGTGAATGGCCCCACACCCATGCACATATAGGCAGAACAAACTGGAATTAGAGGGCTGTTTAGATAGCTAAAAAAAGTGAAATGAATTTGGGAGGTCAACCTGTTGAGAGGAATATGTGGGCATGAGGTAGAGAAAATGGAAACTAATCTGATCATATTTTATTGTATATATGTATACAATTCTCAGAAATAATTTAAAACACTTAAAATGCATTCGTTCTTTTTGTTTTGAATTTATTGTTTTGTCCTAAGAGTGTAAGAAAATCCACACTAATTGTTTTCATTGGGAAAATGATCTGCTAAATCTATCATAAAAGAATATTTGTCTGAGTCTAAAACTCTGCATTTCTCATCTGAATGATAAAGCAGATTGTTTCAATATACTTTAAACTTCCAGTAAAGTAAAATGCCAGCACAATATCAGCAGCCCTTGTTTGATGGGTATCTACAGAGACAGCAAAAACCTTTCTCATAACATTGTGGTAACTTCAATGCATTGTGATAAGTAAATTGCATGTATTTTCTCACATAGGACGAACAGTAAGTTCAACTGGGTTTCTTGTTTTGTTGTTGTTGTTTGCTTGTTTGTCTTCTAGATGAATGGGGATGCAGAATTAAGCCTATGTTATCTTTTTCCCATGCATACAGAAAGTCATTCATAAGAGGTTGCCATGAGGAATAATAGAGGTAATCTGAGTTTCATTCCTGAGTATTTTTTGGCTTCGAACATGATTTGTTTACCAAATCATAAAGACCAGCAATAGCACAAAAACATATATATATATACACACACACACACATACTTTGATGTGGTTCAGTGAAAGCTTATGCTTTGTTACCCAGCCCCACAAAGTGCTGGCATAAATTGAAAATAAAACAAACAAAAGCACTATCAGAAATAATCACCAGGGCAGCGCTCCCACTTCTCCTCAACTCCTACCCACGGAAGTCATGGTGCTTTACTGAACAGCCCTTAAATCTTTATTGTATTTTGCCTCTGGGGTTTGCTCATCATTGAAGGTCTAAAAGTGTCTGATATGGTCAGAAATAACTTTAAAACAATATTGCACCACTGAGCCAACGAGTACTTCAAATGTCTCCAAAATTGTAAACTAGTTAAATGCAAGGTAGAGTAAAATTTCAGTTCTGGGAGAAATGGACTACTTCCCTGTGTCATCCCTGCACTCTTATTTATGAAGGGCAGAATACTGAACTGAACGGAAAGCATCCATAAAGGCCCTAAAGGAACGGAAGAATTTGCCCCCCTTCATAGCCACGGAGATAAATAGTTAAGTCTGGACATCATAGCAGGAAGCTGTTTTCAGAACCTCAGTTGCTCCCTGAGAGGGCATTTGCTTGAAGCCTGGGTAGAGAATGGCCTGCTGAGTATTTTGAACTGAGAGTCAGAAAGCTGTGCTTTTAAACCTAATTACAGGTGTGGGATTCCAAATATAATCAGGACAGTTCATTGACTCTAGCTTCTCTCTTTTTTCCTGGCAATAGTACAAAGATTGCTCATGATTTTTCTTTTCTTATTATTGATGCTGTTGGTTATAGTTCTGTCTTTTGATCTGTATCCAAACAGTATAAATTTTACTTTAGGAGTGTGGTTACAATAACTGGGAGTATGTGATATTGTCTGCAGTAGGATTTTTACTAAAATAATTTATGAAGCTCAAGTAATATATATTTTCTAATTGGTGGGTCATGCCACTTAGAAGATTTTTAGTCATAGTCAATTTATATAAGAAAAGGTGAATATGATATACAGAACATATTGCACTAAATGTAACCTTTCTCGATTTTTCAAATTAATTTTTAATTATTTATATTTAGTTAAATTTTTTGTAATGCTAGAAATTGTATCTAGTATCCCACCAATGCCAGGCAAATTCTCTATCACTGATCTACATTCCCAGCCCTTAAATTTTTTTGATAGAAATTTTAATATGTATATTAATAATGTTATATATATATACAATTCCTGTGTATATGTATATATACATATATGAATATATATATGCACAAATATACGTATACGCATAGATATAGAGAAATCAATAGGAAGCACAGAATTTGAGCAACATCATTTTGAATATTTTGTCCTTAGCCCACAACCTTGATATTGGTATTATATTCATGTTGCTTGTTAGCAGGGACTATCTCTGACAAACATATAAGTACATTTCACAGCCAAGCTGCAATATACTTGCAATATGTGCATATATATGCACAGAGAGGCATGCCTTCCCCACACTAGGAGCTAGCAAGTAAGAGTTGGCAAGCAACTATGTTATTATCCATTCAGAATCAGGACTCTAAATTTCCAGAATTTAATTACAAGGCCCTGACACTCTATTTATATTATCAGGTTCCCACATGTAGCTGGTACTGCACTAGGTCAGCTCAAACCAGCTCTCTTGCTGTTCATATCATTCTTTCTATTTGGACCATGACAGTGGCCCTTATACAATGACATTTCCATGGGACATTTTAATTGCATCTTTTAAAAACTCATACTTCTGTTTCTAAGTAATCACATGTTCGATGACTTGAAGGAGTGAGGCACAGGCATTTGGAACCTTATAATTGTCAGAAAATTGCCACAGGCTTCCTATGTTTGTCTCCAACATCAACATCATAACATCACATAGCTTCATTAGCTACGCATACTATAGGTCGGTCACTGGAAGTTTAGAAAACAGTACCTTAATTAAACGCAAATTTTTCTGAAAAAATATAGTCATCACTTCCATCTCATAGATGAGAAAAGAATATTGTAAATGTGAAAATAATGTCAACAGTTTGTCTAAAATTACAGTCTTGTAAAATGAGACATTCAAAGCCATGCTGCACTATCCAAAGCATGTACTCTTAAATATATATATATCTATATATAGATATATATAGATATAATTTTTTTTTAGTTTTGTATTCATAAGTAACATTAGATATAGACTTGGAAAATAACATAGAAGTTTTGAATATCTTTTATTGAACTTTACCAAGTAACATCTCACAATTATTAAGACTAGAAAAAGGGGCATTTTATGGTTCTATTTATTAAGGTGAAGATTTCTTGCTCTGCCCTTTTCCCCACTAACAGCCTTGCACTAGTTCATGACCCACTCTGACTCTCACACGGTGTTTATTATAATGTGTCTCTAATCTCCTAAGGTACCCAATAGTATCTGTCTTCCCTTGTTTGTTTGTTTTTTCCCCTTGATATTGAGGACTGAGCATTTGTTCACTAAAATATTGACTATTTTAGCATTAGGACTTTACATTTTAATTTATCTGATGTATTCTTATGACGGGGGTAAGGCTTTACATTGGAGCTAGAATTCTCCAACAGTGATGTGCAGATTCTCAGTGCTTTATTTTTTTGATCATGATAAGCTGAAGAACAGATATTTACTTTCCTCCATGACCTTTATCCTGTAACTGTGTGACAATAGCCAACTATAATTCAGGATCCCAGCGGAAGAAAGATTAAACAGTGCCAAATATGACATGTTATTTAATAGAAAACACAGTTTCCTAACTAGCCATGACTTGTTAAAGAATAGGCTTTAAATTTTAACTGTGCGTGTGTGCATGTATATGTAAGTGTATGTGTTTATGTGTACATATGCATGTAAGGAAATGCCAGTAAGTGTTGAACAATCAACTCTCTTTGAAAACCAACATCCTCATCTGTAGTATTTGCTGGTTTATGGTGTAAGTACCCGCACCTTACTGTGGCCTATCTCTAGGAACCAATGTCTTGGCACTGATCTTAAAGCTTGGAAGACATGCAACTCAACCTATTCCTGGGATGAAGGCTACAACATTCTACTGAAATAATATTTATTTATAGACTTCGTGTTTTTAATGAGCTATTGCTAATATAGCCAAGGAAAACATATATAGACACAAGACACTATTTTTAACACTACATTAAAGAGCAGAATTAATTTAAAAAACAAATGCAGTGATACCTAGATATTACAAAAAATACAGTGAAATTTTTAATTAAAATATTTTAAAAATATTTAAATAGCAGAGAATGTACATTTGAGTGGCCTAATTGCTACATTTTAATGAATATAGCTTCAGAAACATAGAAGGAGATGGTGCTTGAACCACAGGCTAAATCATTCTCTGTCTTACCTTTGATTAATTCTTATGGTCCAACATTTCTTTAACTCCTCAATCATAGGAATTAGATTATATAACAGTGCACCCCTGTCTTCCTTACTAATGAGGTCACAGCTGATCTCTGAATTAGCTATTAGCAAGAGACACATAAATGTTAACTTTAATTGAAATCTTTATTTTTAATATATTCCATGATACATGTTCAGTTTAAAATATTTTTCATAACTCAAACTTAAACGTGCTATTACATAAAAGAAAATCCATTTTCTTTACATCATATGAACACTTTATTATTTAATTTACTAAACAAACATGAAGCATGTTTTAAAAACAACTAGCAGGTAGTATTTTTAACTCATATTCTTCATATAAAAATCTCGGTATCTATATAAAAATGAATTCCACATAAAAGTATTTTAATGACATTTATCTCAATGGCGATTTGAAAATTATATTACACGTATTCTGCTAGGCAGAATGGCTTCCCCAAACCTGATTGACAAAGGGCCTGTGGAGAAAGAATTATCTTTCCATTTGCAGGTCTTATTATAATCACAGGGGCCCTTGTGGTGGAAGGCAGAAGATGTAGAGGAAGGTAAGTAAGTGGGACAATGGCTTCTGATGTGATGTGGCTCTTAGCCAAGGAGAGCAGGCAATCTCTAGAAGTTACACAAGGGAAGGCTCCCCCACCTCGAAGTTTGTAGAGCAGCATACATTTCTGACACCCAATAAGACCCGTTTCAGGATTACAGTCTTATAAACTTCATTATGATTAATTTTTGCTGTTTAAAGTGAAAAACAAAACAAAAAACTATGGAGAGTTGGCAGAGCGTCAGTGCACACACAGAAGCCACTTCCACATTCACTTTATTCCTCCAGTTTATGACTAGTTCTCATCATCTGCAGCCATTTGGTGTCACAGCTCAATGGCCATGATCATGCACAGAAACCAAACCAAACAAAAAAAGAACATGTGGTATTTGCAACTTATAAATTCAAATGGAGCTGGTTATGCCTATGTCAGTCTACTACAAACACTTCATGGCAAAGTATAATAAGTACATTTTCTTTTTTCATTTATTCAGCATTATGATTAGACTATTATATTGGGCAATCAACAACATGGATTGGAAAAGAGTCTACATCAAAAACCTTTGTTGGGACACTTTCCACTTTCCAACAAACAGATGTGAACATAATTTGTTACAAAATTAATAATAAATATAACCCTCCAGTTTATATGCTAATACACATGAATATTATTGAAAACATAATTCTTTGTAACCAATACTGTGCATGGCTGAGTCAGCAAATATGTTGTACCCATTGTTTTTCCTGTCGATTGCTTCTCTGGTTGTATTCTCCTGCTAGGCTTTTTTGTTTCTTGGTCATAATTAGAACCTTTCTTTGTTGCCATACTATTGATTCTGCTGCCGGGCAGTGGTGGCGCATGCATTCGGGAGGCAGAGGCAAGAGGATTTCTGAGTTCAAGGCAACCCTGGTCTACAGAGTTCCAGGACAGCCAGGGCTACACAGAGAAACCCTGTCTCGAAAAACAAAAAACAAAAACAAAAAAACCAAAACCAAAAAACAAAAACAAAACAAACAAACAAACAAACAAACAAAAAACCTCATTGATTCTACTGCTGGCACCACTGTTTCAGTGGCCTAGCAAAGTTTTGTCCTTCACCACCACAGAGGCCAGAGCCTCTGTCCCTTTAGTTTCTACACTAAACTTTTTTTGATACTTTATTTACATTTCAAATGTTTCCCCCTTTCTAGATCTCCCTTTGAAACCTCTTTATCCCCTGCCCCCTCCCCCTGCCTCTATGAGGGTATTCCACCACCCACCCACTCTCATCTTCCCTCTTTGGCATTTGCCTATACTGGGACATCTAACACTCTTTCCTCTCCCTGATGGCTAACAAGACCCTCCTCTGCCACATATGTGGCCAGCACCATGGGTCCCTCCATGTGTATTCTTTGGTTGGTTCTCCAGTCTCTGTGAGCATCAGGGGGTCAGGCCAGTGGACACTGTTGCTCCCTCCATGGAGCTGCCAACTCCCTCAGCTCCTTCAGTCCCTTCTCCAACTCCTCCATCTGGGACCTCACGCTCAGACCAATGGTTGCTGTGACGTGACTCTTGGGTATTACGAATGATTGGGAAAAGATCTTTACCAATCCTACATCTCATAGAGGGCTAATATCCAATATATACAAAGAACTCAAGAAACTAGACTCCAGAGAAACAAATAACCTTATCAAAAAAATGGGGAACATAGCTAAACAGAGAATTCTCAACTGAGGAAACTCATAGGTCTGAGAAGCACCTAAAGAAATGTTCAACATCCTTAGTCAGCA
This sequence comes from Rhynchomys soricoides, assembly GCA_019843965.1. Lineage (NCBI taxonomy): Eukaryota > Metazoa > Chordata > Mammalia > Rodentia > Muridae > Rhynchomys > Rhynchomys soricoides. Next base: position 3,078,333 of record JADRCH010000088.1, read on the forward strand.
GGGAAATGCAAATCAAAACAACCCTGAGACTCCACCTCACACCAGTCAGAATGGCTAAGATCAAAAACTCAGGTGACGGCAGATGTTGGCAAGAATGTGGAGAAAGAGGAACACTCCTCTATTGCTGGTGGGATTGTAAGCTGGTACAACCACTCTGAAAATCAGTTTGGCAGGTCCTCAGAAAATTGGACATAGTACTACCAGAGGACACAGCTATTCCACTACTGGGCAAATACCTAGAAGATGCTCCAACATGTAATAAAGACACATGCTCCACTATGTTTATAGCAGCCATATTTATAATAGCCAGAAGCAGGAAAAAACCCTGATGGCCCTCCACAGAGGAATGGATACACAGAAAATGTGGTACGCTTACACAAATGGAGTACTACTCAGCTATTAAAAATAATGACTTCATGAAATTCGCAGGCAAATTAGTAGAACTTGAAAATATCATCCTGAGCAAGGTAACTCAAAAGAATGAACACAGTATGTACTCACTGATAAGTGGTTATTAGTCTATCCTAAATTTTGAGATGGATTGTCATAATTACCCAAATTATTGTAGCTTCAACAATCTCCAAAATGGCTTTAGTAATTACCCAATCCTTTATAGTCACCCCCACTGCCATCATACCCACAAATATGGCTTTGACAAAAGCCACAAGGACCACTGACATTTTCTCCACAACCCATATTATAATTGGCACCAAGACTACCTCTACCTCCATCACCAAAGTTTCCAGAACCTCTTTCTCCTCTTTGCCTGGATGAAGCAACAGTTATCTCTTCTTGCCTTGGGACTCTTCTTGCTTCACATTTGTGGCCATTCATGCTGTGACATTACTTAAAGAGAATCTTATCCATGGAGTTACAGTCATCAAAAGTAAAGAACAAGAGCCCCTCTTCTCTCTTTTGTCTTTGTCAGTCATGATTTCAATTACTTCAATTTTTCACACTGTTCAAAATAATCTCACAGATGACATTCTTTAGTTTCTTCTTTAATAGAACCAACAGAGAACTTTTGACAGGTAACAGGGGTGGGTTCATGGACTCTGAGAATCTTCCTTTAGCCCCACATCCCTTCCATCCACCTGGTGTGGCCCACCATTTGAGCTGATCCACCTCTCAAAAGCAAGAAAAGCGACACACCTGAATCCCTTGAGAGCTTCGATATTCCATCACACAGTCATTGAGCGTGAACTGTCCCTCAGAATGACTCCAGAGACTCTTACCAGTTGTTTAAAGCTCAGAACTCTAATAAAGAGCTTTTACACTGGTGTGGTCTCCTTGGGAGACTGCGACTTACACATGATTGAGGGAGATTCGAGCTTTTGGGGAGGTTTCCTAGGCTGCACTAATTGCCTCTAAGGGGCAAGCCAACACACATGTGCCTAAAGTATATTTTCAAATATTTGTGATTATCATATGATTAAGAAGAAGTCCTGGCTTAGAAAAACTGGCTTCCCATGATGAAAAGCTTTTTATGACCGAACATACAAGCACGGAGGTAAAGAATAAAAGATCAGAAGTGCTCAAGACATTTTAAGGGGATGGACCCTGAAAGTGAGCAATTCAAACCAGAAATGTATTTGGGTCTGTCCTAGCCTGAGGCTAGGAATGCTAGCACTGACCCCTGGTTTCTTAGGTTCTCAAAAAAAAGCAGACCTGTCTGGAAAGAGGGTGAAAGCCAAGCTCCACTCTTGACTCTACTTCCTCCTGGAGAACAGCGTTGAAACTGAATCTCTGGGTTTTCAACAATGGAAACCGTTACGTCTGTATCTCAATCTCACTCCATCTCCTAAATAATTTCACCATCTCAGATCCTGAGAGGGGAATTTTAGGTAAACTGGACAGGTATTAGTAGCCTTGGAAGGCAAGAAGGAGGGTACTCAGTCTTCTGATCAGTTTTGCATCTCACCTCCCATTTTTCTGGTAGTATTAGAAAGGTAAACAGCAGCTCTGCCCATCCTTTTTGCCACCTATTCAAAATATTGAATACATCTGATCCTTGGTGAAGACATGACATTCTGATCTGCTCAAGAGATTAGAATATTACATACAATTCTCTCTTTATTAAAGGTTTAATACAGTTGGGCCTGCCAATCACTTAGCCAGGAGTCCATCTTGCAATAAAACTAATTCATCTGAAGATATGCTAAAGTGACAGGAGGAATAAATATCCCTTTAGTAAGATAAATTTTCCCCAACGTTCCTCCCCCATAGAGCTTCAGAGCCTTGACCATGTATGTAGCTTGCCCTTTTTGAGTTAAAAGTGTAAAAGTGTAACATCTATTCTCTGTGTGTGTGTCTCTCTCTCACTCTGTCTCTCTGTCTTTCTCTCTCCCTCCTTCCCTCCACCTCTTTCTCCCCCATCTCTGTTTTCTCCCTCTTTTCTACTCCTCTCCTTCTGCCTTACAGCTGCTGGTCAACCTACATGGTTGAACTAGCCCACTTCCTCAAATCCTAGCTCAAAATGCATGCCCATGACTTTGACCTCAGCAGCTGTCAAGGTTTGCTGCTTGCCTGCCCATTGTTTCCCCTCAAACTTTAATAAAATCGTTCTGCAATGGGAACCCCAATTTCTCTAATAACACTTAAAATATTTCTACACCAAAACATTATCTTTTATTTCTTGGTGGTTTATTTCTACTTGGTAGCCAGAAGGCAATTGTCATCCATATATGCTGACTGGAGGTGTTGTTCTGCTCTCCCAGTCCGAAATCTCTTAAAAATATGGCTACAAAATAAAAAAATCTAATGGAAAATTAAAACATTAAAGTACTGGATGATTTAGAAATGACTTTTGGATTAGAGTTTAAATACCTTTATGATGTTTAGTATATTTTCAGGATTGAATTCATTGGACATTAGAAACCAGAAAGTAAAATTAATCAGAAAGGTTTTTTTTTTTCCATCATGCCAAATTCAACAAAGTGTAATAAAAATATTATTTAAATGATGGAACCTTACTCTTCACATTTTAGAGTGCATTTCTGATGTAAGCAGTAGGATGAGAAGAGCCAAAGCTAGAAATCCAGGCTGGTGTAAGCACTAGATCAGTCAATGACCCTGAGAGATCCTGCCGTGCCCTAGTTTGTTTCTATTTCCAACATTACTTGCTTTAACTACCAAGAAGAAAAATGTAAAATACATTGTAAATTTGAAAACATGAATAATAGACTGTAAATTTCTCTTAAAAGCTATAATGAAAGAAAGTTTCTAGAATAACTACATAATTATAATATTTTGAGTAAAACATCCCAGAAAGACCCTTTCCTCTATTTATTTAGTATTTTGTAGCTATATGTACATGTGTGTGCTCATTTATCCAATATTATTCACCACTAACTACATCACTTCAAAAGAGATCCATAGTTTTAAGAGAAGTATACTATTGAAATTTAGATTATCTGAGCCAGTTTTTAAAAGTGAAGAGTAACAGCAATTAACTTATTTATTGTGACTATCTAGAAATAAAAAATAAGCAAATTATTGAAAGCCTCTGAAGAGTTGATCTGCTTAGAGTTAGAGTTCAGGTTGATCTCTTTAATATTGCAATGAGCCCACACATCATTAATCACTTAGAAGTGGCCCCAGGCCATGGTAAATGGATGGCCTAATAAATCAGACTTGATGTGTGCTATTTCCAAATTATTGTCAATAAGTAGAGCGAGGAGGTGACAATTCAATAACTAATGCTTATAAGCTGGACTTTTGTATTTTTTTCATTTTAATCAAGACCATGAGCAGCAGGAAGGTGAAAGAGCATAATACATATAATTATAGACACATGCATGAAGACAGTAACAATCACCATAAATAATGTGTTCATTAAAAAGACCTCACAATTATTATTATGTATGAGTTACTTCAGAGTAGAAAATATTGTTTCTAGTTGCTGTAACTGTGTGTATGTAATGAAAAAATAGGACTCAATACTTTTTCATGCTTTATGAATAAGAAATAATAGAAGTGCGTGTTTTAGGAAGATAATGATAAAAGATGGATGGACTGGGGTAAAATGGCCTGTTGTCATGGCAAATGCACATAGTGAAAATAGAGTAAACAAGAGAAAGGCAGAAAAATGCCAAGTTTCTGTGTTCCTAAGGTCATGGTGCCCTGGCCCTGCATAACTCTAGAAAAACACAAGTCTTAGATGGGAGAACATAGAAGTAAGCATTAGGATTGCTGGACAGAGCCAAGTGATGCTGGGATTGGAAGATGTGCCTCTGAATCAAAGTTCAGGATGGCTGGGTATGCCTCAGGGAGCCAAGGATGAGACCCCAAAACACAGAAGGAAATGCAAATGGGATCTTGATGCCAACCCCTTCAACCTCCCCACATTTTTATTAAGACTGAAAAATGAAGAATCACTGCATGAGCTAAAAAGTGTGGAATGAAATACTCATTCATCATGGTGTGCCTGGTTGAGCTAGCAAAGGAGAGCTTTGGTTGAGAGTGAGATGCTTCCATTTGAACCCAGCAAAATCATGCAGAATATTTTCCAGTGTTAGCTGTCAATTTTACAGTGGTCTGTTGATTCTTCTTCTGATGAAAGGCAGGTACCAATACTTCCTTCTCGAGGATGATTTGGAGAATTAGAATAGAAACTTCATATGAAAGCATATGACTTATGTTGATGGCAAGAGCAGTTACACTACTATTAGTAAAAACTACAGAACACAAGGAAAAATCCCTGAATCCTTGTCAATTACCTCATCCATAAAATGGGAAGAATGATAATGCACGTAAATGAGATGTAGAGGCCCAAATTACATCAGTTACGCAAAGTAAGCCAGTTGGTTCACAAAATCCTCAAGCTTAGTAGTAACTATTAATATAAAATACTCCGATTTCAGGGAAAATTTGTTCATATGACAAAAACATGCTTAAAGAGTCAGATTTATCCTGTAGTTCATGCATTTTAGATATTTGATATCGAGGGGAAGGAGCCCCACACGGAGTGATAATATTTATGCTTCTCTTCTGAAAAATGCGGAGTTAATAACTTCTGGAAGCCATTAAACAACCAAACTTACATTGCCAAATAAGCTTGAAAACTGCTTCAGAGTTTCCCCAACTTCATCCCTCCCTTCTTAGGCATTGTTATGTCTTCTGCTAGGGGAAATCTAAAAAATCCTAAGTAGTGCCATTGGGAAATGCAGAGTTTTGGTTATACTAAGATTTGTTCTCCGAGACAGAAGATGAAAGAGATGAGTAAGCAAAGCCTTCTTAAGAACCCTGCCTGATTTCCATTAGCCCCTGTTTCTTTGTATCAACGTCATTTCTTCATATGCTGCACAGCTTTTAGGTCTTTGCTGGCACTGCAGAATGTAGCAAGTCAATAGCTACTCATCTGGGTGCTTAGATGCACAAGCCTAAGTTTGCCTCACAGTATTCCTCTATTTAACTGTAATCAAAGGCCCATACCAGCCATGTTTCTGTAAACAGAGATTTATAGTGGGCTCTTCAGTGGGGAGCTATGTTATTCTAATTGATTTCTAAATTACACACACACACACACACACATGCGCGCAAACACACTGAAAATGGTTATAATTAGAGCACAATATGACCCAGTCTTTGTTAATGGGGATCCATATTGCTGTCATTATAAATGTCACTTTTCAGCACCGTGTCTCTTACCAAACAGAACTCATTTTGAAATGCCAGTTTTCATGAAAAACTTTATCCATTTGTCCAAATGGTATTTGGACAAGGGAAGAAGCTTTTCTTTATGGGTTCATTTTCAGGTTGTTAGCCTAACCTAAAATAGAGTTTCTTTAGATGTCTGCCCGAACGTTTCGTCAGAACAGAGAAAGGACAGCTGAGTGTTGAGTGGTAGTGTTACATTGAGTGAAGACACGACTGTAAATAACTCTGCAGTTTTGAAATGAATGATGCTTTTGACAGAGATGATTATGTCGTATTGACAACCTTGATGTCAAATGCAGAGTGAAAATAGGAGGTTGACTATAGACAGTTTCCACCAGTGATCACTTGAAATAGCTTCTGAGAGATAAAGCAGCCATAATGAATGCACCCCCGCCCCCACCTCTCCACTCCCACTCTCTCCCTTCCCTCAGAGCTAGCTTAGTCCAACTCCACTTTGGGGGAAAGGATCTAGTGTTCACACTTCATCAAAGGAGGATCAAATGCTCTTAGCTGCTGCTTTTTAAGTTAATCGTTTCCAGAGCATCATTAGTCACCCGGTCTCCAAACAAGGGAAACCGAAATACCCCAGAAAAGAAGCCAAGCCCTGACTTCTATGGAAGATATTACAATTTCAAGTTAAACCTGACATATCTGAAATAAGGCCTTTGTAATAAAAACCTCACATGGGGCTCTTAGCAGCCTTCAAAGTCATTGTTCACATAACTGCTAAATACTGCCTGGCATTTCAGGGTGGGGCATGGTAAGCTTTCGAGCTTGGAAGTAATGTTCTACACTGGGGGAGTCTTGATGAATAAATAATTCCTTCCATACCCATCTCTCCCTTCCAGCCATTTGTTGTGTTCTTGGGGCTCCCTGACAAGTATTTTTATTGTATAGACATTGTTCTTTTAAATACCTTCTGTGAGTGCTTAAATTCCTTAACATTCATAATTAAACATATAAAATGATTTTCATATTTATTAAAACCAGAATCAATATAAAAACTGGCAGAGCATATTCATATTGTAGAGCTAGACAAGTAATAACGTCTGGGTACATCTGTGAATCACTGTGTATGTGTTACATTTGTGGAGTGTGTAGGAATTTCTAAGGGAAAGAATGCCTAGGGAAAATACTTGGTCTCATTCTCAGGAGTTCTGCTGAGATATTTGCATTGTCATAATGCAGACTGTACAAGCTTATGCTGCCCATGTTGTTGCTGCTATGTGGCAGTGATAGGAATTCTCACTGGAAGATATGCTTCTTAGGATCTGACTTTCTCGTTTGGAATGGGGAGATAGTAAATTCTTCTCTTGCTGTTCTGAAATACAAGTGGCATGTGCTTCCTATAAAGTGCATATAATTTTTACACACTAAAGTTTCTTTTTACACAGGACCAGAGAGAAGGTTCAATGATTAAAAGTGTGTTCTCCTCTTGCACAAGACCTGAGATGGCTTCCTAGCACCTACATTGCACAGTTATCACTGCCTCTAACCGTAGCTCCAGTAGATCAAGTGTCCTTTCTGTCCTCTGTGGCCATATGTTCTTATGTGAATGTGCACACACACACATACACACACGCATAAACATTACCAAAAATACAATAAACCTTTAATAAATTAAAGTGTTTCGGGGACTTAACTCTTTAAAACAAGTAACATTGTATGAAGTGTTGCTTTTGTAATTCTTAAAGTTCAAAAAGGTGATTGTGATTTCATTGTTAGAATCTCTCATGTGAAAATGCTGTGTGAAGTGAGCAATAAAGTCCACCTGAAGGGATAATCCAAAGATGCATCTTATTAAAGAAATAATCTATTAATTATGTTACAGAGCTGATCCTTTGTTTCATCAAAAAAGAATGTTTTCAAGTATAATTAAAAATTCACCTTTGCAACTGGGTCCTAAGAACCCAGTCTGTTATAACATTACATCTTAATCTTTTTCTGAAGCAAGAATGGTGGGATCTAGAAGATTAGTCTTAGTCAGGAAGATTATACAAAAGTTAATTTAAAATAGACATAGTGTGTCTGTTGTCATCTCTTAAGCAATATGTGTTCATTAGATTTTGTATGAGTCTCTAGTAAGATAACAAATATTTTTGTGAGAGATTTGTATAGTTACACAGAAACGTGAAAACCATTCATCACTGTGGACTTCATCATTTTAACCTTGGTAATCTGAGCTGATTTTATTTGCTGCATAATTAGTCAACTAAGTTGGTCAATGCCCAGGGCCTTTCAGGCTCTAAAATTTCTTCTCCTACAACCCTTATCCAAGGAATAATTTGATATATAATCTCAAATAATTTTTCTTTTTCCCAAAGCAAAAGATTCATTATTTTATCCTCTTATTTAATTTACTGTTTTTTAAGGGTAACTGAACCTCCCTCAATTATACAAGTAATCAAGTTATTGCACCTGTGTAATTTGTCCATTTCTATTGGAATATTAAGCTCTAAATTCATTTTTACAACAGTCTTGACATTTCTATATATTCTTTACATCTTGACATCTGCTATCAATATCTTCTTGAATTCAACAAAATTAGGAATCAGTGATTTTATATCTGTACAGGTTCAGGAGGAGTTTATTAAGTTTGTCATTTCTCTCTCCTGTAGTAGATAAAACTCACATCTTATTTCAGCACTATACTAGACACAATATGTTTTGCTATATGGAAACTATGGTTTACTTTACCCTCATAGACATTATATAGGCTGAAAAACACATAAATGTAATTGAAGTACAAATGCATTTACATTAGGAACAAAACTGGGAAGATACAACAAATCATAAGGTCCTTGTAGAAATGGATTATCTATGGACAGAGAAATGCCTGTTATAGTAAATGTCCTTCAGTGTATAGTTGGTAAAGAGTAGCATACAGCCATGTGTCTTAGTTAAGGTTTTACTGCCGTGAATAGACACCATGACCAAGGCAACTCTTATAAGGACAACACTTAATTGGGGCTGGCATACAGGTTCAGAGGTTCAGTTCATTATCATCAAGGCAGGAACATGGCAGTATCCAGACAGGTATGGGAGAGGAGGAGCTGCAAGTTATACATCTTCATCTGAAGGCTGCTAGCAGAATACTTGTTTCCAGGCACCTAGGATGAGGGTCTTAAGCCCACACCCACAGTGACACACCTACTCCAACAGGGTCACACCTTCTAATAATGCCACTCCCCAGGCCAAGCATATACAAACCATCACACAAAAGGTTAGATGTGTTATATTCAGAAAAACAGGATGTGCAAGGATTTTGAAGCAGAAAATATTAGTGCTGTCAAGTTGGCTAGTGTGCAGTAACAAGAGATTTGTAAAGTAGAAAACAGAACTTTCATGTTTTAAGAGTGGGGTGACTATGAAATTTATTATCTAAATAGAACCATTTGGAAAATTAAAATGAATGTTTTTCAAAATGAAGCTAGAGTAATAGGTATAAACCAGAACATCTCCCAAGAAAAGCAAACAAAATTGCTACCTATTTAAAGATTATATAAAGACAATTAACACCTCAAGCAGTATAATAATAAAATTTGATTCATGTTTTTGCAAGATTACTCAGGCTGTATCCAGAGTGAGTCTGAAGAGAGAAAAGATGGAGGCAGTAGTTTATATGTGAAATACAAATTTAGATCATTGATAAATACAATTCCATGGTTGATAGAAAGCTTATAGAAAAACTACACTATCATCAAATATGTCTCTTCCTTGCTCTGAGGACCATGAAAGCACCATGCAGGCTTCCAAGGGAGAGGAGCAAATAGTTGTCCTACCCAGCATGATGCCTATGAAATATAACAATTATCAACACCACATAACAACTCAGAAGGTATAATAGTGGCAGTCATACCTTGATTGTAACCAATGACTCACTAATTGGACCTAAGGCTCATTCAACAAGAGAAAAACCATACTTGATACTGTAAACCTAGCCAACTATTTAACACTAGTAAAGTCATAGATCTTGAATATGAACTTACAACCACCATTGTACTAAACAAGCATAAGTCTTGACCACATTCTATATATTTATCTTTATACTTGTAGAGAAGTAAGGTTCTCACTCTCCATTAAGGAAACTTCTTTTGGCAACAAATGGAGACCATTACAGAAAATCACAATTGACCAAAATTTAGAAAACAAGAGTTCTGACCAATAGATCTACAACACATTTTCTGTACCTAAGGCTCAGAGATCATTGGGGAAGAGGGGGCAGAGGAGCAGAAAGTTTTCTGTGAGACTGTGTCTCCTATAAATATATCATAAGCTATACTCTTGAAATCTCAGCAACATAGCTACCTAAATATGACATGTACAAGAAATACACCAGTGGACATTGTAACCTAAAAGAGGGGTAGCTTGGGGAACCTCAATTATAGAAAATGAACTATAGGAAACTGGGGACTCAAAGAATGAGATAAATGGTCTTTATGGGGGAAAATTCCCCAATTGGTTATCCAATACCAGATGATCAGCCCTGAGATCATGTCTGCACAGATAATATTATATGGACTGAGCAAGTTGCATTAATGTCTTTAGGAATACACACACACACACACACACACACACACACACACACATGTAAACAATTAAAGACAAACAGGCCATGAGTTTGAAAGAGAGCAGGGGTATGTGTGTGGGGGCATCAAGGGAGGATAAAAAAGGAGAAATAATTATATTATAAATTTGATAAATAAAATATTATAAAAATTCCAATGTTTTCATTTATGTTAGAGAAAGAGTCAAGATACTTACTAAGATACATAAAACCAAAGCAGCAGCTTTGGGGCAGGACTGGAGAGCAGTCAAGAGATAAGTTTTGAATTCCTAAGTGCGAGGCTCCTGGCAAATTTCCGGAAGGAGAAGCCACGTGGATGCTTTATTTGGAAAATGAGCTATTTTTGAAATAACCCACATGTAACCCACAAAGTTAGGAGCTGTAATCTCTGAGAGGATGGTATGACTTAAGACATAAGAATGTCTCATATTATTGTTAAGAAATTGCCAAATTATAAAGTAGGCTGATTGGCCAGCAACGCAAAATAAAATGACAGATGAAGACGTAGCCATCTTTGGATTCATTAAAAGAACTACTTCTCAGGGAAGATCTTGTCCATCACACTGGTCTGTATAACGTACTTTAATCACTCTTCTGAGTCTTTAATGTTTTGTGAAGTGCAAAAGAAATGTACTTTCTGTTCAATCCAAAGGTAATAGAAGACAAGAGAAACACCATTTTTAAGGAAAATTATAAAAATCAACATTTGGCAATGATCACACCTGAGCCAGAATTTTTCTAAAGTCAAAATATGTGCTCAACGTTGCATTTTGCTTAACAACTGCACCATTTTGCACTATCCAATTGTGTATGAATGTAAATTGGGATTCTGACTATTCAAACAGAAGCACAAGACCTTTTGGTGTTAGGAATGTAACCCCATGGATCCCTGGCTGTGTGTATTTGCTACGTTTCTTAATCAAGCACATCTACACATTGTTCCACAGAAAGAAAACTGCTTTTCTCTGCAATACTTTAAGTTGTATATTCATTTTCTTAACAAAATCAACCCATTTCAGACACACTTGACGCAATTCTCTCAGCAATCACTTGTACACAGATATTCATCTAAGACTGTGCTTGGAGACTGAGAGACAGAGGAATTAAAGAAAGAGAAGTATCATCAACACAGTATAAGAATGAAGGGACAGTTCTGTCAAGAAGTGAGTGGATCACATTCTTTAATGCTGCTGAGGCTAGATGTCATAGAAATCATTAGTGACCTGAGTTTTTGATCAGAAACTCAGGTGACAGCAGATGTTGGCGAGGATGTGGAGAAAGAGGAACACTTCCTCTATTGCTGGTGGGATGCAAGTTGATACAACCTCTCTGGAAATCAGTTTGGCGGACCCTCAGAAAAATGAACATAATACTACCTGAGGACCAGCTATTCCACTCCTGGGCATATACCCAGAAGATGCTCCAACGTGTAATAAAGACACATGTTCCACTATGTTCATAGCAGTCATATTTATAATAGCCAGACACTGGAAACAACCCAGATGTTCCTCCACAGAGGAATGGATACAGAAAATGTGGTACATTTACACAATGGAATACTACTCAGCTATTAAAAACAGTGGCTTCATGAAATTTGCAGACAAATGGATGGATCTTGAAAATATCATCCTGAGTGAGGTAATGCAGTAACAAAAGAATGAACATGGTATATTCTCACTGTTAAGTGGTTATTAGCCCAAAAGTTTGAAATACCCAAGAGTCACTTCGCAGCAACAGTAGGGTTGAGTGTGAGGTCCCAGATGAAGGACTTGGAGAAGGGACTGAAGGAGCTGAGGGAGTTTGCATCCCCAGGGAGGGAGCAACAGTGGCAACTGGCCTGACTCCCCCCTCCCCGATACTCCTGAAGACTGATCCACCAACCAAAGAATACACATGGAGGGACCCATGGTGCTGGCCACATATGTGGCAGAGGAAAGTCCTATTAGCCATCAGGGGGAGGAGAGGCCCTTGGACCTGAAAGTGTTAGATCCCCCAGTAGAGGAGAATGCCAAGGAGGGAAGACCAATGTGGGTGGGAGGGTGGGTGAGAGAATACCCCCATAGTGGCAGGGGAGGGAGGAAGAAATGGGGAGGTTCCAAAGGGGAGATCTGGAAAGGGGGAAACATTTGAAATGTAAATAAAGTAGGAAAAATAAAATTTAAAGTTATATATATATATGAAAAAGAAATCATTAGTAACCCAAGAAAGAACTAGAATAATGGGGATGCAAACCAGAGTTTCTCAGATAGTGATGGAGCTGTGCTTGGGCATGAAGGAAGGTTGAGAAATTTTAAGTTGAAGGAGACATGTGGAGTCAAAGGGAATTTTGTTCTGGTTTACAAATTTTAAAATATGAGATGAATTGAAGCATACGAGAATGTCGATTGAAGCCATTTCACCACAGAGGGGCAAAAAAGAAACAAAAGAGAAAATGTTTTAGAAAATAGTTACCCTAAAACACTGACAATGGTTTTGAAAGAGATGCTGTTTTCTGCAGTAAGAGGGAACATGCTTGTATGACTGTTGTGACTGTAGATGAAGATTTAGTAATGAGAAGACATGCTAGAGATTGTGTGTGTTCTGTATCCTCAGTGAACTGAGATCAATATCTGTGGAAAACAAAATGGAATGGACAGTACTAGGTACTTAGAGTAAGAGGTAGTCATTATAGTGAGTAGGATATTTGAAGACTCTGTGAAATCTTTAAAGCCAGTAACCATTAATTCACTGAGACCCCCTTCTGTTTTAGAGATGTTTGTTGAGCAATGCTCAGTTTGATGGAGACTGCTGTGATAGTTAGCTTCAATTTTCAACTTAACGTAACCTAGAATACCTGGAAAGAGGGCATCAAAGAGTAATTTTCTAGATCAAGTTGCACTATTGGTGTGTATGTGGTATATTACTTTGATTGTCTTAATTGATATGGGAAGAGCCAGCCTGAAAGTAAATGTCACTATTCCAAGGTTTTGGGCTCCAGATTCTAGAAGAGTAGACACAGAGGAAGAGTGAACCAGCATGGTTTTATTTCTCTCTGCTCTTACTTGTGTAGCTGATATGACTACCTGCTTCAAGACCCTGCCACTGTGAAGCTCAAGGAATGATGTCCCTGGAAGTTTGAGCTTAATGCATCCTTTCTCCCTAGGTTGTTTTTGTCAAAATATTTTATCACAGCAACAGAAATGAAACTAGGACACTGGCACAGATAAAACACATGACTGAGTTCACTTCTAGATGTAATAAGGGAAGAAAGGGGTTAGAGAATTGAGAGCCTGGACACATCTTCATGAAGAGGAACTGTGGAATATGAGTTATTGAAGAAGAGGAGTAAGTTCTTTTGTGGCTTAATAAATCAAAATGAATTGATAAGAATAGCAGATTACAGTTTTCTATGAGACTAAAAGATTATTGTAGTGAATGTCCCAAAGGATAAAAAGGAGCAAAATAAATAGGATCTAGGAGAGAATGATGTTTTTCTCTTATTGGTAATTTAAAAAAAAGTTTTGTTGTATTTTTATATATTTAACAGTAAGCTTCATTATAATACCTTCATACATGTATATAATGTATTTTAGTTATGTTAATAATCTCCACTGCATCCATTAACTCTTTTGTTGATGCCTTTGCTCTTCCCAGCTATTCCCCTCTACTTTCAAGTATTTTGCGTGTGCATGTATGACCTGATGAGATCACTAGGTCTGTTTAAAGAAGCTTGGAGAGTCTTCATTTACAGGGGCATTGGGACCTTACCAGTGACTACATCATTGAGGAAATATCTTTCACTAAAACAATTAAGTGCATATAGATCTCCAGAAATGTCACACTCTAATGGCATAGTCTTGAGGGGTTAAGTCTGTTAAGAATTGCAGTTTCTTAATTTCTACAAATTCTTCTCTAACCTATGACACGTTATGTAGGGGAAAAGATACTTCTTTTATTTTCTTTTCACTTTATGTGTATCAGTGCTTTGCTTCCATTTATCTGTGTGCAGCATGTGTGAGCCTGTTGCCCAAGGAAGCCAGAAGATGGTATCCAATTTCCTAGAATTGGAGTTATAAACAGAGATATAGAATGTTGTGAGCTGCCATGTAGGTATTAGGAAAAGACCATGGGTACTCTGGAAGAGAAGCCAGTATTCTTAACCATTTTTTCATCTGTCTAGCCCTAGCATATTCTTTATTTCTTTTAAATCAGTGCCTTTTGTTTTGTTTTTCAAAGGCACTTTTTGTTAGTGAGCCCACATTGTCACATTGTCCTGTTCCATAATGCATACTGTAGTGCTCAAGGATTCTAGGAGTCATGCATATCTTCTGCACTGCCATGAGATTACTGACATCTACTATGATGAGGGAATCTTGATACTAAACATATATATCATTATTGCCTCATGGGAATTTGTAACATCCATTTTTAGGGATGTACCTCATTGACCCCTGTACATCAACTGTTGTAAAAAAAAACTATGTGAAATCTGGCATCTGTTTATTTTTTCAACTTGACCATTCCTGACCTCCTTACATTTGCTAGTAAATTCATCCTCTATGCTTAAAATATAACTTTAAACTTCAAGTATTTTGGCCATAGTTCATTAAAGTATTTTATGTACATGACTGTTTTTTTCCTTGTCTGTGAGGTTTTGAAGGCAGGAATCATGTTTATTGATCTTCATTTTTTTAATGTCTAGCCCAATTCCTAACATTTTAAAATGTTAAGTAAATGTATGTTTCAAAAAATAGAAACATTTACTGATGTAGCCCATTTCTCTTCTTGTAAATTATGTAATCTTCACTGGCAACCAGAATGCTATTGAATAACATTTTAAAAGTTAAAAGTGGGGGTAGTACATCTTCCATTGTTGACTATTGGAGAAAAGTGTCAGCACACTCATTTACATAATGATGTAGAGTTGTCAGGTGGGATGTGGAACTCCTAGGCTGTTATGAACTGACAAGGTGTAGGAGGTAAAAAGAAGCTTGTGTAGTGACGGAGGTGGGTATGCAACTCTTCCCAATTTATGAGAGGACCCAGGAGCAGAGATTCAAATGTAGAATGGCAATCAGATTAAAAGGGCTGATGAGATCCTAAATACATCCCTCAGGCCATTGCGAGCCTCAGGGGAGCAATCTTGGGAGGACTGCAGGCAATTGAGGGAAGGGAAAGCTTGGCCTCCCACCACTAAAATAATAAGAGATAAATGAAAGCCACTTATCTGATTTCAGAATTGTATCTGGACATAGAAGCTTCATATTATTTATTTATACATGGTGATATCAAGATCTGTCTACTGCCATTCCAAAGGGAACTCTTAAATAGCCAAATAAAATGCTAAGGGTTTTATTTCTTTCTTTGTTTCTTTATTTTTTTCTTTTTTTCCAAGAGATATTATTGAAGAGAACAAGCACAAAGGGTTTCCTAATACAATTTATTCAGAATAACAAACAAGAGTTGCTTTGTCTTATTTAATATAGAAAATGCTCATTTTTTTAATTGAGCTCATTTCTATGTGCTCTCGTAAAGAACCTGGAGATACTTCTTTTTATCCTTACATTGTTGAAAAATAAAAAATTTCTAAATGAGAAAGCCCTTCAACTAAGATAATTTTCACCCCAAACTAGTACTTAAATGTTTGTATATTCATTCTTATTTATAGTCTGCAATAAACACTTATTTTAAATCATTTTAAGTACTGCTAGTTAGAATGCGTTTAGACACTTGCATAGATGCTTTTAATAGTGCCAATATTACAGCACTACCAGATTTATTTTGACTTTAAAAATATTTTTTTAGTTTTAATATAGTAGTTTAAACTATTGAATCTGTAAACAGATTTAGGAAAATGATGGGGGAAATGATGGATGTACTCCCACATAGAGAAACCAAGAAGGACAGTTTGATTCATCACAGTCCATAGAATATAAATAACAAAAGTCAGATCTAGGAAAAGTCAATGGCAAATTAATGAAAGTAAATAAAAAATTAATATAACTCTGAGTATATTTATTTACCTATTTTTTTATTCAGATCTTAAATATTCTAGGTGTGAATCTATGAGAATAGAGCTTTTGTGCAGTTTTAGAAATCTAAGAATGGACATTGATGGACACAGAGATGAAGGGAGAAAATACTAAATAAAAAAAAAGACAAAGGAGGTGAGAAAGCAGGGATAACAGAGAGAGAACTGTAGAGTTGAGATTGATATCCAACAATTCTCTCTAGAACTCACCACACAGACTCTACTCACATGACTTTGTGTTAAATAGAAGCCAAAAGAAGGCCTCAATAAATATGTTCATAATCTGTCTTATGTAAAAGAACATTGATAATATTTATCTGTAGGTAGAGTCCAGAAGTCATATCTTACACAGAATGAACATTGACTAGAATAGTAGCATAGTATTTCAATGGAGTAATGACCATCCTGACCTCAAATCACTGGCTTTCTTCATCTTTCTGGGAATTGTGGATCACCTGTGACTGCCAAGTCATGGTATTTTCACTGAGTCCTCACTGCTCCTTTAGTTGCATTTTGTATTTACTGAGGACTTGAACATTCCCTAAGTGCTTTCTCTATAAATTCTACTAACAACCTAGACAATTTCATGTGCCAGTGAATGACATAAGGCATCCTTGCTTAACATCTTACAAGATGGACCTCAGTCTCCTTCCTTTTAAGTCAATGGACTCATAGCTTAAAAATATTGTTCAACTAGAACAGGTTAATCTATGTTAGTTACTGAAATGACACAATCAGCATGGTGGTTACATAGCACTCAGTTCCCGAGTGCTCCCTCCCTCTGTATAGATCTCTTTGCCTTTAGGATCCTCCAGAGGTTTTCAAAGCTCAGCAACTGAGGGACTGATTCTTGTTTCTGTGTATATTGAGCATGTTGAGCACCATGACTCTACTCCATAACAAGGAGCAGCCATCTGCATAACTGTGAAATTCCAAACATTAAATATTCGTGATTCCAGCCATGTTTACAACTATACCATTTCACCAATGCTTAGAACTAGTGACTTTAGCTTTTACTGTCTGTCCTCTGTCCTCTGTTTTCTTTTCATTCTACCTCCACACATTTTTTTTTACTAAATCCTGGTTTGTTATTTTAACTCTGTGCTCTGCAATGCCATCTCTCTCTTCTTTTATAGCTTAGTCCTTCTGCCACCTGTGTGCTATAAACATTAACTTAAATTAAACCCACAATCCATCTTCTTTGATCACACAGCCACCCATGTTTTGGAAATAGCTAAAGAAAATCAAATAAGCATACAATTTGTTACAAGCCTTAATATAGCCTGCTGGGTTTTACAAGACACTGACCAACTCCCTTGTCCCTTATTATTGTAAATTCTTAGCAATCCCCTCTAACTTATCTCCCCAGGTAGCCCCCTCATATTAACAAGACATTTAACCACACTTTAGAGGGAAACATGAGATTCTCTGGTAGGAACGTGCTCACCTTCATATTTGGTATCATATTTACCATATTGACTGTTTCTTTGTATGCCTCCATTTAGAGAAGGAAGACATTGCCTCTGCTGCTAGGGCCTAAACACTTTCTTTCTTTCTTTCTTTCTTTCTTTCTTTCTTTCTTTCTTTCTTTCTTTCGTTTTCTTTTCATTATTCCACCACTTTTCACTTTTTGTTCAGATTATCTTCCATGAACCATTTTATCCCTTGCTGTACTGACTCATTTCTTCTCTGAACTTGAGTTGAACTTCTTTAAATCAGCAAACCATATCCTAAGACTCTTTTATCCACCCTAGAGTTTTCCTTTATGCATAAAGATTTGAGTTTTTCAACTCCCATAGGTGTCTTTCTCTGAATCTGTACCTGTGAAGGTCAGCATTGTCTTATGACTTGTCAAACATAGTGGACATTCTTTGACTTTATTTGACTCACTTTTTCCAAAACACATGCAATTGTTGACTACCCATCTCACGTACCCAACTGCAACAGAAACTGCTCTATCTTCCTGTCCTTAGGAGCACACTTTAGCATCATTGAACACATCTGTCCAATAAGGCGTGTGTAATACGAATATCATCAAGCTGTTTCTTCTCATTCTCTTCTCTCTCTAAATAATTGTGTCTAAAATGGCTTAATGGTCAGCCATAGAGTATTTCTCTATCTAAATATCTATATTCCCTATCTAAATTTCTCTATATCTTCACTCCAGGTAGAGATGGTAGATACTCTAGCTTTCAGCTCTTTAGATGTTCTGTGAGTTTCAGATTGTCTGGTTTGCACTGGATATGGTGATGACATTGAAATTAATAATGATCATTAATACTGTGATCATTCCCTAAACCCTATGTTTTCTTTTTAATTTTATTTGTGGAAGTTGTAGGCTTGTATATAACAATGCTAGTTAGTAGAAGTCAGAAGTATCTAGCTCTCTACCTGGGCTTGTCTCCTATCTCCAGATATAGATTGCAGATCTTGTAGCTTTCAGCTCTTTATGTGGGATTTTGTTAGTTTCAATTCAGGATGTCAGGTTTGCCATTAAGTGATTTGTTCACAAAGTCATCTCCCCAGCCATATTCTTTTCTTCTTTTAACTACTCTTATCAAAAATCCCTGCTTTGCCCCTATGTTTACATGTTAGAGAGTAACTTTCCTATGTCTCACAAAGATTCAACAACAAAGGTTTTAAATTTGTCTTATCTGATACTAGAACTCAACTTAACCATTTTATTAAACTTTGCATGTGCAAATATAATATATAACCCTACAAATTATTTTTTTTTCTTATGTACTCTGGTAGAAACCCCATGTAAACATTTACAGTAGAAGCCAAACCTAAGAACTTGAAGTATCCTGATCCCTCCATCCTCCAGTACTAATACCCAACATGCCCATATTCCCCAGACTCTCATCTCATGGCTGTGCCCTTCGTCAGTAGTGCCATTGAAACAGATTTTGTGCTGGGTTTGTATCACTTTCTGGTAGGTGCTCCCCAGTTAGTCCCCAGAAAAATACATCCTCTTATACTGAATATCTGATCACATTTTCCCTTTGGTAAATCTTTAGTGATCCCTTATATCCAGCAACAGTGTTTCTCAAAGTTGAGCTTTGTCATGAACTCAGCAAATACTTCATGAGTAGGGTACTTTGGTCCCTCATTGACACCCCTAAGGTGCATTGTTCATTGTTTGGTTAGCTGTCTTCATGGTGCTTGGAATGCCATTCCAAATCTTCTGGTGTCTCTTAATGAACACACCAGTGAAAATGAGTTCCAAAAAGCTATTTTAATCATTTACTGAAAGCTCAAATGTAACAAATGTTTGAAGGAGTGACTGGATAATTGAATTTTTTCCATGTTATACTTCTTTAGAATTTTCAAAACTCCAGTAATCTGAGTAATGCAGGGAAGGAGGTCTGTAAGCATCATGGCTATATGTCAGATGTTCAAATAAGTTTTGCCTTTCACAAGAACTTTGTATAAAAATGTGTAACCAGGTATTTGTGAAAACTCTGCTCAAATGTAGCCCAAGTGACTTCAAAAGACATCCAACTGGTAAGACACGAAATCTAGAATTTGAATATCTGTTATTCTTTATGCCATTCTTCTATCATACCTACTTGGCCTGGCTTAGGAGACAAATTATCTGGTGATATTTGTCTTAATAAAGAAAAGTTGTTATATTCTTTTTCCTGTGGAGAGACACATTTCATTGAGTTTTTTCATTAAGAAACAGTATCTACCCACCATATGCATTAGTTTCTTCCTCCCACTCCTCAACCTTTAGAAAATGACATAGGGAGTTTTCTTTTTTATTTTCCTACTAGAATTTCAGGTCATCAGCCACACAGAGATTAATGCATTTCCTGCCATGCAATGAGATGGCTATTTACTTATGCAATGTATTTGTCAAATTGGAAACCTGACCAATACCAACACAGTAAAACAAAACCTGAGGTTGAAAAGAGGGGTTCTCCTTTTACCCTCCATTCCAGCACCCACTCTCTTCCCAGGCTCTTCTCCCAGGAAACTTCAACAGCTGGTTACCTCATTTATCTGACAGCTCTGTGTTGACTCCGAAGAAAAGCTTCACAATTGCTAGAACCATTGATTTTCTTCATCATAAGACAGAAGAGAAAGAAAAAGTACTGTGCATTGTTTTCCTTAAGGTCATGTGTGTGTATATGTGTGTGTGTGTGTGTGTGTGTGTGTGTGTGTGTGTGTGTGTGTTCCCTAAGTCAGGGGAAACTATTAGGAGGGAGCCAGATCTCTTTAATGAGCCTAGAGGTAATGCAAAATTCATGTGCTTTCACCTGCGGCTGGGTGAAGTCTTGTGCACAAGCAGAAATAGGGGAGGAAAGAAGGGTCTGTTATTTATAATTTTGCTGAAACAGGTACCCTTGCTGCTACTGGGTGTCCTGACCCACTTGTTCATTTTTTAGGAAGAAGTGGATACTTTCAATGGGAGAAACTCAAGCATCAGATTTGCTCCTAGGAGCATTAATAAAAGGGCTCAGTTAGCTTCATCTCATTATTTTACTATGAGTATTGACTTTGGCCTAGAGTCATGTATAGATAAAACGGTGCAAGGGCTTGTCCTAAGTGATTACTCAGAATTACAAATCATTTCACGTGTAACTGAATACTGCAGTCTGGCTGGCACCCTGCCCCTTGCTTCTCCCCCTCCCTTTTCTCTAATAGGAGTGCAAATCCAGCTTTGTCTGAAGAGGCAATTAATCTTATTCACTGAAAGCTGAATTTTAATTCGCCAGCATGTGGAGGACATATTTGCCTATCACACAGAATTAGTTTAACAGAAAATTTAGAAAAAAATTGAAGGTCTTAGCATTTGTGGACAGGGAAAATATCGCATAGATGCATCCTTTTATTAGCTGCCTATGTGCATCAATACATGTTTCTCTTTGTAATAACAACTCTATTAGGGTAAACTGGGTTTATTTTGTAGTTGTACTTGGCTGATTATGTTTTATTTTATGAAAGGAAACCCACAAGATATGTGTGTTTGGAGGAAAATGAACAGAAGGTGAGAAAGATAAATTTTCGTTTCCTGGTGATTCTAAAAGGCTATTATTTTTAAGGGCACAGTTTAGAGATGATAAGAAAAATAAAGGGACACATAAAAATCCCAGACAGCCTCCATACATCCAAATCAAACCATATAGTACTGTAAGTGTTAAGGTAGGAAGCAGCTAGGACTAGCAGCCCCATGCCGGAGACAATCTGACAGTCAAGCACTGTTTTGTAGTGTTTGTGCAGAACTATATTTTAACAATTTTCCTCTAAGTGAGACCTCATCATTTGGTTCAAGTTTTGTTTTACATGGAAACACAGATAAAACTAAACAAAACCAAGAGGGGAAAAAACTTTCCAAAGTAGTTTCTTACTTCAAGAGTCCTGGGCATGAACAAGATCAAAGGTATACCATGCTTGCACTAATATCTAATTCCTATCAGGTCAGAAAATGCATATCATCATGTTTCATACTTGTGCTAAACTCAGCTCTCCTCAAAGACTATATTGGAGTATTTGCAGATTTCTAAGCATGTTAACTGCCTCTTCCCCAGTGAAAGAATGCATTAATAATTTTTTTAAAGAGGTAAACCCTAATATCTATGATCTTGTATACCAAAGACTAACTGGAAGACCACAGAGCTGAAGGACATACTGTCAGAAAGTTCCAAGGGTGATTGCATTCCTTAAGCATGCCTCTAGCTCTGGTGATCCTGAAACCTTAGCATTGGCCCTTCCTTAAGTGTGTTCTCTTCCTTTGCTTCTCTCAGGGAATGCACAGATGAGTAGGTATTGATGAGGTGAGGGTTAAGAGAACCATGGGACATTTTCCAAGACTTGTCCCCATGTTCTGAGTCGTTTTACTGACAGTGGGTGTGGCATGGGAGTGCATGTGTGTGGGGAATCTGTCAGATTAACTTTGCCTAATGGTCACCAAATGTCATGGTCTAACCATTTACACTAAGGCAGGTCTGTGGAGTCCCAAAGCTGTATTGCCTTGTCAAGCCATTTGCAGTGCTAAAACTGACAATTATTCTGAAGGAAAACAATTTAGAAATTCAAGGTTTCCACAATCTTCTTGAAAAAATGCTTTGTGAAGTAATGGTTCCATAAACATAGATTTTTTTTCCTCATAGTCACTGCGTAAACTCTGTATCGACTATATAATGTTTAGAATTTAAATCGCATAGGATTGGAATTTGGAAGGCACATTTCCTACTGGCAAACACTTGCAAATGTTCCTAGCCCTGATTAAAGCAAGAACTGTGTTCCAGTAATAAACTTGTAATTTATTTACTTAATTTTTGTGAGCTCTGCCACTTTATGCAGTACTTAACTGTATGTCAGAGTGATGTTCATTATCTTGTGGTCAGATCTTCATTGCTAGAATTGACCCAGAAAAAAAACATGAGGAGAAATTAATGAGAAAGTAGAGCTTTCTATAGGTTTTGCTGCTTCTCTGAGTCCATTCAGTGTTCTACATCCATTCTTTGCAGACATGAGTTGAAGCACAGATCTTTTTGCTAGAGATGGTGGGTGGCTTTCAACTGGCTCTTTTCCCTAAGCTGTTCTGGTTCATCACCCTTGTCCATGTCTTCACAGGGTGACGAACCCAGGCACTAACTGCTTCTGGAAGGTTAGCTTATTTTTCCTGGAAGATAGTATCCCACTTTTCCTAACAAGATTCAAGCTTCTACTCAACATTTTTAGTGAGACACAAAATAAGTGGATACATTTCCCAATGGTTCCCAAAGTCTGTCTCTCAGTGATCTGTTTTTCAAGGTAAAATTTAAGATGTTATGTATGTGAGTTTAGTTCACTGCAAAAGGTGCCCCCTATGTTATAGGGTGCTGTCATAAGGCAGTTCCTATAATCCCCATTTCATATGGCAAAGAGAGACTGTCTAAGTTATGTTTCACATGATTTGTCTCACTGAGAAAATTCTATTTGTATGAGCTCATGCTTTAAACTAATTTGCTATTATTTACCCTGTACAAAATATAGAAAAAAACACTTTAGAAAATTAAAACTAGTAAAATGGAAAACAGAAAGAACAGTAAAATATAAAAGGGTTCTTTCTAAGTCTTAAAAGTCAAAGTCTATGGCTCCTTTTCAGAACAGCAAGTAGTTTTTAAGTTATTCTCTAAGCCTCTGGATAGGCAGCTAGAGAAGTGTGTTTTAAGGCTAGAAGGCAAGGATCCATTTTTTACAGTAGTCCAAACCAGAGTGTTGGTTCATAGCTACAGGCTGGCAGTGTTTGCTAATACATTTTGAGAAACTCTAGCTTGTTTTGTGCTGCAATTCATTAGAAAAACCAAGGTATCTTAAGTATTTTGGGATTATGTGCTACATCCTAAGTTTGCAGAGGAAGGTGGCTCAGGTTGGAGT
This sequence comes from Rhynchomys soricoides, assembly GCA_019843965.1. Lineage (NCBI taxonomy): Eukaryota > Metazoa > Chordata > Mammalia > Rodentia > Muridae > Rhynchomys > Rhynchomys soricoides. The sequence continues at coordinate 3,101,939 of JADRCH010000088.1, forward strand.
GGCAGTTCAAATGCTTCCCTAAGATCTGGAACAATTCCTTTTCCAATGCTCTGACTCTCAGTGTACTAATCATTGCTCTTGGTCTCCAGGTTCATATTTCTACTCAGTAACACTAGAGATATAAATTAGTATTTTGTTTGTCTTGTGGATTGTAACAACAATAGCAACAATAAACTAATGAGAGGGAGAAGAATAGGAAAAGAGTGAGCAAGGTCAGGGGATATGACCAATGTACAATATACATTTGAGAGCAACAAAATAAGCATATTCTAGAGTAAGTGCCTCAAGAATATTTCTCACATATGCATGGTCAATTACAACATAGGAAGGAGATCACATGTACACCCCCAAGCCAACCTCTGATAACACAGAGGTTTTAATAAGGATTTGTCATACCATGTGATTCTCAGAGCTCAAATATGATTTCTGTCATTATAGGACTTTAATTCAGGGATAGGAGTTCCTCTGGACATTGAGTAGAGCCACAGAAGAAGAAAATCATCTGAGAGTCAGGAATAGAAGTCGCTTCCTCTTAGAGTGCTTCACTAGCACCCTCCACTAGCAGAGACTGACCTCCAGCCAGCAAGGAAGACATGATACCATGTCTGTAAAAATAGACATTAAGAGCATCATTAGGAACAAAAATCACGACAAACAAACAGGCAAACAAGCATTTTTGTTTGCTTGTCTGCTGAACTTCAGCTCCTTGATAAGAAACATTTGAGATTCTGAGTGCATGAGTGCCCCCAGAAGGTAGTAAGAAGAGAAAACATTTCAGGGATTGGGGAATAGTCAGTTATTAAGAACACTTGCTGCTCTTACCAAGGACCTGAGTTTGGTTTTCAGCACCCTCGTTAGGAAGTTCACAACTGCCTATTACTCAAGCTCCAGGGGTCCAACATACTCTCAGGACACCATAGACACCTATGTTTACATGTATACATACCTCCAGACAGAAATATATAATTTTTAAATCACATTTAAAAGAAAGTATTTTCTGCAAAATATTTAGATGGATAATTTGACAAGTTGTGTTCTAGCCATTGAGAGCAATAGTAGAATTTTTGCAGTTCATGGAAATATTGCCAGTTATTACTTTCATTATACTTAGAAAACTGTGTGTATGATGTATATGTACTTTGAAAATGAGAAAATAAGGATGAAGTAGAATTTTCAATTTGCTTTAAAAATGAGTAGCATTATGTCCATGTTTAAAAGCCAGTGAATCTTCAAAATTTTAATGCCTTAAAACATACTAGAGAAGAAATGATTCAGTGGAGAGGAAATGGTACAGTGGGGAGGAAATGATACAGTGGGGAGGAGATGATACAGCGGGGGAAAATGATACAGTGGAGAAGAAATGATACAGTGGGGAAGAAATTATACAGTGGGGAGGAAATGATACAGTGAGGAGGAAATTATACAGTGGGGAGGAAATGATACAGTGAGGAGGAAATGATACAGTGGGGAGGAAATGATACAGTGGGGGAAAATGATACAGTGGGGCAGAAATGATATAGTGAGGAGGAAATGATACAGTGGGAAGGAAATGATACAGTGGGGAAAAATGATACAATGGGGAGGAAATGATACAGTGGGGAGGAAATGATACAGTGGGGAGGAAATGATACAGTGGGGAGGAAATTATACAGTGGGGAGGAAATGATACAGTGGGCGAAAATGATACAGTGGGGAGGAAATGATACAGTGGGGAGGAAATGATATAGTGGGGAGGAAATGATACAGTGAGGAGGAAATGATACAGTGGGAAGGAAATGATACAGTGGGGAGGAAATGATACAGTGAGGAGGAAATGATACAGTGAGGAGGAAATGATACAGTGGGAAGGAAATGATACAGTGGGGGAAAATGATACAGTGGAGAAGAAATGATGATACAAGAACTTTCATATGTTTTGGACAATTCCCCTGAGGGTCACATATCCTAGATTGTGTGTTCAAGTCTTTCTCTGTTTAGATTCATCTAGGCAGTAAGTAAGTAGAAAGCAAAGGTTCATCTGTCTACTTAGTGAATAGCTATCAAATGCTCTATGTGCCACGGCAAGGTCAGTTTCTGGAAGGGGAGAGAGTAGTAGTAATCAGAAACGTGAACAAGAATTTGGTTGAACTCCTCCACCATTATTTTGAATAAATCAGGCAGCATTTGCCAAGGTCAGAGACCTGTAATAGAGCAGTCCATCTGAAGTTCTAAGATATCTAACTGGAAATACATGAACAGTACTAGTGTTTTGTTTTGTTTTTTTGTTTTTTGGTTTTTGTTGTTTTTGTTTTGTTTTCTTTTTTTTAAAGTTCTAGGGGTCACACATAGTGCTTCAAGGTGGGACACTACCATTTTAACACCTTGACCAATCTTAAAATATCTTCAAACTATGTAAGAATCCCCATTCCTTCTTAGGTTTCTGTGGTTATTGTGAGTCATCAGGCTCCTGGAGACAAATGAGAACTTGCCTTTTGACTGAAGACAGGCAAATTCTGCTAAATTATCTAAGCAGAACCATATTTCTTTTTGAAAAGGGCTTAACTTTAAATATTTCTGCATGATAAATGTCTGACATCTAATGGAGTCTGAAAACAAACAGATTGTCTGATCCATTCTCTGACCTAGTTTTTAAATAAACCATACCCAAATTTATGTAATTTATACAAATATTCTATAGAATGTGTTATATACCCTAAAACAACTCTAGAGGAGGCACTCCATTTATTTTTAGTAATATTCTATTTATGGAGTAAGTAGGTTGTCCTCCAAAGTGATTACTTTGAATATACCTGTCTAATTGTCTCTATGGAACTGACCTAACTAAACTCCTGAGTGGTCACTCATATAATAGACTTTTCTCCTTCATATAAACTGAACCAGTGAGGAATTGACAGAGATTGAAATAAAGTTTGTTGTTCAGAAAGTTGGAGAAATAAGATACAGAAAATGAGTTAATCTATTTCATCATCATTTATAGCATCCTAAAATGAAAAGGAGAGGATAGATGGGCAAGAAGAGAAGAAGTAGCAGGCTAAAAAAAAAGCTGAAAGACAGTGGAGAAAACACAAGTCATCCCATGCATCTCAAGTGGCAATTGTAGATGTTATGAAGTAACCAGAGAATACTAGAAATTTCATTGTAAGCTTATCTGACTTGCTAACCATAGGATGTATTTCTTATTTCATGGTAGATTATTATGCCAGTGAAACAAGTCTGATAAATACAGGATTTATGAAGATTGTCCTAAGGAAGTATATCAAACAAAGAAATAGAAAGCTCTCAACTATATTGCTACTTGGTGGCTACCTAAGTCTATTTAGAATATTATAATAAATTACCATGAGTCAACTAGTTCACAAGAAACATAAATTTATCTCCCACAGTAATACAGGTAGAAAACTATAAGATCCAAACAGTAGCTAACCCAATGTTTGGAGAAAAATCCTATTCTGGTTCATATAGTATAGTCCTAGCACAATGGTTCTCAATCTTTCTAATGCTGCAACACTATAAAATTTCTCATGTTGTGGTGACCCACAACTATAAAATTATTTTTGTTGCTACTTCATTACTGTAATTTTGCTACTGTTATAAATTATAATGTAAATATTTTTGGACATAAAGGTTTGTCAGAGATGTCACAGTCACAGATTGAGAACCAGTGTCTTAGAAGGTCAGCAACTTGCTCTGCAGGACTTGCTGGCCTTAAACTTATCACTATGACAATCTTTGGTACTCTGCCTTCTGATGCTACACATATACTGCCACACCTACATATCTAAGGTTTTTTAACACTGACTTTTTTTTTTAATATTTAGCGTTTGTGGGGAATATCAAGTAATTTGAATATGGAGCATCATTTATGCTCCATAAAAGATGTATTTTTCTAGCAATGATACGTATTGATTACATATAGAAGTGGAAATGTAAGTAGATTTCAAATAATGTTTAAAACCACAGAAGTGTTCTTGACAAAAGATTTTTTAAAAATGATTACTGAAGGTAAAAAGTACCACAAATTAATACCTACCCTGACATGCTTTTCTTGTGGTTTTTTTGTTTTTTCCTTAAAATAAAGTCAAACATAATTTCAGTCATGAGTACACTTCATTTTGTTTATGTGAATGAGAAAAATCATAAGTTACAGTCTGTGCATTTTATTTAAAAGTATAGCTTATATTGAATATTTGATAGCTCTATTTTTGAAGAGGGAAGCAATCTTATGTCAATTTCTAGTTTTTCAAAATGTTGGTTGAGATTGAATCCATGTTAGGAAATTAATGCCTTGCATATATGTGGAATTAAAGCATAGCATACCTGTGTCAATGGATAATATTAAGTATTCTATGAGTACATATTGAATAAATTCTTTATACTACAAAAATGGCCAGAGGTTCAACCCAAGTGAAGAATTGTCCATTAAATAGAAAGAACATAAGCTTCCATGTGAGTGGCTCTTTCCATGTGAGTTCATATGGACTCAAATTTTCCTGCTGACATCGGACTTAGACAATTTAAAAGCATGTTTCTTTTCTTATATGACCCTCTGAGTCAATCAGTCTTACCTGGCTGGGTTATAGCTCCATAAAAGGGAAATCTAAAGACTTTCTCTTTGTTAGTTTCATGTTTGAAGTAAACACCCTGGGCCTTTAAAAATGTTATGATTTTCTCTTAAAACTCACTAATATCATAACTGCACTAATAAAAACATAATGTATATTATTAGATCTGAACTCTTGACTGTGGGTATATGTGCATTTTAGAGATGGTCCCCTCACTAGTGTCATAAATGACCATTTCATAGATAGATAATGTTCTTAATCCATAATTCTTTATTGCTGATGGTTATTGCATTAGATGATGACCCTTAGCTATTAAGAGTCAGTTTTTAATATCACAACCATTTAGAAAGGTTAATGGACTCGGTTTTGCGATGTAACCTTTGGATGTTCCAGGTTGGGAGGTTATATTTGTGCTCCAAACTGCCAGAAAAATACCTACTTATTTCTTTGCTCTATGCACTTTTAGTCATGTCATTTCATTCAGTAAGTGTGGGTTAGCAACTAAACGGAAAGCAACTGCTTGTGAAACATAACACATTTTCACAGTAGCAATACAATTTTTAAATACACATTTTATATTTGGCTATTACTTTTCTTTTGGACATAAGAGCTGAAATTTAAGTAGATGTAATCTAAATCATTTGAGGGATAGTTATTATGAGTGTTCAAATGAAACAACTGACATGATAAGCCACAGTTTCATTGGCTAGTTTATAAGATCCTCATAATCATTGTTGGAAGCTGCGTATTGATACCATAAGATATTCTGTATGAATACCTGTACACAGTTCAGAATGTCCCACAGAATAAAATAGGTTCTATCTGGGTTTGGCTAACTCAACTTCAGAAATCTAATTATGACTCCATGGTGGTCATTTGACAAATATTTGATGGCTCATTATCCATTATTCTTCTCTCAATAGTTTTATTCACATTTATTCCATTCATTCATTGACTAGACTTTGCAGTACAAATTCCAGACACCTCCTTCCCATTGTAGTAATCAGAATCTTAGTGAGCACAGAACCTAATAATGAGCCATAGTAAATTCCACTTTCTTTTCTCCTTGCTGTCATGGTTCCTTTATGACTGACTTTGGCTTTGACTTTGTGGCTTATTTAAGTTGATGGGATATCAGCAAGCATAATGTAAACAAGAACTTGAAACGTGTTTATACACCAGGTTACCCTCACATACTCTATACTTTCAGACTGTAGGCATTAGGTGAAAGGACCAGCCTTTGAGGCATGATAGAGACCTTGATCCTGTGGCTTTCTGGAAAAACCAGCACTGAACAATAGGAATGAGGCCATGCAGACTCATCAGTCCTGTAATTTGTATTGGCTCAAGGCTCTAGTTCCTGTCAGACTACACTACACACACACAAACACACACACACACACACACACACACACACACACACACACACACACCACTGTAATAGAGGTTAACAACTTATCTGGTCCTGGAGTCTATTAGAACTTTGCTGGTAACTCACTATAGTGACATGCTATATGAATTATTCCAATACAACATAGCACATCTGTGTTCATCCATCTCTCTTTTCATATGCAGACCTGGACGATAAAATCTTGGAAACATTTCTAGTCTTACCATGTCAAGACCCACACATCACTGTTACTGCATGGCTTCTGTTTGGGTCTAGCCTGCTTTCAGTGGGTTGCTGAATGGTTGGTTGTATGTGAGAGCCACAAAGGTTCTGAAAGATGTTCACATCATAACACACCAGGAGGAATGTCCCTTTATGCTGAGATGACACTCAAGAAGTGCTTAGTAAGTTATCTGTTAAATGAAGCAACTCCTTAGGATTGAAAGTCAGTTCTTCATGCTAGAACAAAGAAACCTAGAGGTTTTGATAGTATATAGCCACTTCCACAGTAAAAGAAAAGGAACGGCATTCATTCACCAAAGAGGGGGGCCCAGTGATGACACAGAAGAGGGATATGAAATCTAAAATCCATGGGAAGAAAAGAGCAGGGGAGGTTAAGTCGTAATTCCTCTTTCTTCCCAGCATCACTCCACCAAAGCTATCACAATCTACCCCAAGACTGTAAATTTGGTATTTTGTACATTAGAAAGTACATTCAACTGACAATGCTAGGAAATCCATTTTTACAACTTAACAATTTCTGTCAACATTTAAAAAATGTTTTTGGTTTCCATTTCTTGGGAGACCCATAAAGCTGGCTTCCTTGGGCAGTCTTGGTTTTTGCTACTTGTTCGTTTCCTGACTATTTTTCTCTTCCATTTCAAGAAAAGCTGTTGGCCATTTTCTCATCCTGTTTGGCTTGGTCTGGGATGTTAGGTGATTCAATATAATTAGGTGAGATTTTTATAGGCCCTCACAGGCTAACAAAATAATAAATGTGGCAGTTCAAATAATGACAATCATAGTAGGTCAAGCAAGAAAAAAGGAAAAAGGAAGAGAGAACCCTGGGCTGGAATGGACAAGTCTAAAGCTATTGCTGATGGTTTTCTTCAGGTTTTGTTTTTCTTTCTTCAGATTTTTAACTGGCTTTCCTGGGCACATTATTATTGTTTCACTTGTTCCTAGGTTTTTATTTTAATATTCAATGCACAGACCACGCTTACTAAGAAAAGAGACTCGGGCACACTGCTGCAAAATGAATCTTTGTCCTTGAGATTATATTTATTCTAGATCCTTCTCTAAATAGTCTTTAGAGACATGCATTTCGTTAAAATGTCTTTTCTATCTTGTTTTTAAAGTTAATGCATAATAATTATAGAAAGTTACAGAAGATACAGAGAAATACAAAGGTGAAAATTATATTTTCCATTTACTTACCCTAGGCAAAAATTGCCTACTGTTACCTTTTCAGCTTTTATCTATGACTAAATATGCAAATATATTTGGTATCTGTACATTTAGAATCATGCATTTTTCTAATGAACAATATGAAAATGTAACCATGTACATAAGGGTTTATCACATTTCTAGTAATAAAAGTTTCAATAGAATGATTTTAAAGTTAAATCATGACAAATATCTATTAAATTGTTACAGAGTGTAACTACCCCTTAGGTATGAAGAGTTCTTTTTGTTTTCCTGAGAGTGTGTGAAAACCTTCTACCAGTCTACTAATTGACACACAATGGGCTGAAGGAGTAAAGCCCTGTGCCCCAATTTTTGTTTTGTTTTTTTTTGGGTTTTTTTGGTTGGTTGGTTGGTTGGCTTGTTGGTTTAGTTTTATTGTTTGTTTTTGTGTTTTTACTTATTTTTCAGAGATTTTAAGGCTCTCTTCTCTCAGTTCCCAACCAGAAGCCACCTCAGTTCTTTACCTCTTCCTGCTCTGTGAAAACAAAGACAAGGCTCACAGCACTTTCCTTTTTTTTTTTTTTTTTTCCCATTTCTGGAGCCCAGTTCTATTTAGGATTTTCCCATCAGCACTCAGAAACGTGGCATCTAAAAGATAACAAGACATGGGTCCTAGCACGCTGCAGCTCTCTCTTCTTTCCCACTCACTGCTAACCCTTTTGTTTGTACAATATTCTTTTATTCTGAGCAATATAACACTTTGGTTCTTGTAATAAATGCCTTCATGTGAAGCAGTTCTGCTAAGAGAATGTTATTAGACTGTGCTCCCAGGCAGCACACCTCGGCACGATCAATACCAAGCCAGGCCTCAGCTCATTCCCTCTTTGCTTAAATTCCCTGCAAATGTGCAAGAGAAGCAGCAGAGGGTGTCATCAATCACAGACCACTGTGACATATGCTGAAACCTGACCAGGGCCGGGATGTTTTAATAAGGCATCCATTAAAACCCTCAAATAAATTGCAATTTGAAAACAGAACATAATACCAGCCAAGTTTTCCTCATCCATCTTGTGGCATGTCATGTAATGTAATTGTGTTGTTAATTTATCCAAGAACTTTCTCAGTACAGTGTTTCATTGGCACTGCTTAATTTCCCTGTAGACTATTTGTGTGTCTGTGTGTGAGCACACATGTGAGAGAGAAGCATGCAACTGAAGGAGAAAGAAAGAAGATGGAGAGTCTATATTTTTCTGTGTGTTTATGTGTCCATTTTTGTGTCTGTGGGCCCCTTAGAGGGAACAGTCACAATTCCACTTACTATGGTATTAGGCATTAGGTGAGAGCTAGCCAGGAATTTGAAATGTTTGACAGTTTGTCAATGGCCCCCGGAGCACCCTAATGCTGCCTGAGTAGCTCTGGTCTACAGCAGGACCACTCCCTTCCCTGCTTAACTTGCCATTGGCTAATACTCCTCTGGAGGGCATCATTCCAAGTACGGGTGGATCCTATCAATAAATATTGACAAAGAACACAAAGTCCACTTAAGATAATCACACTATAACATTCACAAAAAAGGATACAACTTACTTTGGATTCCCCGGCTTTTGTCATATGTGAAAAGTTTTGGCAAGGTTAAAAATAAACTATAAACCAATACAAGACAACGCCAAAGTGTGTCTTTGAAATAAAGGTCAGCAATTAAATTGAAATGCATGCACGTGCGCGCACACACACACACACACACACACACACACACGCTTGTAGGAAAGATACAGGGGAGCAAGGGTTCATATAGATTTGTCTTCGAAGCATAAATCTAAAAATAATACAATTCTTCATGTAGGCCTACATCAGCTGATCCCTTGCCTTTACGTGTTCTTCTGGGCTTTCTTAATCAATCTGCCTTCTCATCTTCTGGGTGAGAAGCCACTGGAAGGGAGAGGATAAATCCACCCCACACATTTCATCTATACTTTAGGCTGTCATGGTAACCGTGATGCCAATCAAATATTGGTTGAAACCTGTCAAGTGTGTTTTAAACCTAAGGTCCTAAAGTGGTGCCTACTCATGTAGATGCTGTTTTATTACCAAGCACAACATAGTTGTGTGAGAGCTAAGGGAAATAGACGACTTAGTCTAAGTTATGCCAGTCCACAAACTAGTGTCCGTTCCTACCCTCTCATTATAGGTCCTAATATGTTAGGTTTTAAGGTACAAAAAACATGGTGTGCTACTTGCATACAAACACCCTTGCTCCAGCCTCCCACTTAGCACTATGCAATCTATTAGGAGGTTTCTGGGTAGGAAAGGTGCCAGGGAAGGCCGAATTAGTTTCTTCTCTCAGCTAATGGATGACCTCTGTGGTTTGGTTCAGGTGCTGAGATTCACTTAGTCAGAAAGGCAGGGAAGAAGGGGAAACTCCTAAAATAATTTTATCTCCCTACAGGGAAGACGTCTGGCTACCACCTGCCCAATAAATGTCAATTGCATTATTGTTTTAAAACATAAGGAGTCTGGTTCTGAAGCACTGGAAGCAAGCAAGGTTGGGGGTTGCAGGGGTAGGGGGTGTAGAATTGCTTCATAGCAGAGAGAGAGAGAGAGAGAGAGAGAGAGAGAGAGAGAGAGAGAGAGAATTGAATGGCAACCATTGACAATTACTCAGGAGAAAAGACTGCTCTCTCCCCAGTGCCCTAAGCACTCTAAGCATTTTGTAGAGGCACTGAAGCTTCACTGAGCTTTTAGCTGGTTTGTGGTATGCAGTAGAAATCAAGTTTGATTTCCTGTAGTTGAAATATGTTGCTGATTTGCTAAAGTTTGTTTGGAACCAAGAGTGCCATACTCCAAGCAGCATTCAAGGGATCTGATTCAACAGGAACTGGAACACACACGGGACGTCAAAGCTGCCTCTCGCCACGTGAGCCTGGGTTGCCAAATGTTACCGACTTCTCTTGAGCTGAGCTCAGGCTTCTAGGCAGTCCTGTGTGCCATTCCTTTTATAAGTATCCTCGCTCCTTCGGCACTTTAACATTGGCTTTACCTCTCTTTATTTCCTGGTCCACAATTGCAGTTCTTTGAAGAACGGCATAGCAGCTGTTGGATATGCCTTCCTTACCCTCAGTTGTAACTTGGAATGAATTATTTTTTGCATTGATATTTAGCTACTATCCTTGAAATGGAAGGAATAGAACATTAGAGACACAGGACATGGACTTTTAATTCCCCTTGTGTATTGCAAGGGCAAGAATGAAATGTCAGCTCCCAAGGTGATTACATGGTGAACGTTGGCAAGAATAGAATAATTGTGTCCTGCGTAGGGAGTGAGAAATGTATACACGGAAAGATAAAACCGTATGGGAACTGACAGTATAGGGTAAGCACATGTACAGCACAAAAGAATTCAATTGGTTGGATGACACAGGTCTCTGCCCTTTGTGGAAATCAATGAATTGCTTTTGAGGTGTCTTTTGAAGCACAGGGAATTTGAAAAGATAAAAGCTTGACTCTCCTATCCACTGAGGCTTGTTCAAGTTAACCCTGGGATATTTTTTAGAAAGCTGATTTGTTTTCTAGTTTGATTTTCTGTTTCTCTCAGCTTTCCAATTTACAATCTGCATCTACTGCTGCCTTTAGCTAAGTGTGCCATTATTTAGCCATCCTCTTGGTAATTAAATTCTGCTGGAATTGCTCCTAGGAATGGGCTCCCCTCTATCTTCAATCTGAATCACTTTGTTTCTAAGCTGATGAGTGTAGTTGTGTTGGGCATGTTGTGAACAACCTTTCCCAGAAGCTCAAATACCTGGATCTGAGTTCAGTGGGAGGTTTCATGTTTGTGCAAAATTCCCTCACGCTTGCTTGTGAATTCAAAGTCTGATCCATAAAAATCTTCCAGCACAGCCATTCTAATTTCAGAATCCTGGAGGGATGAAGCCATGTGTTATGTCATAAACACCCCAACAAAAGAACTTGGATTGTGCTATTTTCTGTTTTTTCCCCAACGTAATTTATAAATGTTGTTGATTCTGCTTCACCATTCAGACTCGTGCATGTGTTACTCACCCAAATTCCCTACTTTAAACTCCCCTAGAGACCTGTAAGTTCTAGTTTTATTAAAGAAATAGGTTACCCTTACTCCCATACCCTCCCCACCCTCCCCACTCTTCCAAAAACAATCTCTATGCAAAAGAACCAATAAACCAACTCAGCCGCACACAATGATATTGTCAAGAAAACCTCAGGAGAAAACCATTTAAATTTCATGGCATAAATCTCAGCCCTTGGCCAACCTTCTCCTTGGTAAACAGAGAGCACAAATCTCCTGCTAATTCTTCATGAAGCCTCTCAGTTTTATGAAAGCTACATTGTATCTGTTTGGTTATCTTCAGTTACCATGTAGCTGGAATTGGACTATTAGCACCATGCACATTTTATTGTGGCTGTCAAAGCTCTTGGTTGAACCTCTTTTCAGGTCCTATTGAATTTCCTATACAAAGGAAATAAAATTTTTTTATATTTAATACAGGGGCACATAACAAGAGGCTTAGTTATTACACAGAGAACTGCAATTTTCTCCTTTTGTTTCTGCTAGTTCTCTGAAGTTGAAATTTCTAAGCACTGGTCTTTCAATGATTTTCTTATTGTTGGCTTTAGTGATGACAGTGAGTGGGATGCCACTTCTGTGTCACCTACGCTATAGAAAGGGCTTTCTGTTTAGCCCTAATATCCTGCAAAACACCTGCTTTTACTGATACCTCAGCTTCTTTCAGACAAGTTTTAAAAGCTAGAGGGATAAAAATCAACAAGGTAGAAAACATAGGTTGAATACACAGCAATGTTAATTTTTCCCCAGGTTCTCTGATAGCAATGATAGCAGGATATATCAGATTGGGATGCTATGCTTGTGTGTTATCTTATTTAGTCACTGCAGCAGTTAAAGTGAGAAAGCAAGAGGGCGTTCTTAATAGTATTAACTTTGAGGCTTAACAAGGTCCTATAAGTTGTCCTGTGCTGTCTTGTAAAGAGACAGATGTTCTAATCATCACTGGGACCCCAGACTACTTAACTCAGTAGTCTGCTCATCTTCCTTTTTAAAATTTCTTGCTTCATAGTAAGAGCTATGTATTCTCTGTTACCTTTTTAAAGAATCACTTTTGTTCCTTCCTTATTTTAAATTTTGAGCTTATTTTTTTATATATACTTGGGCTAGAGAGTTGCCTTACTGATTAAGAGTACTTGCTGCCCCTGCAGAAGACCCAGGTTCAATTCCCAGCACCCACATGGCAACTCACAACCATTTATAGTTCCAGTCCCAGGGAGTCTGATGCTTTCTTCTGACCTCCTCAGGCACCAGTTACTCACATGGTGTACTACATACACGCAGGCAAAACCCTCATGCATTCAAAATAATGAAAGAAATATATCTAAAAAGAGTAATATAGTAAAACATACATGTACTCCTCAGCTAATGTCACCAAATTTGTTTGCTATTCTTCCTTTTTTCCTCTGTCCACATCCATCAATCCATCTATCCATCCATCTATCTGTAGATACATACATACATACATACATACATACATACATACTTAAGTGTTTATTTCAAATGGTTTCTGTTAAGCCACCTAAAATTAAGTTATAAGTGTTATAAAATCCACCCTCATAAGTAAACATCATAAAAATAAAAATAAGCCACAATCAACATTATAATTGAATATTTAACCCATATGCAAATTTCATCATGCTTGCTATCAAACTGTTGGTTAACAGGCTTATTCTTTTGCTCTATGGTCTGGGATCTAGTCAAGGAAGAACACCCTTACATGACTTCTTTTCTATACAGAACTCCAGCCAACTAGGTACAGAGTGAGATCTTCACAAGGTAAAAGAATTTAGGAAAGGACCTAAGTGTAGAAGCCATGTGGACTCACACACTATTGGGTAGCCCCACACATTCTCCAGCAACTTTGCTTTCTGACACTCCTGGAAAGACTCCTACTTTGCCTCTGGCTACATAAACACAGGACTGTGCAGTATCCTAGTAGCTCTCTAAATCAATCTACAGCTTCTTAGTCTCACAACTAGTTATAACTGCCATATTAAGGCCAACTCACTATCTGGCTGAAGTTTTCTATACTGGCACTCTCTAGTACTGTAGTTATGTTTCCATTGCTCTGATTTAAAAAAAAAATGCCCTGAGAAAAGCAACTTAAAGGAGAGAGTGTTGATTCTTCTTTACAGTTCACAGTATGCTCCATCAGATGGAGAACACAAGGAGGTAGAAGCTTGAAGGAGCAAATCACACTGTGCTCACAGGCAGGACAGTGATTAAGGCCTGAATGTCAATATCTCTGTTTATATATACCAGGACTCCAGTGAGGAAAAGGTGTCAACCACAATGGATAGATCTTCCCACATTGATTAATGTAATCAATATAGTTCTCCACAGGCATACCCACATGCCATCTCTCAGATTGTTCTAGGTTCTGTCATATTGACCATTAACAGTAACCATCACAACAAATATGTTGGTAAACATGTAACTCCAGACACTGCAGTATTTGAGAAGCTATTACTAGGCAAGAAGATGGGCACAGAAATAAGAAACCCTAAGTGGTGGAAAAGAGCTTATGGGGAAGGAAGAAAAGAAATATCAGATAATAGTCATATATTATCGTAACAGCACTAAGTGGAAAACTATATCTGGGCAACAACAGACATTTAAATGCCATTTTACACCACAAGTTTACAATCATTTTCACAGGTAGGTTCCTATTAATGGATAATAATGGGTATTATAAGAGTTAAATATCTTGCCTAAGATCATCTGGTTAAGACATTGCATTGCTCTTCTGTTTGAATGTGCTAAGTAAATTAGCCAAATTAGTTAAATCAAAAACCTATCTCGGTGCTGAGGAGGCAGCGGAAGGTGGGCTCCAGACGCAGGGACTGAGGAAAAGCCCAGAGGTAAGAGCCTGCCTGCTTCCACCTGTGGCCAGAAACCCCGCCTGGGCCAACAGGCCTCTCCATATACAAGTAGCTCAGGGAGAAAGCTACCCGTCCACTTGTGCTGAGGAGCCAGCAACAGGAGGACTCCAGACACAGGGTCTGAAGAACAGCTGGAAGAGAGAACTGGTCTCCCAGGAATATTGACATCTGAGCTTGAAGAAAAGACAAGCCACAGTCAGAGAGAGAAAGACCAGCTAACTCCAGAGATAATTAGATGGCAAAAGGCAAGGGCAAGAACAAAAGGAACAGAAACCAAGACACTTGGCTTCAGCTGAACCCAGCTCTCCCACCACAGCCAGCCCTGGATACCCGAAACGCACCAGAAAAGGAAGACTCAGACTTAAAATCACTTATCAAGAGGATGATAGAAGATTTTAAGAAGGAAATAAATAACTCCCTTAAAGAAATACAAGAGAACACAGGTAAACAACTGGAAACCCTTAAAGAGGACACACAAAAATCCCTTGAAGAATTACAGGAAAACACAATCAATCAAATGAACAAAACCATTCAGGAATTAAAAACAGAAATAGAAACAATAAAGAAATCACAAAGGGAGACAACCCTGGAATTAGAGATCATAGGAAAGAAATCAGGAGTCATAGATGCAAACATCACCAACAGAATACAAGAGATGGAAAAGAGAAACTCAGGTGCGGAAGATACCATAGAAAACATGGACACAACAGTCAGAGAAAACACAAAATGCAAAAAGCTCCTAAACCAAAACATCCAAGATATCTGGGATGTAATGAGAAGACAGAACCTGAGGATAATAGGTATAGAAGACAGTGAAGACTCCCAACTTAAAGGACCAGTAAATATCTTCAACAAAATTATAGAAGAAAACTTCCCTAACCTAAAGAAAGAGATGAACATAAATATACAAGAAGCCTACAGAACTCCAAATAGACTGGACCAGAAAAGAAATTCCTCCCGTCACATTATAGTCAAAACACCAAATACACAAAACAAGGAAAGAATATTAAAAGCAGTAAGGGAAAAGGGGCAAGTAACATATAAAGGCAGACCTATGAGAATTACACCAAACTTCTCACCAGAGACTATGAAAGCTAGAAGATCCTGGGCAGAGCTCATACAGACTCTAAAAGAACACAAATGCCAGCCCAGGCTGCTATACCCAGCAAAACTCTCAATAATCATAGAGGGTGAAACCAAAATATTCTACGACAAATCCAAATTTGCACAGTATGTTTCCACAAACCCAGCCCTACAAAGAATAATACATGGGAAATGCCAACGCAAAGAGGGAAACTACACTCAAGAAAAAGAAAGTAATCTTTCAACAAACTCAAAAGAAGATAGCCACACAAACGATATAAACAACATCAAAAATAACAGGAAATAACAATCACTATTCCTTAATATCTCTTAACATCAATGGTCTCAACTCCCCAATAAAAAGACATAGACTGGCAGACTGGATCCATAAACAGGACCCAGCATTTTGCTGCATCCAGGAAACACACCTCCGTGTTAAAGACAAACAGTACCTCAGAGTAAAGGACTAGAAAACAATTTTCCAAGCAAATGGCCCCAAGAAACAGGCTGGAATAGCCATTCTAATATCGGATAAAATTGACTTTCAACCAAAATTCATCAAAAAGGATGAGGAAGGACACTTCTTACTCATCAAAGGAAAAATCTACCAGGAAGAACTCTCAATTCTGAACATGTATGCCCCGGATGAAAGAGCTCCCACTTTCATAAAAAAAACTCTACTAAAGCTCAAAGCACAAATTGCACCTCACACAATAATAGTGGGAGACTTCAATCCCCACTATCAACAATGGACAGATCTTGGTAACATAAACTAAACAGAGACACAGTGAAACTAACAGATGCTATGAACCAAATGGGTTTAACAGATATCTATAGAACATTTCATCCTGCATCAAAAGAATATACCTTCTTCTCAGCACCTCATGGTACCTTCTCCAAAATTGATCATATAATTGGTCACAAAACAAACCTCAACAGATATAAGAAGATTGAAATAATCCCATGCCTCCTATCAGATCACTACGGATTAAGGTTGGTCTTCAATGGCAACAACAACAACAGAAAGCCCACATACACATGGAAGCTGAACAATGCACTGCTTAATGATAGGGTGGTCAAGGAAGAAATAAAGAAGGAAATTAAAGACTTCCTAGAATTCAATGAAAATGAAATTACAACTTACCCAAACCTATGGACACAATGAAAGCAGTGTTAAGAGGAATACTCATAGCTCTGAGTGCCTCCATAAAGAAACTGGAGAGAGCATACACTAACAGCTTAACAGCACATCTGAAAGTTCTAGAACAAAAAGAAGCTAATACACCCAAGAGGAGTAGAAGGCAAGAAATAATCAAATTAAGGGCTGAAATCAACCAAGTGGAAACTAAAAGAAGTATAAAAAGAATCAACAAAACCAAGAGGTGGTTCTTTGAGAAAATCAACAAGATAGATAAACCCTTAGCCAGACTAACCAGAGGGCACAGAGACAGTATCCAAATTAACAAAATTAGAAATGAAAATGGAGATATAACAACAGACTCTGAGGAAGTTAAAAAAAAATCATCAGATCCTACTACAAAAGCCTATATGCAACAAAATTGGAAAATCTGGAGGAAATGGACAAATTTCTAGTCAGATACAAATTACCAAAGTTAAATCAGGATCAGATAAACCATCTAAACAGTCCCATAACTCCTAAAGAAATAGAAGCAGTCATTAAAAGTCTCCCAACCAAAAAAAGCCCAGGACCAGATGGGTTCAGTGCAGAATTCTACCAAACCTTCAAAGAAGACCTAATGCCAATACTCTTCAAGCTATTCCATAAAATAGAAACAGAAGGAACACTACCCAATTCATTCTATGAGGCCACAGTTACACTGATACCAAAGCCCCACAAAGACCCAACAATAAAAGAAAACTTCAGACCAATTTCCCTTATGAATATTGATGCAAAAATACTCAATAAAATTCTTGCAAACCAAATCCAAGAACATATCAAGACAATCATTCACCATGATCTAGTAGGCTTCATCTCAGGGATGCAGGGATGGTTCAATATCCGGATATCCATTAATGTAATCCACTACATAAACAAACTCAAAGAAAAAAACCACATGGTCATCTCATTAGATGCTGAAAAAGCATTTGACAAAATTCAACATCGCTTCATGATAAAAGTCTTGGAAAGATCAGGAATTCAAGGAGCATACCTAAACTTAGTAAAAGCAATATATAGCAAACCAGTGGCCAACGTCAAACTAAATGGAGAGAAACTTGAAGCAATCCCACTAAAATCAGGGACTAGACAAGGCTGCCCTCTTTCTCCCTATCTATTCAACATAGTACTTGAAGTTCTAGCTAGAGCAATCAGGCAACAAAAGGAAATCAAAGGGATACAAATTGGAAAGGAAGAAATCAAAATAGTCACTATTTGCAGATATTATGATGGTATACTTAAGTGACCTGAAAAACTCCACCAGAGATCTGCTACAGCTGATAAACAACTTCAGCAAAGTGGCTGGATTCAAAATTAACTCAAGCAAATCAGTAGCCTTTCTATACTCGAAGGATAAACAGGCTGAGAAATAAATTAGGGAAATGACACCCTTCACAATAGACACAAACAATATAAAATATCTTGGTGTGACTCTAACCAAACAAGTGAAAGATCTGTATGAGAAGAACTTCAAGTCTCTGAAGAAAGAAATCGAAGAAGACCTCAGAAGATGGAAAGATCTCCCATGCTCATGGATCGGCAGGATTAACATAGTAAAAATGGCCATCTTGCCGAAAGCAATATACAGATTCAATGCAATCCCCATCAAAATCCCAACTCAATTCTTTGTAGACCTAGAAAGAGCAATTCTAAAATTCATATGGAATAACAAAAAACCCAGGATAGCAAAAACTATCCTCAACAATAAAAGGTCTTCTAGGGGAATCAGCCTCCCTGACCTCAAGCTGTACTACAGAGCAGTAGTGATAAAAACTGCATGGTATTGGTACAGTGACAGGCAGGTTGATCAATGAAACAGAATCGAAGACCCAGAGATGAATCCACATACATATGGTCACTTGATCTTCAACAAAGGAGCTAAAACCATACAGTGGAAAAAAGACAGCATCTTCAACAAATGGTGCTGGATCAACTGGCGGTCTACATGTAGAAGATTGCGAATTGATCCATTCCTATCTCCCTGCACAAAGCTCAAGTCCAAGTGGATCATGGACCTTCACATAAATCCAGATACATTGAATCTAATAGAAGAGAAAATAGGGAAGAGTCTCGAACACTTGGGCACAGGGGAAATGTTCTTGAACAGAACACCAAAGGCTTGTGCTCTAAGGTCAAGAATTGACAGATGGGACCTCATAAAATTACAAAGCTTCTGTAAGGCAAAGGACACTGTAATTAGGGCAAAATGGCAACCTATAGATTGGGAAAAGATCTTTACCAATCCTACATCTGATAGAGGGCTAATATCCAATGTATACAAAGAACTCAAGAAGCTAGACTCCAGAGATACAAATAACCCTATCAGAAAATGGGGAAGTGAGCTAAACAGAGAATTCTCAACTGAGAAAACTTGAATGGCCGAGAAGCACCTAAAGAAATGTTCAACATCCTTAGTCATCAGAGAAATGGAAATCAAAACAACCTTGAAATTTCACCTCACACCAGTCAGAATGGCTAAGGTCAAAAACTCAGGTGACAGCAGATGTTGGCGAGGATGTGGAGAAAGAGGAACACTCCTCCATTGCTGGTGGGAATGCAAGTTGATACAACCTCTCTGGAATCCAGTTTGTTGGACCCTCAGAAAAATGAACATACTACCTGAGGACCCAGCTATTCCACTCCTGGGCATATACCCAGAAGATGCTCCAACATGTAATAAAAACACATGGTCCACTATCTTCATAGCAGCCATATTTATAATAGCCAGAAGCTGGAAACAACCCAGATGTCCCTCCACAGAGGATGGATACAGAAAATGTGGTACATTTACACAATGGAATACTACTCAGCTATTAAAAACAATGACTTCATGAAATTCATAGACAAATGGATGGATCTTGAAAACATCATTCTGAGCCAGGTAACACAGTCACAAAAGAATGAACATGGTATGTACTCACTGTTAAGAAGTTATTAGCCTAAAAGTTTGAAATACCCAAGAGTCACTTCGCAGGAACAGTAGTACTGAGCACGAGGTCCCAGAGGGAGGGCTTAGAGAAAGGACTGAAGGAACTGAGGGAGTGTGCAGCCCCAGGGAAGTAGCAACACTGGCAACTGGCCTGACCCCCCATATTTCTGGAGACTGATCCACCAACTAAAGAATACACATGGCAGGACCCATAGTGCTTGCCACAAAGACTGCAGAGGAGGGTCTTGTTACCAGTCAGGGGGAGGAGAGGCCCTTGGGCCTGAGGGTGTTATATCCCCCAGTATAGGAGAATGTCAAGGAGGGAAGACAAGAGTGGGTAGGGGGTTGGGTGGGGAGGTGGGTTGGAGAATATCCCCATAGAGGCAGGGGGAGGGCAGAGGGAATGGGGAGGGTCCAAAGGGGATATCTGGAAAGGGGGAAACATTTGAAATGTAAATAAAATATGAAAATAAAAAAAATAAAAAAAAAACCTATCTCTATGGTGTCCACATTTGAAGTCCTGTTTACTGCAAATATATGTAACAATAACTTTTTCTCTGGCACAACATGCTTTTTCTAATAATGTTTTAGATGCTTCATATATTAATTTTTATGAGACTTTATTAAATCTAATACAAATGTTTCCATATTTGTTATTATGCACCTTGATATAATTCCTTCATATCCAACATAGTAAGATTCTATTAGTTTGATTCTATCTATGATAACTGATGGCAATCTCAATGTAGGCTGTTGGGACTGTGTCTCAGTCTTAATGCTTGTCTTAGTCCCTTGGGGCTACTGCAACAAAATGTAGCACAGTAATTGTTTTGTAAGCAACAATGGTTATACTTTTTAGAGTTCTACATACTTAAAAAGTCTAAGACCAAAGAAGGCATCAGCAGATTCTGTGCCCAGTGTTGACTCACTCTCTCTGTTTCATAAATGGCCTCTTCCAATTATGTAATTACAGGGTAGAAGGAGCCACCAAGCTCCCTGGAGCCCCTTTAATATGAACACTAATCTCATGATGAGCGTTTTGGCCTCGTGACCTAGTCACCTCCCATAAGCCCCACCTCTTCGTACTGTAGAGTCAGCCATAAAGCTTTACCACATGACCTAGAGAAGATACAAGTGTTTCAGATCAGAACTGAGCAGTGCTCGTTTTATGAGTGACCCTTTTGGAAGATGGAAATGAAAAGGAAAGGAAAGTCTTATGCTCATAACTTTAAGGAAAGAAAGAAACAAAACAAACCTAAATTTGGTTAAGGAATTAAAATCCATTAAGGGCTAAAAACCAGGTGGACACAATTGCCCCAAATTCATCATTCACATGTTAGTGTTTGTTCCTTTATTTAGAAGTACCCTGCTCAGAGTGAAATAACATTGTCTCTTTCACCCTGAGCTCTGGGCTCTGAACAGCTCTGGACAAAAATAATGATTTGATAAATGTTTTGTGAATCTTGTGACCTCAAAATCATTATCACCACTTTGGAAAACAACCAAAATTTCCAACAAGCTCCAAAATGTTCCTGCACATATGTTGTTCTTTGTGAATCCTTTTCATTTAGCTTCTCCTCTGCTGTCTTTCTCATTGTCATTTGGTAGTAGATATGAAGCTGTTGCCATACTTGGACTGTCTCGGGAAGGATCAAGTTTCCCCTGCTTCATATCGTTTTGCAGGAAATATTATAAAGAAAGAATATAGCAAGTTCCTGTGGTATGTCCTGGTTCTCTCAGCCCCTTTGGCCTGGCTGGCTATGCACTGGTGAGCAATAGCCAGCCTGCTTTTATCTCATGGAGCTCTGACTCAGAACTCCACAATCTCTCCTCTCTGCTCGCTAGGTTCCCACTGCCCCATGCCTTAGTGGGGCACATCAGGCAAACTCACACTGCTGCTGTACCTTTCTCTCTGGAACCCAAACAAGCCACCATGTGAATGAAAATGCAAGACAAACTTAGTTCAGAAACAATGGTAACTCAATCTCTGGGTGCATCAATTAAATCCTAGTCTTGTAGCCTAATTAAATCTAAATCCTCAGGAGGTGAATCCTGATGGATCCACCATGATATCTAGAAACTCTAGCAGCTATAACTTATCCCTTATGCTGTCCCCATTCCAAGAGGACCTTCTCTCTCTCTCTCTCTTCTGCTCCTCTCCTCCCCTCTCCAACCTGGAAGTCCCTCCTACTTGCCCAGTGATTGTTTCCTTTATTCATTAGGGGATTGGTTCATAAGAAGTCACATGAGAGCTGGGTATGGTGGCGCACACCTTTAATCCCAGCACTCGGGAGGCAGAGGCAGGTGGATTTCTAAGTTCAAGGCCAGCCTGGTCTACAGAGTGAGTTCCAGGACAGCCAGAGCTACACAGAGAAACCCTGTCTCGAAAAACAAAAATAATAATAATAATCATCATAATAATAATAATAGTAATAATAAAATAATAAATGTCCAAAGCCCCTCCGAGGAGAGCAGAATTTACATCAAAATACAAGCAACCTCAGGGGTATGCACAACACATACCATGACTTTTTAAAACACAGTTGGTTTAAATGTGTATCATCTCCCAAAGTGTCAGTGTACCTACAAACAGATGCTGCCATTTTTCCCCTCCCAGTGATGTCCTGTGATTGCCACAACTGAGTTCTTTTCATGTTAATTAACTCAAAGTTATGTTACATAATTTTTAGATACTTTTTTTAATATAACCTACAAATTAGTTGCTATAAACATCCGTTAACAAATTTGACATTAAGAATTTGAGCTATCCACTGTAAAAAGACCTAGCAAATTTTTTAGCAAAAGATATATTGTAAATGAATTTAAATTTTGGAAGTCAGAGAAAATAGATGGAAGGTAAAACTATGGGAACAGAGAGGATCACCCAATTCCTTTCCCCCTAATACAACAGTTGGGTATTAAAGGGAGCTAAGAATTCATCTGTCCACAGGAGAGCAGTTCTCTCCTTTGGTAAACATAATGTACACAGATGTGGAAGGACATAAACATTTAAGAGGCTTCGTATGGGACACAGAAAGAAAGGCACTAAGACAGAAATGGAAGTCTAGGCTGAACTCTCAAGGTCTTAACTGTGATGATAAGACATGTGAGTTCTACCTTGTTTACATCATCATTTTTCTTTAAGCAAATTATTTCAACCCTGATATATGCATGCCTTTCTTGTGACTATTTGTTCAAAAAATGATTAGACACTGATGTTATTATTTTTCCAGACCAGGAATTTAATTTTCACATGAGTCATTTGCCTCCTACTGCCTAGCCTGAAAGATGAACCCTCTGGAATAATGACCATAACTATGACCTGAAACTGCATAGTGTTTTATACCTTTCAAAGAAAATTGCTTTCCAGAAAATAAAGGATAGGTAATTTGTTTTGATCCTTTCAACAGCATATTTAGACATGTAGAGAAGGTGCTGTAATTACAAAGAACACAAACAGATTTAATTACCTTTTTATCCCATACCACAGCAAGACCATTAGATATATACCATTTCCTGCCTCTTGCCCATACAGCACACACTAACCTCAAACAGAAAAGAGTAGTCCAGTGAGACCTTTCTATCATGTCATTTTATGCTCTCACTATCTATACCAGATCTACATCTCACACAGTTTTATAGGGCCACAATCTTGTTATATTAAAGTTATAAACTACAAATATAAGTTGTAAGTTTATAAGATTGACTCTTTCAACCAGAGGTTGAAAGAGATCTTTTGGAGTGATGAAAGCAAGCAAAGATTTGACGATGGGATATTAGGCACCTAAAGCCTGGTGGAGAGAGCAACTCCTCAGCATCCGATATCACACCAAGCTAGTGGTACTTCTTTCTACACACACAGACACACACACACACACACACATCTTCCAGTCCTAATATCATACTTATAGAGAGTTAAAGTCCTAAGAACAAGTAAGTTTTACACAAGATACATTTCATCTATGTGGAATCTTTGTCTTTCACACCCATATGCACGCTCCAATGTTACAGTTTGGAGGCTATGTACTATGTTAGTTCTTTACCTCTCTTGCCCATACCAATGGTGTAAATGGTTTCTAAATGCCAGAAGATGGAATCATTTCTAATATTGTTGTCTGGCATGCCTCCTGTTACCAAAGTGTCACAAAATATGGTCTTTCTCTTTCGTTGCTTTCTTTTAAAATGAATGGTGTAGATTACTCAAGGGGGAAGTTCAGTTCATCATGGTAGATTTGAATCTAGCTTTATAAGTAAATTGTGTGTGGTGGTGGTGGAAGAGGGGCATTGTGATATTTCCAAGGACAAACTTAATAATTTTCCCCTGTTAACTATTGTCTTTGAATGAGCAGTCCTTTTGCAGAACTTTCTGCCAGCAAAGCAAAGCATTGGCCTCTTCTAGGAGACAGAAAGAGAACAGAGAATCTTAATTATTTTAGGTTTCAAGCTGGCATGCCTGATCTACCACTTACCTATATAAGTCAAATTTGTGAAAATTAGAATCTATAAATAAAACATTACAGGAAAACATGTAATATTTGGGATCAGGTTTTTTTTTTTTATTTTGTATCAAAGTTTTAGTTTGATTTGAGTGGTCAGAACATCAAAAGTGGCTTTGTCACACAGGTTAAATAGTGGACATTTTACAAAATGAGATTAATCAAATATATAGATACAATTATTTTGTTGTTGTTGTTTCCTTTTGCATGTTTCATGATGTTTATTTTGGAGCAGGGTCTCTCTATATGGACCAGGTTGCCTTGAACCTTGTTTTGTAGCCAGCTTAGTTTTAAACTTGTTATCCTTTTTGCCTATCCCTCTCAAGAACCGGGATTATAGTTATGAGCCACCAAACCCAAATTAAAACCTTGACAGAAGACATTTAAAGCATGTGGTAATGTGAAAGAATTAGGTTTTTTTTTTAAAATATATATATATATGTTGATGATGTTTGAAATTGACAAGATTTTTATTTTCCCAACTTTAGTTTAAGTGAATCAAAGCTAAATAATGTGCTTCAAAGTAAGTGTGTAGCAAGAATAATTACTACCTATTGGCTAGGTCTTGATAGCCTTCCCAGGAGCAGTGGACATGAATGACTGTAATGATGGTGGCAAAGGCTTTCATATGGCAGGCTGTCTATCATTCTTTGCTCTCAATAAAGTTGAAGGAGCACTTAGTCAACTTGTTAGATACAGAGCACTAAAGATATTTTTTGATGATGAATCATTCTATGATATTTTGGCATAGAGCTCCAACAGCAGAAAGAATTGAATGCCAGATCTCTGACAAAACTCCTTCCTTGTCTAAACACATATTAGTATGAGTAAGGTTTTCCCCATTCCTGTATCTATAAGTGAGAAGATGAATAGAATTGACTCTGAACTCTGTTTCATTCTGGCATTAAAACTCACATATAAATACATATTACATACATCAACTGAAAATGAAACAGACACAGCCATCCTCTTAAGAAATGTATGTAGAATGAACTAGTGAAATTTGTTACATATGATGGTTATAGTAGCATACAACTCATTCCCACTGTTTAATCATTTATTTACTAATATAAACAATGTTTATAGTGATAAGTAAATCTGAAATGATATTTTAACTGTATCCCTTTATAACAAAATATTAAATAATATTTTAATTCACATACTTGTTACAGAGAAGTAACATCAAGCAATAAATTAAAGTACATAGAAAAACAACATGGATATTAAGATAAAAATCGGCAGGAAAATTCAACACAGAATTTGAAAAGAGAAAGGAAATTTATGGTGCTCCCAACTTTTTAGACTATCACTTGGGGTACCTCACTTTGCATGAAGCCTAGAGGATGCTCTACAGCAACATGCACAAACACACACACACACACACACACACACACACACACACGTACACACACACACACCTCTTTCTACCTACTTTTAAATAGATTATGGTACGTTAAAAATATCAGAAATGTTTTGGATTTTTTTTTGTTTAATGACAACATGAACAGCAAATCAGCAATTGTATTTTTGTGACTATTTTAACATGCAATGAAGCATTTTAGATGTCAACTTTTAAGATATTTAGGGCCTTGGGAGATGACTTAGTATACAAAGTATTTACTGCACAAGTGTGGAAACCTAAGATTGGATCCCCAGAACCAATGTAAATGCCATGTAGGAATAGCTGTCCTTCTGCAATTCTAGCTCTTGAAATGTAGATGCAGGATCCCTAGAACAGTTTCTCTAGCTAGGCTGGTTTTATCAGTGAGCTCTGGGTTCAGTTTTGAGAACCTGCTTAAATGAATAACATGGAGAGAGCTATCAAAGAAGATTCCTGGGTTCATATGAACACAGACACACACACACACACACACAGACACACACACACACACACACACACACACACACACACGCATGTACCTGCTCACACACTTCTCAACACGCATACACATACATACACACACATACCCATACATACACACATATACATACACCCCAAACCTGAAAACCAACAAAATAACAGCCATTCCAGGCCTAAAGAGATGGGGAGGAAACACGAGTACCAGGAAGGGAAAGAGCAGTATGAAGCCAAGAACCTTCTTTATCCACTGTCAGGTGTGTACCCAACATCTGTGGGTGTACTCAAAGACCTTCCACTGTGAGAATATGCAATAACTATGCACCCGAATAACCAGATTTCATTACAATTTTAGTTGTACCAAAGTTAAACCAAAAGCAAACTCCTTCAAGACGCAATTGTTTTCCACCAACACAGACATACTGAATACAGAAGCTAGGCTACACAGTAGTCGATAGTTAACAAAAAAACAAAATACATGTGTTCAAACGGAAATGCCGCCCTCTCCAGCACCCTTATTTTTCTTTTCCAGTGGAGTCTAATCGACATGATTAATATAAAATTTAATGGGGATTTGGCCATGCTCCAAATGTACACTAAGTGAAGGGAACTGGGGACATGACAGTGTGCTGACTCCACAGAAAGCCCCTTTGTGCCCATTAAGAAGAGTTGAGTAGATTTAAGGATGAGAAACTAGATGCTATCCAGATGTATTAGAAAATCGCCTGTTCATGAATACAGATGCAAAGACAAATGGTCATCTATAAAAATGTTAAAGACTACATTAAGGTACAGCCTTGACAAAAAGGCAGGCAAATGAAGCCAGTGACCCTATTTCATTGTGGGCAGGCCTGAAACACAAACAGACAGCATTTTGGGGTCCTCCCATCAAATGCTGTCCTAGATATGTTACACTAATTCAAGTGAGCCCCACAGCAAACCTACACATGAGATTACCATTGGCCCTGGAGTGTTAATGGAGAATCCTAAGCACAGAAGAGGTATGCAAACTTTTAAAAGATCATCTCTAAATAGATGGTAGACTGAGGCTTGGTTTCAGTCTTTCTGATCCCTGACCCCTGAACTCTATAGAAACTCTGCTGTTACAGTTAAAGAAATGTATCCTTGTAGGTAGGTTTTTAAAATGTGGCAAGGGCAGATGGAGGAGGGAGTTGGGGACAGTTTGGCCCTCTGCCTAGAATTAAACATTTGCTAATTTTCTTTCTTCAGTTTCTAAGTAAATGGCTCTAACACACTTATTTTATTATCATTATTTCTATCTGACATGCTGTGTAAGAACATCATGATTTAAAATATCTTAATAACAACCCAAAGAAAGGAGCTGAAAAGTGATGTTCAGAGAGAAAACAGATGGCAAGTGCAAATTTTGAATCCTTATATTTTTGTGTGGAGAGAAGATGTAGTTGGTAAAAAAGTTATGCTAATAAGCAAAATGTTCTTATATTGTTTTGAGCTTATTATTCAAAAACCATTTCTGAGATCTATAAAGTATTGAAATAGAAACCAAACGTGCATTGCCTCAAAACAAACTCTATGCCTTCTTGAAGTTTACCTACTTTAAGCAGATTTGTGAGACTCAAAGAGTTCAAACTAAAAGTCACAACTAATGTGGGACAGCCTCTTGTTGGATAAGGTATCTTCCTTTAGCTAATCAGAAAACATACCAAGCTGCCTATGTAATGCAGCAACTATGGTGAAACATTTAAATAGCATGTTCATTTCCTGGGGCAAAGATTGACATCAAGAGCCCTTGAACCCAGGATCCAAGGTCTTGGGGTGGTTCTTGTGTAGCCCTGTACTGCAGACTCTCCAATTTGACTGAGACTTAAGTTGCAGCTTCCTGGAAGTGCTTGCCCTAGTTCAACAGCTCCACTGTCCTTTTTTTCACCCCTTTCTGAATGATAGCTATTTCCTTCCATTTTGGCTGTAGAAACAGTACTTTGGGATTAAAAAAAAAAAAAAAAAAAAAAAGCTAAGCAATCTCCCTACCCTCCTCCACAATTCTACCATAAAGATTTACTCCTATTTCTGGTCTGACCTTGTGTTATCCTCCTAATCCAGCTGTAGTGATGTATTGTACTGGCTGCCTGCCACACTCTGAAGTTTACACCAGGACATCCTGTTGGAGGCAAAAGGCCAGTGTGGCCTGTTTCTCAACAGTTAGATTGACATACCCAGACCCCAAGGACAGGAATAATAGTATGTACATATTCATATATAGAAATAATACATACTATACATATGTGCATGTGAACGCACACAAGTATCATTTGTGCTACATAAGTTGTGACACATAGGAGATATCTATATCCACACGATCATATTGCCTATGTAATATACACTTCCTTTCCTTAGTCTGATATTTTAGTCCAAAGTCATACATCTTCTGCTTTACTTTCTGACACTCAGAGTGTAATAGGCCTTTGTTCAATCTTAGGGTGCTCTTAGGAACACTACGTGAGCCTCTTTACTGCACTGACATGTATCACGTGGAGAGCCTGAGCACACTAACATACCTCTGGATTTGCAAGTAGCAAACACGATTTTAACAGTATGCCTGTGTTCCTGGCTCACTCACTCACACAGCATTTTTATTTTTATAAGCAAGTAGAGGAAATACCATCGCAAATGGATACCAATACGAACCTTAGACTTCCAGACCTGGAGCTAGCACAGTTTTGCCTCTCCTCTATAAATCACTGTCCTAGATTCTACTAAATCTTGCTAAGGAAGCTATATCAATATTTTGTCTGACAACACAGACACAGTTTGGAAACAAGTGAGGGAAAAAAAAGGTTAAAAGCCCTGGAGATTCTTGGATGTTTCTCTAAATCTCCCATGCAATTAAAGAAAGCAAATTTGGATAGAATTTTAACAGATTAAAAAGAGAGTTGTAATGAAGCCAGGATTTCCTCTTGGAGAATTTTTATTCAGAATGTGTCTGGGATAGCTGTGTACTCATGATAGCAGTGTGTGTTTTAGATGACAAAAATAGAAGAATGTCTAAAGTGAATAATTTCTGATAAAGAGATTATTTTAAAGTATGAATATGTGATCCAAATGTTTAAAGTATCAAAATAAGTAATTAACTTTCAATATTCTATTTGGTATTCAAAAAAACCACTTGTCATTCAACATGTAAGTCTTCCTGTTATTTATCTTCCTTTATTGCTTTAAATATCTGGGGATTTTCTATTTGAGACTATGATCTGATGATGAATCATTTTGTTCTGAATAATTTTTAATAAAAAAATAAATTTCTTGCTGCAACCATGAATTCTCAACAATATAGTTATCTAAACAAGAACTGCACAATGACCACACCAGTAGGTATGCCAAAGTGGATGGAGAAAATGTCACAAGGTTCCAACACAAGATGTATTGCTATAAGCAACCAGTTGCTGTTGAGAGACGAAAGATCAGTTTTCACCATGGACTAGCTCACTGATAGGTTATGCAATCCCAAGTGGTGAGCCTTAACTCATGTATGTAAGGGCAATGTCAAATGGTGTCAGCAAATGTGTGTGTGTGTGTGTGTGTGTGTGTATGTATGTGTGTTTGTGTATCTGTGTATGTCTCTGTGTGTTTAATAATTCAAGAAGAGGCAATGATTTTGAAAGGAAGTGGGGTAGAGGGAAGGAGTTAGAGGGTGGAGAGGGAGAGGTAAAAATTATGTATGGAGTTCTTCAAAAAGTAAAAAAATATATAAGAAAAAACCAAATTACCATAAAATTTTACCTTTTTCTGAAGCCCAATGTCAAATCTCTCCCATGTGTCCAACTCTTTACCTCGTTGAAAATGACATACATGGGTTTTTACTAATGGCACTTCACTTAAATAACATTAAGGTCATTATGCACAGAGAAGCCCTAACTGATATACCAAAAGAAAAAACATGTTTGATGGAAGAAAAATAAGATAATTTGAAGACATTTAAAAATGGAGTAAACACAGCTCTAAACACTATTTTGAGCACAGCAGGAACACACCATTATTGGGTGATCTAAAGATGTAGTCCAGAAAATTTGGAGGGTTGAAGTGAGATTTTTACTTACTGTAACCTGCTGATTGTAATTAGAAACTGAAAAGTCCTCCCAATTATCTCTATTCACCCATATACTGCCAAGCTAAATTTTATCTTCTCCAAGAGGAAATTTTGACCTTTTAATAGATGAAATCCTTCTGTCTCTAGTGCTATTTCTATGCCTTCTTACAAATACACAATTGTTCTGGCCACACACTGCTGTACTCTGATGTTTACATTCTGTATTGCATGATGTTCACTGTATTAAACTGGGAACACCGTGAGGGTATCACCGTTTTAAACTGGGAACAC
Source organism: Rhynchomys soricoides (assembly GCA_019843965.1). Classification (NCBI taxonomy): domain Eukaryota; kingdom Metazoa; phylum Chordata; class Mammalia; order Rodentia; family Muridae; genus Rhynchomys; species Rhynchomys soricoides. Next base: position 3,132,176 of record JADRCH010000088.1, read on the forward strand.
CGTGAGTGTAGAAACCATCTATGAATCTAGAACCAAGTACATTCTCTTACTCAGAATAAATGTTTTATGAATTAGTTTATTGATGAAGGCATTGACAGAGGAATAGATGGATGATAAATAATAACATTAAGTAGAATGATCGACACTAAAAAGTACCCATTGTGCTGAACCATTTCATATTAGCACTCAATGTTCCCTCAAGGCAATATGTAGTTTCCCTTTGTCTTCAGTAACATTAAAAAATAAACATTGTGCTCATTATTTCCTTTAAAAGGCTCTTATTTCTCCTTAAATAAATTTAATAGTAAAGAGTGATTCTAAATGCTCTTAGAAAGCCCCTTTTTCCTCTCAGAGAGACAGACTTGTGATACATAGTCAAGGTTGGCCTGGAACTAGAGATTCTCACTTCTTGGCTATTTATCTGACAAGTGTGTAAAACCATTAGGGATTTCTTCCTACAATAATTATATGAGGCATGTTGAAGTATTTTAAAGCAGTTGATTGTACTTAAAATAAATCTATACATGGAAATGAGAACCCACCAGGAATTCCAACTATCAGGCAGACACCCTTCAAAATCATTAAAGAAAATTTAACGTTATATATGTGTTAAGCATTCTGACAGCAAGTGAAAATCTGTACTAATGCTTTGTTTATGGTATCAATTCTACAAAAGTGTTTTTAGATAGTTTACAACCAAAGAGAAACACAATGAATGCACTTCAGGGTATTGTTTTTGAAGTAGTATGTGGGGGTTGTAGAGGGTTAAATGACTTTATTATGCAAGTGACAGGAAATTGAGTATTTAAAAAAATCATGTAAGGTAAAATCGCACAATTATTTATAATGTATCTTTAATATTTTAGCAAATTATAAAAGTTGTGAGTATGGGCTTTAGACTATTGTAGTTACTCCTGATCAAAACCAATTTTCAGTCCTTTTCTCTAAGTGCCATAGTAGTTAGTTACAAATTAATTACAACCTAATTCTTCCTCCTCAAACAATACTTTCGTATAGATTTACTGGTACAAAGATGACTTTGGAGTTATAAAAAAATCTGTTTTAGAACTTGGGGGATTATTGCCAACTGAAAAGAAACAAACATAATCACAAGCACTATAAAATAACCCCCCCCCGAGGATTAGAGTGAGCTCCAGTCACTGAATTCCCACTCAGTCTTCTTATTTCCCATATGCTTATTTCACGTTCCTCCACTTTCCCAGCAGTCCTTCTCCATAGAGTCTCTGAACAAACACAGACGCCCAAATGTTTAGGTGTCTTGTTTCCTGAACTTTTTCTTATTTTATGTAAGATTGATGCATCATTTTATGAAGACACAGAGAGCCACCCAGTCTTCATGTTCTGAGTTCTGCCTGTCAGCCATCTCACATTCCTCAAAGACTATAACTCTAACCAAGCAAGTGAAAGATTTGTAAGACAAGAACTTCAAGTCTCTAAAGAAAGAAATCAAAGAAGACCTCAGATGGAAAGAACTCCCATGTTCATGGATTGGTAGAATTAGCATAATAAAAATGGCCATCTTACAAAAAGCAATCTACAGATTTAATGCAATCCCCATCAAAATTCTAAATCAATTTTTCACAGAGATAGAGCAATTCTCAAATTCATCTAGAAAAACAAAAAAACCAGAATAGTGTAAACAATTCTCAACAATAAAAGGACTTCTGGGGGAATCATCATTCCTGTCCTCAAGGTATATTACAGAGCAATAGTGATAAAAAAAAAAAAAAAACCCACATGGTATTGATACAGAGACTGCCAGGTAGATCAATGGAATAGAATTGAAGTCCCAGAAATAAACCCACACACCTATGGTCACTTGATCTTTGACAAAGAAGCTCAAACTACACAGTAGAAAAAAGACAACATTTTCAACAAATGGTGCTGGTCTAACTGGTGAACTACATATAGAAGAGAGCAAATTGATTCATTTTAAACTCTGTGTACAAATCTCAAATTCAAGTAGATCAAGGACTTTCACATAAAACCAGATATGCTGAATCTAATAGAAGAGAAGGTGATAAAGAGCCATGTAAACATGGGCACAGGGGCACAGAGGCACAGGGGCACAGGGGCACAGGGGCACAGGGGAAATTTTCATGAACAGAACACCAATGGCTTAGGCTCTAAGATCAAAAATTGACAAATGGGACCTCATGAAACTGAAAAGCTTCTATAAGGCAAAGGACACTGTCGGGGGGACAAAATGGCAACCTACAGATAGGGAAAAGATTTTTACCAACCCTACATCTGATAGCAGGCAAATATCCAAAATATACAAAGAACTCAAGAATTTAGACCCCAGAGAACCACATAACCCAATTAAAAAGTAGTATACAGAGTTAAGCAAAGAATTCTCAACTGAGGAATCTTGAATAGCTAAGAAGCATCTAAAGAAATGTTCAACACCCACAGGCCCTAGGGCCTCTGGTTCCCCTGATGGCTAACAAGACCCTCCTCTGCAGCATATGTGGCCAGCACCATTGGTCCCTCCATGGTAATCTAGTCTCCAGGAGCATCGAGGGGTCAGGCCAGTTGCCACTGTTACTCCCTCTCTGGGCCTGCAAACTCCCTCAGCTCCTTCAGTTCCTTCTCCAACTCCTCCATCTGGGACCTCACACTCAGCCCTACGGCTGCTGTGATGTGAATTAATACTTAGTTTCAACTCAGACTATTTGCAGTCCTTGGCTTACAGCTTAATGACTATACATCATGGATTCATCAGTTTCTCCAACCAGAGTAACTAGCTCCTATACTTCTCTTCATGTGTAATTATTACATAAATGATATTCCATGTATGTCTATATAATATATGTTTAAGATATATATATATATATATATATATATATATATATATATATATATATGCAACTGTTTCTTTGGAAAACACAGACTAGTACACTAACTATAAAAAAAAGAAATGTTCAACATCCTTAGTCATCAACAAAATGCAAATCAAGACTACCCTGAGATTCCACCTTATACCAATCAGAATGGCTAAGATCAAGAACTCAGGGGACAGCAGATGCTGGTAAGGATATGGAGAAAGAGGAACACTCCTTCACTGCTGGTGGAATTTCAAACTGGTACAACAACGTTTGAAATCAGGCTGGTGGTTCCTCAGAAAATTGGAAATAGTTCTACCTGAAGACTCAGCTGTACCACTCCTGGGTATACATCTAAAAGATGCTCCAACATAGGACAAGAACATGTGCTCTACAATGTTTATAGCAGCCTTATTTATAATAGCCAGAAATTGGAAACAACCCAGATGTCCCTCAATGAAAGAATGGATACAGAAATATGTGGTACATTTATACAATGGAATACTACTCAGCTATTAAAAATGACAACTTCATGAACTTTGTAGGCAAATGGATGGAACTAGAAAATATTCTGAGTGAGGGAACCCAGACCCAAAAGGTCATACATGGTATATACTCACTGATAAATGGACATTAGTCCCAAAGCTCAGAATACCCATAATACAACTCAAAAACCTTATGTGGGCAAGAATGCATTTAGCTCTAGTCCCATTCTTCACCAGGAAATGGACACTGCTATTTTTTATAACTTGAAGTTTTCCCTCTCTTTTATTGCCTGTTTACTTATTTTATAGTTAATGTATCTATTTGAAAAATTAGTGTCTATCCCTGTATGTAATTTACCAACCATTTATTCCTGAAATGCATGTTAAATGTAAATTTTGAAACCTTGAGTGAGGGGAAAAAACCTGCCTCACCATCTTATTAATTAAATGGTTCTTTCTGTTATTGTATCATCTGATAATGATAAACAACAGAAAGTTTACTACGAGTTCTTCTTGAAGTTCATTATCACCTTTTGACTGTGAATATCAATGCTGATCTACTTACCCAATTTTCTCCCTTCTTCTCCAGTCACTTCTCTGTCCATCTTGTGGGCCATTATTTCTTTGTTCATCTTCTTTTCACTCCTCAGATAGTGCTTATTTCTCATTGTGATAACTCTTTAATGAACCCATTCATTTAAATGGCCTGATGGACAAACTGACCTTGCAAATATGCAAGTGGTCACTCTCTGATCTCCATTGACCATTTGTACTTGCAATTCTGAGCTCCTTTGGATCTAACCCATATTTGTGGTATTGCCAACCTTGTCATAACACAAAAAAAAGGGCCTATAAGTCCTTGGTAAACTTAGACACAAAATAAAAAATCAATAACCACTGAAATAATTAGTGAATTTTCCATGAAATCTCCCTAGTAATGTTAAGCCTGGGTGATGAAGATGAAGAATGCAATCAAAATTAAAGCCATGTCTCTAAATGAGAAGAGAGCCAGATATGTATGTGAATATATCTTACATAGATCTTTAGATGAACATTTAATATTCTTATTTGAATCTTGAATTTGAACATAATGGCAGTTCCCAGCTCTACATCTTGACAAATATTTGACTATAGATACAGGCTTCTATTTATTAATTTCATTAATGTTTGCTATAACCTAATATACCTAGGATAGCTTGTGCTGGTGATATAGTATATCCCTAATGGACCACTTATCATCATTTTCAAAATGGATTGACTCAAAATGAGAACTAGAAGATGAAGTTCACTTAACTAATGCTGTTAATTGTTCAGTGTAATAACTTTGAAAAACTAACTGACCATATGAATTTATTGGGAGTTTCAAAAGAAATAAAGGTTTAGGGAAACTGAGTCAGCAAAGTAGGATGAAGTAGAGGAAATTCTTTCCTTTGGTCTTTCAGGTTATTTTACAGATCTCAAACATTCTTCTATTTCAAGCCTAAAATTTTAAATAATAGCAATGATAATGGTTACACTATCTTCTGCTTATTATTCACATTTATTATATTTCAGCTTTGGTTTAGTTATCTCTAAATACATGATGAACTCTGGAAGGAAAGCATAAACATTGTTGTTACTACTACTTATTAAAAAGAAAACTGAAATTCAAAGAGTCAAACTAAAGCAGTGCCACCCTTAATACATGCGAGGCAGGGGTTTAGTCTACTCCACATCTAGTGACTCAGAGCCCAAGCTTTCCCACTGTATTGTCCCTGTGTTCCTCACACATCTTTTCTTTGTGAGTTGTATTGACCATGTATATGTTCTAGAAAGTTACTCTCACGGGTCAAAGGTCAAGCAGGTCAAGGCCTGATAGAGTCAATAACTTCTATTTTCTTGCTGTTGCAACCAGTGCTAAATGCTTGCATTTGCTTTAATGTTCTCTTGCAATCTCCTGAGTCCTCTGCACTGTTGGCTGTAAGGCCATAAGCCCTCATGGAAAAAGGCTTTCGTTTATCTTATACATAGTTCCAGTCTTTGCAATGGTGGGCAGATCTGCTCAGGAGTGTAGCTTGGGAGTGTGATCTCACTCCTTTCTGGGACAATATGGGACAATGTTGGCTTCTTAAATGGTTGCTTCCTTGAAATTCTCCAGGGTATGTTTCCCAAGGTCTCAAGCTTTCTGAACTTTGACTTTTCCTGATCTTTGACTCTATGAGGCCTTGACCCATCTGAACCTTGACATCCTGAGTTTACTTCCTGGAGATGGTCTGCTTGCCTATATGATTAACTCTTTCCTTACAGACTTTGAGACGTCTCATTCATGGTTCCAAGAGCTTCATCATTAAACAACAACAACAAAAGAGAAGTTAAAGTGAGGTAGTTTCTTTAGTGGTTTGACAACATATTATAATGAAAATTCCTGTTAAATTTTTATAAAGTTAAACACAATGATTTAAGAACTATGTTTTTAAAAACCATAAATTAATACATATATATCATATTATATATCATTAACTTCCAACATTGATCTTAAAGTAGAGCAAACTATTTGTATTTTCCTTCAAGAACTTCTGTAGATATTATTTATGTGAATTAAATACATAGAATCTTCATTTGCAAAATTTTCCACCAGTAGTCTCTTTTGTCTAAATTAAATAAATCAATTACAAGTTAATATGAATACACTTTACAAATGTGTTTTATAAAATGCCACAGACTGGCACATGCTGTTTACAACCCACTTCTGCATGTATACTGGTGTATACCTCATTCCTTGTGAAAGGCTAGACTAGGCAAATTGCATGTTCCAGATCAGCCTAGTCATCATAGGAAGACTCCTGAGCCAAAAATAAAACAAACAAACAAACAACAACGAAACGAACCAAGTATAGCTGACTATAAAATGACATTCCCAAAGTCCTGGGTTGAATCTCTAGCTTAAAATAAGAACTAATTTTTGTTTTTGTTTGTTTGTTATTGGTGTTCACTTTTACTTCTAAGGCAATGTCAGCATAGCCCAGACTGGCCTCAAGTTTATGATATGGAATTTGAAGACTTGCCCTGGTGTCCTGTTCCTCCTTCTACCTCCAGGAGGTAGGCTTAGAGCCACAGTTCACCATCCTCAGCTGAGGGGATCCAGACACGAAGGGATAGAAATATGTTGGAAACATTTTTCTGAAAAATTCCTGTAAGTAAAGGAAATTGGATGAGAAATATTGAAGATAGTTTTATTAAAGAAAAAAAAAAAAAGCAATTGACAACCACCTTTTTCAAAGAATTTTTTTCTCTCTATTTTATAGTAGTAAAGCAGAAAAGTGAATGAATGTCTAATTACCTGGACATTTTGTTTTAAAAGAAAATTTAATACCAACACTATTTTACTTTTTATTCTTTAATATTCATTTTTTATCACAGAGCAAAATAAATATTTAGTATATATATTTAAACATGTTACTTATTAAGAAATTTTCTTTCTTGTACATTTTGGGATATTTTTCAGTGTGGGTACTGTGTTATAAATTTTTTTTTTTTTAAAAAAAGGCCAAATGCTATAATCTGACATAAGAAGATAAAAGAAAAACAAAATCTATCTCAATCAAATGGAGTTTAGGTATGTGTTAGAAAGCTTCTTCATTTGCTCAGCAGATGTTCATATAAAATTTCTGAACATACATATTTCAACCACTCCTAGTTATCTGGAATTTACCCCATGTCAGCCAAGACAGAGAGGAAAGGTCTGAGCTAGTCTCATCAGAGTGCCAAATAGGCAAATTCAGAAGAGACTGTGCAGCAGAAGGTTAGAGAAAGTACAGAAGGAGAGAACAGGATGAGTTATGACAAAGTAAAGGAGAAAAACAGCCAGATGGTGTGGGAGTTGGCAGAATTCATTTGTTTTAAGCACAATGTATAGTCTGAACTTTCATTGGCTTGGTTAGCTCCATATTGGCAGAGTAAGACTGACGAGGGTTTATAGAGAGTTTCCTCTCCTGTTGCTTCCAGGAACAATATGACATTAAATATCAGTGATACTGTAAGCCTCAAATTCTAGGCTCTCTCTCTGTTTTATGGGCAGCATGATTCAGTGAAAGGATGCACATTCCTGGGAAGCTCAGATCTCACAAATAAAATAAAATGTTCCAGGGAAGGAAAATAAAAGAAAACATTTGTTAAAATCATTTACATCTGTTTTTATAGGGGATCTTGGGTTTTGCTTCCTTTTGGATTCTAAATCATCTGTGACCCCATTTGCTTAGGAGCAGATAAGACAGGACTGGAGGTTACACACAGCATCCTGCTTGAATAAAGTTTACAGGGCTCACTTCTTCACAACTCTGTGTCCGAAATGCCTGATATTCGTAGCACAATGTGCCTGTGTCCTTTCCTCACACCTGAAAGATATTAGCACATTCTAAACATATATTTCATCTGGAAATTTGATATACTTCAAAAACAATCTTGGTATGGGGGACTCTCCCTTCAAAAAATTGGATGGTACAATGGAAAAATGACAGAGAATTGAGCAGTAAGTAATACAGGACATATTCTACTCTCCGAGGATTCTTACTCCACATAGAGGGTATGATATTATTGCCCTGATGAGATATTGGCATGATATTTTTTAGTTCACAAGCTCCTCAGTCTATTCCACTTACATCAGAGCATTTCCCTTTGTAAAGCCACCCAAATGCTCTGACCTAGCTGGCCATGGAGAGGACAGATCAGTTAAAGACCATTTGGGGAGTTAAAAACTATAAGCTTTTTGCAAAACATCAGGAGTTAGATCATTTTAAAAATAGTAGAGATTAACACACAAAGACCTGGAGTGTAAATAAACTTCCAAACCTTAATTTGCCTTTCATTTAACCAATTCACTTTATGTCACTATCAATCCGAGTCTGCTCCAATAGAACGTTTTTATGGCTTAGTGTAAGATGCTGTAGCCTTTGATTTATTTTGTTGGAACACGGCAGAGGTAGCACTAAATTAAAGTTTGTAAGTTTACCCTTGGTGCCCCTGAGTTCATACTATGGCCCAACCACTGTAATTGTGTTATCAGTGCTTGCACAAAGAGAGTGGGAGATAGCCCCTCTATGCCTCTGCTTCCTCCAGAAGAATGCTTTGCAGATGTACTAGTGAATGGATACTGAATGGAGCATTGAAGAACACTTAATGCTCAGCAAGCACTTGGAAGCATCCTCTCACATGGGAGCTAATTTTCATCAACTTCATTGGATTTGGAATCCACTAGGAGACACACTACCTGGCTTCTCTGTGAGGCTGTTTCCAGAGATGATTAACTGGTGAAGGAAGACCCAACTTGAATATAATGACATAATCCTATGGATTTGAAGCCAAGAATGAATAAAAAGAAGAAAGGGTAAGCCAGATGGGTGCCTGCATTCCCCTCTCTATCGCCTGCTCCAACAGAGATGTGGGCAATTAACCTTCCACTGTGATGAACAGGAGCTGATTTCAATGCCTATGCTTTCCTGGCCATGGTCAACTGTATTACTTGAACTATGAACCAAGAAAGAGCCTTTTTTCCTTCAGTTTACTCCTTATCAGATATTTGCTTATAGCCCAGAGAAAGGTAACAAACACATCAGGTTTCTACTCATTTTCTCTCCTATTTGCTTTCATGAATATATCCTTCATGTTGGTTAGAAATGCCATCTGTGGAAACAAGACCATTATTCTACAAAGCTATTTCAAAGAATAGTTGTTCTTCACAGATGAGACATCAGCCTACCTGAAGATGAGTAGCAGGCCATTAAGAACCTCAAGTGAGTTTGCTTTGACCAGAATAATTGGAGAGAGTTTTGAATTTTGGTGTAGTGGAGTAAGGAGCTGGTAGTAGCAACCAATCAAGTGCCTGCTTAGGTCGACTGTCCTTTGGAAGGAAGATATTTTGTCTTGTCTGTGGCTTCAGAACAAACTGCCAGTCATTTGGAGATCATGTTCAATTTTTGAAAATGGCACAAGGTCTCCAGGACATCACTCTTGCTACCAAGTATGACACAGGTGACTATTTATAAGAAATTCCATTGCTGGTACCTGCCTGTACAGCAGTATCCACACACTGTTCTTTGAAAAATAGCACAAACTTAGTTCCTAGAACCCATCTAATTTTATCTCCAGTGGATCTGATGCTCTCCTGTCTAGGCACTGCACTCACGTGCACATACCCACACAGAGACACAAATATACAAATAAATACATCATTTAAAACTAAATATTTCTTAAAGAGAAACATGAAACTCTTATTTGCTGAATGACTAAATGATTTGTAAATAATTTGGAATGGACAGAGAGAGGGGTGACAATGTAAATAAAAAAATGCTCAATTTTCTGGAGCCAAGTTAAGGGACTTATTCAAGCTCAAATGTTTACTTACTGACAAAACTGACTCAAGTACACATCTTTTAACTCATGATCTACTTTACATCATAACCATTGACCTTTGAAAAATGAGTTTAGTATCTTGACTTGTTACATATGAGCATAGGAAAATTTCAAGAGTCTTTTGTATTATAAATGTAGTCAGTATTATTCCCTTTGAAGGATCAATCAGCAACAGTACACAGTCACTTAGGATATGTTTTTCATTGATTTTTCACAGAACAGAGAAATAGAAAGTGCATGGCTCTCTACTAAAACATTTTCCCAAGAAGACATTAGCATACAATAGTGTGACTTATCTCCAGTGGAAGAGAAGACAGTAGGACATGACATAGGGATAAGTGAACAAAAGCATGTTCTTGTTGGCTGGCCTGAGATTTCCTTCTAAGATAGCAAGTTTGCTGTTTTTGTCCTTCTAGATGTTTGTTGTTATCTTCTCATCATCATTGTCGTCCATCATCATCATCACCACCACCACCACCATCATCATCATCGTCATCGTCATCATCATCACTACCATTTATGAAACATTTTCTCAACACCATGAACTAAAGGTGTTTTCAACTCTAATCCTCACAATAAACCTCCAGTCTCATAATACAGGCACAGAAACTAGGGCTCAGAGAAGGGTTACATAGCCCGAAGGAAACAAACCTATTTAATTTCAGTTACCTGGACTCAAAACCTTGACATTTCCCAGTGTTTCTGTAGAAAATACTCATCTCTTTTAAGACATTCCATCTCTTCAAAACATTCTAGTTCTAGATGCATTGAAGATACATAGAACACTTAGAATAAAGTTTACATTGAAGCTTAGAAATCATCTTGCTAATTTCTCAAGAGATTAACTCTTTCAATACAGTCTTTTAGAGTTGTTGTGGGGTCAGCAAAATGTCTACGTGAATAAAAATGTTTGCTACTAGGCCAGATGATCTGAGCTTTATCCTCAGATCAATGTAGATGAAAAAGATGACTTCTGTAGGATGTCTTCTAACCTCCATGCATACACACACACACACATGAACACATGAACACAAACATGCACATGAACACACACACATGAAGAAACACACAAAGAAAGACACACAAGAACAGACACATTTGAACACACACACAATAAATAAATGTAAATAAAAGTTTTTATAAAGCTAAAAGTTTGAAAATCCTTTAGAACCAGAGTGTGACAGAATCCATATGTTTTATTTTTCATTTTTCCTTCCTCTCTAATTTGTCCCCATTTTCTATTGATTGGTAAGATTTGTACAATGTGATTGATGCTTATAAATATGTTGTTATAACTGTGTACATAAGATTATATCTTGAATCTATAAAAATCTTTTAATTTTATAAAATTCAGATTCAAATCCTTCTATCTTCCACATAGATTAACTAAGAAAGCTGAAGTTTGGCCAGAATTAGGAATTAAATTACTATAGAATGGTACCCTGCTCTGATAAATATCTTTTTGTGTAAGGTATCAAATGCTACTGAAAGATCTCTTTATGTGTTGTGTACCCATCACATGTGTGCTACCCACGTGCACACACAGCCCAGCAGCACATCTATAAGGATTATGAATATCAGATTGCCAAATAAACCCACTGAAATCCTTAAGTAAAGTTAACATTACGCAAAAATTGTGGTGACATTCATAAGTTCAAGTTTACTTTCCAAAAATAATCATCCAGCCAAGTATTGAAAAAACACCAGCCCCAACCAAAAGATTATATACCAGGTAAGGACGCTAAATGCAGTTCACACAAAGCCATTACAGTAAAAGCTGTGAGTTTTACTACCACTTGGGGAATACTTTACACATTTTCTTTTCCTCTGTGAAAGAGACTCGTGTTGAGAAACTGCTGCCTTCCCGTGTGAGTGGAAAATGTGGGCTACCGGAGGAAAAGCTTAAAATGCAGTACAATTTCTATATGAGCTAAGTCAGATTATTTTAAAAGTCAAAGTGATGTGTGGGGGGAAGTAAGCTTTCTCATTGTTGAACTGGCTCTCCTTGATTTTCTCTCCAGGACTATAATCTGATTCAGTGCAGGAATATACAGTACAGTTAGCTTTCGGCTTTAATTGCAATGAGGTGACAACATCCTGGGTAATGAGTTGTTTATGAGTTGTAGATGTGTTTACAATGAGTTGACAATGTGTTGGATAAAGTGTTCTTGTAAAGTTGTAGATCTATTTCCAGTGAGCAGTGGGGGGATGTTCATTAGTTGTCGATTTGTTTGTTTACATTGTTTTCGATTTGCAATCGCTATGAAACAAATTGCAGGCTGATGAAGGATGATTGTTTGTGTGCCTTAATGATTTACTGTAGTAGCTTGTCTGAAAAAGTACTTAACTCTGCCTCATCTGTCAGTTTCCCCTGCAAAAGCCCCTAGTCACAATAGTTTTATTAGCATAGCATGGGCCATTTGTGAGAACATTATGCATCTAAGAAATCTCAAGGCTTTGCTATTCAGCCCATTGTATTTGGGCCAGCAGACCTGAACTGAATTCTTTCTGCTTGCTACACATTTCTATCTTTTAAGTTATAACATGATTAATGGTTCTCATACTTCCTGCTACAGAAAGAATTCCATAAGTCCTTTGTATTTTGCATCCACATTTTCAGTATCTCAAAATGCACTGTGCCACTTAATATATGTTACTGATCCATATGCATTCACATAATGGTGCTTGTATGCTTATGTGCTCACCTATTTATATTCTAATTATACATCATGCTAAATAAAGTCATCTTATAATAATATGACTGGCTAAAGGTGTGAGCCAGAATTCATGGACCATGCCTAAAGATCCTGTGGTCTTCAAGGCATACTTTAAAATAGTTAAATTCTTAAAATTATGAGAGAAAGAGAGCAAAGGAGAGGACATAAGAGAGGAGACAAAACACTAAAAGCAAGAACAATATGTGTTTTAATAACAGTAAAACAATATGGATTTCAAATTTCCAAAGATGATGGTTCAAAATATTGTATTGAGTCCATATAAGGATATAAAGTAGTATATTATTTTAATTCTCATTTTAAACATAGGACAATTTGCACCTATTAGTGGTAAAATGGTTTTGTGGGGGTCTCCATAATGAGAAAAGAGAGAAGTGGGACACATCTGGATGAACTAATTTAAACCTACTGGTGTACCATCAGTCTGTATTTAATGTGTTACTATGTCAGAAATAGAAATTCAACTTTAGTTCTTTTATCATAGTGTAGACCTGGCAGTTGTTTTGTTTGTCTTCACCAATATGATACTATTTGTATTTGAGATTTCTAACACATGGAAAAGTAAGAAAACTTCATGAAATCTTAAAAAATGTGTATTTTCTCTCAGAAGATGTCTGAGTGGGATATTCCATGAAGTATGCTTTCCAGGTTGCTCCTGTGTCTTAAGTCAGCTTTGCAAGAATGGTTTGCCCATGTCTAATGAGTGATAACATTACAAATACCTCAAAATATATATTCATATATACAGTGAATATGTGTTTAAAACTTATATTCTTAAAGATTCTCGGTGGTAAACTGGATTTTTGAAGAATTCATAAAATCTTCAATTTATTCTATCAATAATTCCAAAGCAAAAGAGGAAGAACCTATCCTCTCCTGTCTTGATACATCATTCACCACTGCAAGCCTGAAATCGGACAGTTGTTTGGTTTTCTAACATGCTGACCCTACATCAAATCTGTCATTGGGATCTCAGGAAAAGACACGTGAGAAGTGCTACAGTGTTACTGCCAGAGGGGTCATGTTAGCATATTCATGTTGGAGAGAATTTCATCTCAGAGGCTTCTGTTCCTCTAACCAGATAGTTTGCAAGTAAACATGTGTGAAACTTAAGCCAGCTTTTCACATGGCCATTTTTTTATGTCAGACCATTTCAGCTGTGTAACAGTGGTAGACAACTATAAATGTATAATGGGATGGACTCAATTGGGATGCAGCCTGGATACATACGAAGGTACTATTTGTCCTTTAGTGCAAATCCATTGTTATGTCAAGAGAAATTAATAGGGCATTATCCAAGTAGTAGGTAACACTGTATATATCACACAGAAAAGTTTAGCAGGAAGATACATACTCTTCAAACAATGTAAAAAAAAAATGCTGAGAAATGGTATGGTAAATTAATGACCTGAGAAATCATAAACTTTTAATATTGAGAAGGAAGCAATTGGAGAGGCAACCCAAGGTCTTTACATATAATAGGACTAATATCTATTAGAAAGTTAAATGCATTGTTTTGTAAATCAGATTTATTTTGGCACAGCAAGGTAGGCTGTTTTAAAATGTATGAGTGAGTACACCCATAATTTTGTTTATATTTCAGACATACCATGTAATTTACTTTACCAACTCATTTATTTAAAGATATTTTGAGAATCCTTCCATTAAAAAAACAAACAAACAAACAAACAAACAAACTGAGCAGAGAAGAAACAATAAACCCAAGAGATATGTCCTTTACATTTGCTTTGTTAAAATTCAAACATTTCATTCTCTGAGTCTCATTTCTGAACTGGTCTGTGTTTTTATGTTGAATCAGTGTTTATGGTCCATTGACCACTCACCTTCTCTTATCATCTTGTGCCTGTTGCTTTTTAAAAAGAATAGGATACTTCTATTCCTTTGCTCTAAAAGCTGTCTCTTTTATGTCTAGTGTCACCATTACATATATGTTCAGTTTTCCTTCTCTTAAACCCAAAAAGTTTTTTTTCTGGCCATGAAAAAAATAAATAAAATGCTTAGCCCCCTGTAGCTACTCAATACATAATAATTTTTCTACCTCACCATCAACATGAACTACCAGTCTCTTCATTCCTTGTGTGCTTCATAGAGTTCAATGAAAACCCATTAAGGAGTATGGAAAACTGCAGCTACATTCATATTTAATCAATAATTTTTGTTTCTTTACTGTCACTCCCCATAATGGCTACTAGTCAGGCAGAGATGAAATAACAGATTCTAGAATTGTTTGTTCAGGGAGAGATGGCAAATGTATGAAAAAAATCCATCAGCAATAAGTGCTCAAGAATGGAAAACTCCACAAACTGCAGCTAAGTACTAGATCTAGGTTTTATCACATCAGTAATAATCAGGACATACCACTCCACTGGAGATCCAGAACAAACAGAAAAGTCAGAGAACAGACTACAACAAACCATGTTGGTGAAAGACCCATTGACAGGATGAGTGGCCAGAGAAATGGCAAATTCCATGAAACAAACTATTAGGATGCTCAGTGTGTCAGAGCCAGTGTAGAAGAAAAAGGAAGTGGCTAGAGACAGGACTAGCAAAACCAGGTTTGAAGTGCTTAGACAATAGGTCATGAATAAGTGTAATGAGTTCTCATTTTAAATAAGTCATATAGGTAATGGGTGTGGTTTAATAAGAAAGTATGCTTCATTACATTAGTCAAAGATGAATAAAGGCATTAAATGTATGGAAGCCTTATAGACATGAGAGCCTTACTGACTGAATTTTGTTCTTTCATTGAGTTTCAGAACAGATGCAATGGAATAAGATATTTGATGTAAATATACTGCACCCTTATTGGCTTCCTCAACTTTTTCTAGCCAGTCTATCATCAGTTGCTTTACTATGTGGAGTACTGCTGTCTGAAGCCTGTGTACTACAAAATGTGTATAACTAAATGTTATTTAGTTAAATGATTGTGCACTCGGTGAAATACAAGTAGATAAAGCCCGGTTTTGGAAGTGCAGATATGTCATTGCATGTCAATGATTGTGGCTCATGGACTGAACAATGTGGCCACTGTCTGGGCTCGCCATGGCCATACAATGCTCACACATCTATTAGCTTCAAATCTCAGACTTCTGGAATGGGATTGGAAAAGAAGTTACTGTGGCATTTCATAATCCATAGAGAGTAACTGAAAGGAAGAATTCTCCTGTAATTAAAAATGGTTGTGCAGGACCCAGGAGTGAGAGGAAGCTCATTTCCATCATGATACATAAAGAGCCAAAGGTGGGTCATTTAAGAAGCTGGTAATTTTGTCTCTAATTTTTGGTCTTAAAGTTGCCTTAAGAATATACATCATTTTCATACTAAATTGAAACTTAGAAAGTTTTATTTATGTATAAAACAAATTAGATCAAGCTCACTATTACTCATAGGATCAGAAGATCAGTTTATGGAAAAGCACACTTGTTTTCGAAGACATTCTCAAGAATTACACAGAGGACCTTGTCACAATAAGCCTGTGAACTACAAAATGTGTGTAACTAACCTCATCTGGGCTTCTATTGAAGCACCCAAGGATTTTCAAAAGCATCTTAGTGTCTGTGGGTCATTTAGCATGAAACTGTAGCCTAGAGTTGTGGCGAAATTGGCTATGACCTCCTTCCATGTGCAGTGGTGTGCATCTCACTGTGGCTTCAAGAATATGCTTAAAAGCTTCACTACCTGGGTTCAGGAAAAGAATAAGCTTATATGATGCTTCTTAGCAAGACACCCAGCACCACACAGGTCTGATCAAGAGAGACCGCTGCTAAATTCCTTACTGAAAACACAGTGAAGTTTTGAGTAAGAACAAATATGGATTGGGAAGATAGATAGAAGGCTCTATGCCCAACTCTTACAATATGGAAACTGACAAATGTGGCATGTGAAGGCAAAGATATTTTGGATGGAAAGGTAAAGATAATATACCTAAAAGTGCAGCTGGTTACATGTTTGAATTTCCCTAAACCTTTTAAATATCAGCTTTCTCTGTGTTACTTTTCAGAGAGTGTGACCTTTTAAAAAGTGAAAAGACACCAAAATGCTATACATTATATTGAAGCAGTTTATCAAAATGTCACCCAACAGTGGACACCCATTGCTAACAAGATATTCTGTTTCCTTACTTAATTGCCCATCGTACTTAATTACTGCTGTCTTTGGATATCTATTGACAGATTTCTCTAAGACCAGGAGGAGAAGGAGAAAGAAAAGGAGGAGGGGGATGGCAGGAAGAGGAAAAGCATTTGACTCATTGGCACATAAGAATGTGAGGAGAGGATATAAAGTAAGGGAACCTTCTCCAACAAAAATGATTCACCTATAATAAAATGTACCTGCATTTACAAATCTATTGCTTGTAGGAACTTCTCCATAAGAAAGCCAACATAAGTCTGGATAATTGCTCATTACCCATGCCGTTGTACTGTCTAAAAGTTACCTTGGCGTGCAGCTCAGTATAAAAAAATAGGAAGCATCCTGGAAATTACTCACACAATGTGATAGCCACATGGCCGAGTCAGTGAGCTTTGGATGAACTATAAAGAGTTTTCATTATTTAGATCTATGAAAGCAAAGGAAACAGAGATATATTCAATACTGAGAGGCAACAGAACCAGGAAATTTATAAGAAGGCTTAAGCAGTGCATTTAATTTAAAATGTTGAGTCATGTTCAAACTATGACATTAAAAACCCTTCCCTGGCTGTAGAAGTTCTCTCATTCTGAGGTCAGAAAGAATAGGATGCAAACATCTCAATGTTTTTAGACAAAAGATTTCCAATGATCCCTTGCTCTGAAGCTTTCTACTTTTTGCTCTTATGTGAACCTGAAAGACAAATTCTGACACATTCTACAATCAGTGCTAGGCTTCCTAGTCCTTGCCTCAAATATTACATCAGTCTTCTTTATTATTCCTATACTGAAGCTGTAACTCACAATTAGGAAAGCCTATGCCAATTTATGCCCCTTAACAATGCTAATAAAGAAACACAATGATGTTTCACATGAAACACAATGAGGCTCAAACTCAGTTCCTTGAGGTTTTTATTTTTCTTCCAAAAATCCTATCTATTTTTTGCAGAAATAGGCAATCACCAAAGGCTATGAATCATCTCAGATATGGTCTGCAATTTTCACTAGACTTGGAAATGTGTATTTGCTTAAATTCAGAGATCTAGGGAAAGAAATCTGGACATGTTTAATCTAGATTGCCCTAGTCATTTTCAGAAACATTTTACTCAAGCGTTTTACTCAGAGCTCATTAGTAGAGTTGTGGGGGTTTTGAACTGCTCAACTCTCAAAACTAAAATCTGCTCAGGATATTTCCTCAGTTTTGTCTGATTTAACTTAGCAATCCAATTTTTTCACTCCTGGGACACTTGTCCTTTTGCACTTCCTAAGAGACTGTGAAGGTATAAAGCTCAGGCATGAGATCACTGTACAGCCTGCCATGTCTTCCCTCACCTGGAAGGTGTGTGTGGCTGATCTAGAGCTCATCTAAAATTACTTACAATGGTCACTGTTACTTCTTAGTTTAGCTTTTTATTAAACCACTAATTCTCTTGTATTAACTCCACAAGAATAGTCCATATTTATATGTTTTTATTATTAAACAAAACAAACAAATAATAATCATAGACATGAGATGAAGGTATTTGCTGAAAAATGTGGGTCCCTTAATGAATTACAACCTAGGAGTGTATTGTGAATTCTGATACATCATATATGAATCTTTCTTTTTTCATTGACTTGTTGGATCTCAAGCTGTTTTCTCTGAGTTCTGTTGGACTATTAAAATAAAATCAATTTATAGACTAACATGAACAAAACAGATAATAAGGGAACTTCAGAGTCTTCATTTCCACAAAAAGCTAGAAAACAATAAACCAATAAATGCTTACCAGGTAGAAAAGCCATATTTTAAAAGAGTCCAGTTGTTTATCACATGTCCAGCTCATAGTCCCAACTCTTTAACCTAGTATTAAAGTTGGGTGTGTACATTGCTGGTGTTCATTGCTACTGTCAGAAAAATGAATGAAAGATGAATTCAAGGAAATCTGCATCAAAAACAATTTTCAAAAGGCAAAGAGAATCCTGAGGTGGCAAGAAAGAATATATCTCATATATGAGGAATCTTCAACAAGACTGATAGCCAAAGAAGTCAGGCATTGTGGCACACACCTTGAATCCCAGCACTCAGGAGGCAGAAGCAGGACGATCTCTGTAAATTTGAGGCTAGCCTGATCTACAAAGAGAGTTAAAGACAACTGAGGCTAAAAACAAACAAGCAAACAACAACAACAACAACAACAACAAATGGTTGACAGCTTATATGTCATGAGAACACATAGAATCTGAAGCACTGGGATAAGATATTAAAGTGTTCACTAGAAATTACTTATCTATCAAAATTATCCCTATAAATGAAATACTATCCTTATAAATAAGAGAATGTCATATAAACAACATATTTAAAGAGTTAATTACAAGTAAATCTTTCTACTAAGAAAGTTCTACAGGCAGTGATGCAAAGCCATGTGAAGAAATCAGCAATGACACTAAGAGTCAGCACATAAGTAAATATGAAAGCCATCATTATTATCTTCCTGGGATTGTGATGTTTCTACTACCCTGTGATTTAAAAGAAAATGAATAAGGTAATTATTAATCAATGCTGATTATATAAAGATACAATTTATTTTAGCAACATAGAAGTAAGGGGGCTACATTGTACTAGAATTATATGTTTTATTAAGAATGAATATTTTAGATGAAGATATCCTATTTAGGAATAAGTGCTCATTCTCTGGAAATTGTCTAATTGAGGCTCTGTATGTTAATTCCCATCTACTGAAAGAAGGCATATGAAAATCAGATAGTTAAATAGCCAAGGTTAGTACTTATCAACAATTATTTAAACACAAATAGAACTTTCCAATTAAGAGACAGTTTAGCATACTTGAGAGAAAGTATGAACAACACCTGCTGTCTATAAGCATGTCACACCAAATCAAAAGTCACGAATAGGTTAAAACTGAAAGAATGAAAAGACATGACAGCCAGAACCGAATCCACTTGTGATGCACAACATTCTACTTGCTGCTTTCCCAACAGGGCTAATATTGAGATAGAAACTCAGATGTCCATCAGTGGATAAAGGACTATGCATGTGTTTGCCACTTTTCTCATAGAAATAACAAAATGCCTAATTAAAGCAGCTTAAGGTAAGAAGGAGGTGTTTTGGCTCATCATTTGAAGGTATCACCCATCATGGGAGATAAAGCACAGCCACAGGGACTTGGGGCAGTTGGTCACACTGTGTTCACAGTGTAGAAGCAGAGCTAGACGCTTGCCAATGCTCAGCTCACCTCCTCTTTGACGCTCCTCACCTAGACGCTCCCAACACCTCAGCACCTGGAATGACAGCACCTACATGTAGGGTGGGTCACTCTACCTCAATTATTCCAATCTCGGTATATTAACAGGCTTGTCCTCTGCGTGATTCTAGATCCTACAGATTTGACAAACATCACCATGTGTCCATATTGACCTTCTCTTAAGCAAAAAATGAGAATAAATTGCTAATACATGCTATACCATGAGTGAAAACACTTGAAGAAAAAGTATTCATAAGTGAACTTCACTAACTTTTTTAATGAACCACAATTGGTACTGATATGGAATTCTGGTAATCTCTCTCTGTGTCACTCTTTGTAACACAATTGATGTAAATAAGAACTTTGTAGACGTGTGTCCTGAGCCTCTCCAACTACCCTGCTTCCTGATAGTGTGACCATGAGAGAGGTCTGTTTCTCCAGGGGACTGGCAGAATTCTCACAGAGGTTTAATACCTCCTGCCTGGTGCTCATCTCTGTTTCTTTATTGCCCAGGCACTGGGCTTCATTTGGTTTGGCTGTCCTCATTGTTAATCTAGTCCTCCCTCACATCCACAGTTCATAAAGCAAGAAGCCTCCTTCCAAGCTCATGGCAAGGCAGAAAGACAAATACCCTTAGGTGTCTCTTGCTTTCAGTTTTAAATTTCCATGGTGTGTGTGTGTGTGTGTGTGTGTGTGTGTGTGTGTGTATGTGTGTGTGTGTGTGTGTGTGTGTGAGAGAGAGAGAGAGAGAGAGAGAGAGAGAGAGAGAGAGAGAGAAAGAGAAACAAAAAGACAGAGGGACAGAGACAGAGAGACACATACAGAGAGACAGAGTTAGAATTTTATTTTACTTTACGTACAAACATTAGTTATAGTGATGAAAAGCATTGTCTGGGAAGTGGAATGGTGGAACACATGAATCATGCTGTGCTCTTCAGGGATGCAAATGTACTAATCTTGTATTTACAACATGTCATAATTAAGCCACTAAATAGGCTAAAAGGCTGAATTAAATTTTGAGTAGTAGGGGCAAATGCAATAGCAATTCTTTGGAATGACATTTCCCCCAAATCAATAGTAAAAATGCACTTGGTTTCCTGCTCTCCAAATGGGATTATTATTTCTTGAGTGCTAAAGCAGCATGTTTAGAGCTAGGCTAAGGAATGAACACCCATATGGATTTGGGGGCCGGATGGAGCAGGCAGTGAGGTCCCAAAGACCTACTACAAAGGCTTAAAAGTTAGAAGAGAAAAATCCATTTGTAAATAAGAATAAAAACTCCCAGCTAAGGCTGACAAGGATTGACTTGACCTCAGGCATTGGCTCAGAAGACACCCCCAAGTGTCTGAATGTGATCTACGATTCCTAATGTTAAACAGTTCTAGGTGGAATGGTAATAAAATGTAAGAGGTATGAAAATGCATGCAAACCCACATGTAAAAGCATATGAGAGGAACCTGACACTATGGAAATTACCTAAAGCCCTCACTGTGCAACATGAAAGTCCCATTCTTTGTGAAATGAGGTCACTTGTATCATATATCTTTTCCCCTAACTCAACTCCCTTTATCTTTTAAAGGACTACCCTTTTCTAATAGACTGTCTCTGTTTCTGGTGCTATGAGTCACTGTCTAGTTTGGGAAAAAGAGAAATTTTCTGGAGGTGCCCACCAAAACTTCATATCTGTGGATATCATCTTCTCACTCACGTGCACCAGACCTTAAGAATCCCAAATCACCTTGTCTTAAGATGAACACACAATTTTCTCCTTAGAAATATTGGCATGTTCCATTATCTGATACTTTTTAAACTTAGGATATAGTACATTCATTTTCTTGATCTTGTTAAAGAAGCAGACCCCTTGCCTAGCTAAATTAGAGTTTAGAATAAATAGTGCAAAACAAAATATAAAAGATTGAACAATATAGATATGGGAAGTTGTTAATTTTGGAAATATAGACAGACAAGAAAACAAAAGAAAATATAAAGGACACTATTTTATATGTAATTAATTAAAATCAATTTTGATTTTGGAAATACGATAGTCTATCTGTATGAAGCCCAGGAAATGGAAGTTAGGGTAAGAATAATTAAGCATGATTTTTAATTACATGGAGCCTGTAATCTTCATAAACATCTTCATTTTTTCAGAGCCATATCACTAACACTTACTGAAGTGTCAATCAAAGAGTGGATACAAACTGTTACATGACTGACTCAATGAATGTAAATGAAAAACTATTTTATGAATGTATACCAAGCCTATGAATTCATTCATGGTATCTGATGACCACATCTCTTCCAACAGAGAAGATGGCTGGAGATCTGTAGCATATATGATGACAGAGGCCTTGGTGAGTCATGTGGTTACTTTGTTACAGACATTGTCTCATCTTAGAGACACCACAGTTTTCTGACCCAAACCAACTACTGTTTTCTCAGTTCATGATGCATTGTTCTCAGATTTACAGCTTAAATCTGAGATGCCCCAACTAGGTTCCAGTTTCCAATGCTTGGTCTCAGGTTTGTGGTGTTACTTGGAAAGCTGTGAATCCCTAAGATGGAAGGCATAGCTCATAGAAACAGCTTATTAAAGACCTGATTTTTGAAGTTTAGACCTGACCCTAATTCTACTCTAGTTCTCTCTGTTCTTGTCCATTACCGGGAAATCAACTGGGCCACATGCTCATACCAACATAGAGTCACTGCCACCATCCAGCTTTCACCATCATAATGGACCAACTTATCTCTAAGCATGAGATAAATAAACCTTTCTTTCTTTATATTGCTTCCCTTTGGAGTGTTGGGAACAGAACTGCAAAGTAGGTGATATGTCCTGTCTTTTGAGTTTTCCATAGGATTAGAGAATCATCACTATCAGAATTTTTATCACCAAGCTATAAAATGCAGCTTTGGTCACTAACCCTAAGAACAATATTCCCAGAGCAGAACTGTAAAGAATTCAATAGTTTTAAGTGTACACAGAGGTAACCTAAACTGAAGATATAAAGTCATATATTTGGATATATGAGTCCTTTAGCAATTCTGTTCCAGAGTAGAAACTGACTTGGTCCAATCATATTGTAAGTTTCCAAGTATTTGATTAAAACATAAGCTGATTTCTGATCTTCAAGGCTTCAAAGAATTGACTTAAATATTTCCTTAGAAATTCCAATTACATAAGAACCTTTTAACTTTTCTAAAGTCAGGCCAACATCCCAATAGGTACAGGGCTTCACATAACAAGTAAGTCATGTTTTTAAAAACTGATTCACCATGGCTGATATCTGCAGAGCTTCACTCTTTATTTGTTTGTGTGTGTGTGTGTAGCAGAGTTCCCTGTAACCTAAGCTGGGAAGGGATTTACAATGGAGCTGAGGCCAGTCTTAATGTCCGACCTTACTTTGCCTACCACCTAAGTGTTTGAGACCAACTTTACTTAAAATGAAAGCTTATTTGTTTCCAATGAGGGAGACACACACACAGTATTGGTAGTCAAATTGTTCCAGTATCTATTTCTCCATCATGATTAGAAACTATAAAATACTCAGTCAATGATAACAATGTATTTCACTCAAGGTCAGAGAGAGTATACTATAATACAAAGTGCATAATTAAAGAGTGTAGCCATCCTGGCTTCTATCTCCAGTCTCAGTACAGCCTGGTACTATAGTGCACTCCAGTAGCTCCAGCTTTTAGAAGATGAAGGCAGAAGCATCAGAAGTTTAAGGTGATTCTTAGTCATGTAAGGAGTTCAGGTTACTCTGAGCTATTGAGGCTCAGCCTTAAATGAATAAATAATAGAACAGAACTGCCAGACCCAGCTACACCATTTCTGTGTGTATACCTGAAGGAGTTGCAAGTCAGTATATAACATAGATGTCTACACATATATATTTTATGTGGTATGATTCATAATAACAAAGCTATAGAATCAGCTATCAAAAGATGAATAGATAATGAAAGATTGATATAAACATAAATATATAGATATAATATATATGGAGTTTTATGCAACTACATACACACACATATATATGGATTTCTATGTAACTAAAAAGAAAAAATATTTTATTTGTAAGAAATATTAATAGAATTATAAGTTGAACAAAATGATGAACATGATAAACATAACATGATGAACAAAATAAACCAGACTCATAAAAACCAATGTTAGATATAGTCTCATGCACATAACCTAGATTTAAAGTATATATATATATAAAGATACCCAGCAGGGGGATAGAAGTGGGTAATAGAAGTAAGTGAATATCATCAAGATATATAATATCTGTGTTTGAAAATGCCATAACGACTATTGCATAATGACTATATACTACTAAAGGGGGAGGGAGAGTGTATGGGGCCCTCTCTAGGCAGGTTTGACTGATGTTTACAGAACAATCCAAAGAACAACAACAGAAGGACAAGAATTCCTTATGTTACTCTGTTGGCTCAAAGAGAGCTATGCCTGCCATCAGAGACTGAAGGGAAATAACATCTCTGTCTTTGGAGAATGATTACCTAACCACTTGTGGCTTGAGGTAGAGTTTTCTTACCACTCCTGATGCATTAATCTCTGAGCTGAAGGTTGGGGCAAGGGAGGTGTCATAGAGTCTGAGGAGTAAAGCCTTTTCATACACAAGGTGAAGCAAAGGAAAAGTGATCCAGGATCTGTAAGGACAGAGACGCAGTCTGTTGGTTGATGGAGAGACAGAGTGATATTACCAAGACCTCTGTACAGTACAGAGCCTGGCTCCTTCCTCAGATATATTGTCTCCTTCCAGTTTCAGAGTCATCCCTGACAATGGTAACTATAGATCATGTTCTCTCCAAGTCATCTCAACTAAAGGCTTTCTTTATACCAATGGTTTGCAAGCTGTGGGCCATGACCCCTTTGGAGGTCATATTTCAGATATCCTACATATAAGATATTTACAGTATGATTCATAACAGTAGGAAAATGTAAGATTCCATCTCTGAAGACTCTGCCATAATTCCTATACTAGATACTGGAAGATTTAGCAAATATGTTTTATATATACACATGTACAAAATAACCAAGTCCATCCAATAACTACTCTGTTGATATATCTATCATCTTAAGGTCCAAGATGGATTATTCAGTACCAAGTCTATTGAACAATTAAATTATTCTGGATTCTGATAAAGCCAATACTTTTACTTTTTGAACAAATTAAAAATTTTATAATTTAAAGACTTTAATGTAATCTGTGACCATACATATGGGTGATACAGTTGGGTCATGTGGTCTGTTGTGGTGATGATGAAGATTATTGTACATATTTCATTATTTTGTAGGGTAATCTGGACTATAATTTGTATGGATAAAGATGAGATGCACGTTTGTCTGTTTGTGAGTGTGTGCGTGTGTGTGTGCGTGTGTGTGTGTGTGTGTGTGTGATGTTAGATCATAAGTGAAGTATATTAGGGTGTATCTTAGTCACAAAAAGATTTTTGAACATAAACAGTTGAGATGCTGTTTCCAGGCTTTATTGAAAGGCTTTTTGTTTTGGTTTGGTTTTTGAATAAAATCGCTTGATCTTCATACCCGATGTGCGTATGCATGTGTGTGTGTACGTGCGTGTATTTGTGTGTGTGTTTAAGGGGAGGAGGTTCCTCAGAAAATTTCCCAGAAATCTGTTGCCATAAATGGTAACACAGATGTAAGTGGGATCAAACTCCATTTGGGAACATCAAAGACCAACTCAGGAAGCTGAGTGATATCAGATCAGTCAGTTCAGTAAATAAACAGCTACTGTAAAGCATAGTCATTAACAGGAATTTCTCCTTCAATACAATAAGACTGGGAAAATGCTAATCACAACTGCATTAAATACAGCACATGATATACACACAAAGATACAATAAAACTTTTATCTACTCAGGTTAAATCTGGTGTAGATGTGTGTGCACTCCAATACAAGTTATACAGAAATTTGGGCCAGTTATATGCTTCTTAACATAGGAGCTGGTAAATGTCAATCTTCTTCTATTCAAAAGTATATCTAGGGGAGTTGGAATACACAATACCAAGGATAGAAGATATTTATTTTATTTTCCTGTTACATTGTAAAATTAGGACCTATTTAACTAAAATGATTTTGCCGTATGAATAATTCAGAATATCTATTTATCTATCATATATATGTGTATATGTGTATATATTCATAAATGTATATACTTTTATCTCGAAAAAATGTATATTAATAAACTATAAGAAGATATGTTAATTTCTAACCCCCTAAATCAAAATTATACTTTATTACTAAATTTTTATTCAATTTGTTCATAATGAATGAAGCTATTTTAATTTATAGACAATGAAAATCTAATGCTAGAGATACTCTTAACTGTAGTAATTGAACTCGATGCCTCTAACATATTAGGCTACCTCTCTAACACTAAGCTATGTCTTTATTCCACAACAGTTGAAAACAGAGCTAAACTAAAATTTGCATAAAATGATAAAAAGTCATCAAGCACATTGTATTTTCTCAGTTTCTCACACAATTTTGGAAAAGAATGATTACATAAAATTTTTACAATATTTTAAGAAATTTTACATATATCTTCAATGATAGAGAGATAGCTCAGTCAATAGAGTGTTTGCTTTGCAATCACGATGATCTGAGTTTCATCTCCATATTGTGGCACACTGCTGTAATCCCAGCACCAAAATGCCAACCACTGCAAGCCTAATAAGCAAGCCTCAGGTCCCAGTGAAAGAGATCTGTCCCAAGAAATAGCACCTGAGAAACATGATCAGGTAGTGCCCTGTAACCTCTACCAACAGACAGCAACAACTTCCCAGTAACGAGTCACTGATGGAAACTAGAAGCCCAAACTTGTAATAAGGTTATAATTTTTCAAAAAAATCTCTTACTTATGTTCCGCAATCAGTAAAGATAATTAATGGCAATGGTAATATAATGATGAATTATTGATAAAGCTCTACAGTTTTCTAATGTCTTTCAAAATCTCTCACATATTTTCCTATAAAATAACTACTTAAATGTTTTCCTTTAGATAGTAAAGCAAGTAGCAAACTGCAATAATATTTAATCTGAAGATGCTTCAGTTCCTCAGCTGAGCTAATGTCTCTGTACTGTACAGGAGACAGATCTCTGGAGACTCTGGGTATCAGAGGTGTGATGCCCCTGCATGAAAGCTCTCCAGCCATGGCTTTTGCACTTTGTCATACTTTTTGTGTTAGTTGTTTATGTAGATGGGAAATCCTAGTACTTTCTAGATGATACTTGTATTGGTTTGTTGTGAATAGCACCTTGTCCAAATGATTCTCACTCTTCTGTGAAAAACACCAACACATTTGGAAAACTGTCAAGTTGTGAGTCTAAGGATTCAAACAATGCCTGGATATTCTAGATCTTCTCAATATTAGTTTCAATCAGTGCCATTTCTCTCTTTCTGGTGTATTCTAATTTCAAAGTAATCTCAAATTATTGAGTTGGTTGTGTACATAACCAACTTAGTGTTCCTTTCTCTTCGGGTTAACATGAGAATGACTACAACATTTGAATGGTTTTGAAAGCTAAAGGAAAACCATTAATAATTACTCAAGGACAACAAACATAAACTGAGAATCTACAAGCCAAACAAGGACATTTGATCATCTTAATTACAATGGTCCATATGAACTATTTTGCAGAATTTTTTCTTGATTATTTAAAGATGTTTTGGTTGTGATGACTAATCCAGTATGAATGGTCCTTTGAAGACGAATCTTGTTCCAAGTGTTTGATTTCACTGCTTATTATTCGTTTGAGGATTATGCACAATGCTCTGTGGCAGTTCATGAAAGTTCACCTGTACACTAATAACATTTAAATCCTGAGAATACAAGCTCACACAGAGCAAAGAAATGTCTTTAAGCTCATCACAACTCACAGAAATAAATTCCCTTAGGGCTCATCTAATTAAAACTTTGAAATTTGGGATTAAAAAATAGTATAAGGAAAGAAAAATGTAATGTGGTTTTGCAATACAGATAAGGAACTGCAGGCCCAGCATCACATCTCAGGTGCCTAATTCACAGTCTTCACCCATCTAACCGACACACATCTTTAATTACTGAAGATCCATTCTCTCTCTTGAAATTGTTTGTTATTCATGACAACTACTGCTGCTCATATGGAAAACAGAGTAGCTTGTCATAGGACACCATTCCCCCTGAGAACCATAAGAAAAGTCATATCAAATGAAGAAAACTAGAGTGTCAGAATGCTGCTGAAGCAATTAGAGCAAGAAGAGAAAAGCTGTCCAGAGAAGGGAAGGGCAACTATGGAGAGTAATCTGTCATTCTGTAATTATTTCTCTCAATGTTTAGACATTACTCAATTCTGGGAACACATTAAACAGCTGAGAACATAGGTGTTGTGTTTATGAGGTACAGAGAAACAAGCCATCTCTGGAGATGAGAGCGAAGAAATGAAAGACCAGAGGGTTTAAGATGTTGAATGTAAAGGGATGGAGAATCAGGACACTGAAATACATGTGGCCTCTCCTTCAAGATATTCATTGATTTCTGAAGCTGTGGGGTTAGAGACATGTAAAACTAAGCAGAGTAATGTTAGTGGCCAGAAAATGACTTTTGTGTTTCACTTTAATTAGGAAAGAGTATGTAACTCACACAAAGGGATGGTAGTGAACATATAAGTTTCTAGAATGGCAACTATGGGATTAACAATGAGAAGGGGAACCCAAAGTTTTACCAGACCTGCAGTCCCATCAATTTCTTTTGCCTGGTTAAAGCAGCCTAATGATACCTCTTCTCTGTTTGCCTATATAGAGGAGACTGTATCATCATAAAAACAAGAGCCTGGTAATTTTTAAATGTACCCTGTCTCTCACTAGGGCCAAAAACATGTAAGATCAAACAAGCAAGTGAACCAGATACTGGAAATATTAAAAACTTTATTAGAAATTAATAGCACGTTAAAATCAAAACCAAAAATGTGGTGCCTGATGGTTATGCTTATAAGACAAGCTACTCAGAAAGTGAAGGCAGGATTATTCCAAGTTCAATACCTGACCGAGGCCAAAAGAGGGCATCAGGTCACCTAGAGCTGGACTTAGGGAGAGTTATGAGCTGCCTGACATGGGTACTGGAAACAAAACTTAGTCATCTGAAAGAGCATTATACCCTCATAACCACTGAGAAATCTCTCTGGACTCCTCAAAAAGTTTTCAAAAGATGGATCATCAAAGCAAAGGTTGAGATTACGTGTTTGGGGGATAAATTAATTAATTTAATTAATTGTGTAAATTAAAACCCAAAGAGAAATCATAATAGAAAAATAAATGGTTTAAGACATTCAAAAATACACAAAACATGACAGATTAAAGGCCCTGAATAATTTTAAAAAATGTGCTATAAGCAATAGCTGAGGAAGTAATGGTTTACTTTAAAAACTTATATCTATTTAATGAACTTAATAACCATTAAGAAGACTATATTCATTTGAGAAAACAAAGCACGGAAGATTTACTACATAGGAATGCTAAACAATATATTCCTTGAGAAGCCAGGTCATACTCCTGGAAGTCCCTCAGACTCCTTCTCAGAGTCTTTTGAGGTTATTTTCCCAAGAATGCCACAGCAGTTCATGCTGCCACTAGCCATCTGAAGAGCCACATGTATGCAGTATTTATTCAGTGCTGCCACATTCAAGATCTAAATAATGTCCCTTCCTCCTTTAGGCATTTAAAGTTTTCACTATCAAAGTCACTTTGTGACTTAATGTACTGTTTCTAACAGCCCTTGTTAGGGAAGCAACAGGAACACTATGCTAGTGGCTCCATACTCAAAAGCATGCTAACTCTTCTGAGGAATATACTCGGCTGCTTATAGATTTACAGCCCGCAGTTTTCCCCTAGGCTTGTGTCTGGAGGGCTTATAGATTGCAGCAAAGAGCTCCTCCAGCAAATCTCCTCCATAATATCATCATAGTCATAAAAATGCATGTTTCCCACCAATGTCACTAGGTACCTGCCTGCTTTCTTGTATGTAGAACCTGTCTTAGTGGGTCTACCGTCCAAAACCCATTCAGATGCAGGAATTATTTCAATTGCCACACTTCTGCAAAATGATTCCCTTATCTCATTGCCTAAATGTATTTTTACTTTTGACACTGAGAAGAAATATAGCAGAGCCTATAAATGTAACCTCTGAAATGACATAGAAGCTGGCTTGATCATGGCTCAGCCATTTGTGAGCTGGGTGACTATGATAAGAGTTGTTATGTTCAACATTCAGAGTGTGCACGGGAGTGTCCAACATAGCCTTAGAGAAGACAGAACCTGAATTTATATATAATTGCAAGTTATGTGGAATGATGAACTTTTAATCACTCTTAAGTTAATTCTTCTGGCAAATGTTTAAGGGACCCCAGATGCAAGAAACTATAATAACTTTTCTTTAAGGAGATTTGAGCAAATGAAAGAAAAAAGGGCATGTAATCTTGGAAACTAGATAGGAGGCAGGTAGAAAGCATAAATGGCAGGAATTGTGTGTATACTCCAGGACATGGAAAGCAAAGTCATTATCCATAATTGGAAAACCAATGAAGAAAGTAAACTACTTCTCTCTGGGTGTTAGAGTGATATAACAAATAAATTGTGCAACATTTAAGAGCATTAATTAGATTATATAGAACAAGATGAATTGGAGAGACAAAAATAATTAGGGGACAATTAAGATAACATATTATGATAGTTAGGGATAAGAGACTTAAAATGGAGTTTGAATTCTATAGTCAGAGCTCATTAACTTAGAACCTAGCACATGGTGAACTGGAAGGAGACAGTATAAAACTAAAGGAAAGGATGGAATTAGGATAGCATGATCTTATCCGCATCTTCCTCTGCCATGCTCACTAATACCTAGACTACCTACCCATGGCCCTGGAAGAGTTTAAGAATTTTACCTTGACTCCTCCCTGCGCTGACAGCTATAGATACAATCACCGACCCTACAGACATCAACACTGTCCCTGAGCTCCAATGATGTATTTCCCCTCTTGCCCTTTCAATCTCACAGTGGGGATATTTTATTCCATTGTTGGTTTGGGTTCTTTGTTATTCTCTTCTTGTCTTCTCAAACTCTGCCCCCATCTCTGGGAGAAATCCTTTCATAAAAGAATGATCTGGGGGAAAGCTGTCTTATACTGAGGCTTATAATGAAAAAGTGAACAATAAGAAAAAATTGAATGAAAGGAAATCAAACTCTTACCTAATAGGTGCATACTTATATTTAAACACGGTAAGGTACCTTTTACAAACAAATACCTCATCAGTCTTCTTGGTCAAATGTTACTAAATAAAATGACTGTATCTGGCAACTGAAGAAGAGTGGACATGAGTAGAACCATAGAAGGTCAGCTGAAGAAGAAAAGGAGGGGAAGGGGGGTTATTCAGACAAAGCAAATTGTATTTACTTTGCATTTCTCTACCATGTCACCTCTTCTCCAGACTTGGGTTTCTGAGTCTGAGGCAGACAATGAAAGGAGCAAAGCACTACTGGTGGCTACTGGTCCCTCATGTATGTGGACTGACTGTGACAGACTTGTAACAATCTGATATTCCAGGCATCTGTATGGTAACAACACACATAGTGGAAGATCTGCATATTTAATAGAACAAAACACATACATACACCCCATTTCCCATGTACTTTGTGTTATGATGACTTGTATCTGTATTTCTTCTGATGACCATTAGTCACTTAGCACGAGAGAGGGGCACAGTAGTGGCAAAATTACCCATGGTGATCTATTTTAGCTTGTTATAAAACCTTGTCACTGCTTTCCTGGTCAAGACAGGCTGATGACTTGGCGGCAGACTTTTCTCTCTATTTACATTTATCTACTTCCTCCACACTATAGTAACTTCCTGGACTTTAAGAACATATTTAGAAATTCAGACTATGATTAGCAAAGGCCCAGGACCTCATTTCCCATCCTGCCACCAAGAGAGGTTGCTTCAGATCAGAGGCTGTCCGAAGCCCAGACATAGTACAAAGTCCAATTAACATCAGGGTAGCACTGTGGTCCCTGAAACATTCAGGCAAAGGGTAAGTTTCTGACAAGTCCTCTTCAATCAAAAACCCAAACTTCTGACAGTAACTCCTGCTCCCAGGACCCTCCAAACCCTTTAGATTCAGAGCACAGCCCTGAGAGTTGAACTATCCTTAAGATGCTGAATGCAAAGAACTCCCTAGACTTGCTCAGATTCTTTCTAGGAGTGGCCAAGCACCCTGGCTTCAAGCTCCAATGGCACTATGGGTATGTATTTCTTTCTCCATGATCAGCATAGACTGGATAAAATCTGAAAACCCTCCATAATATATGCTAAGCACATTCTGGCTAATTTGCATATAAATCGTCACAGCTGACACATTCTAAAGATTTCTAAGATGCCTCTTAATAAGCATTTTCAAGCCTCTTTTATTTTTCTGTAAACATTCTCTTTAATCTCAGGCCCTGGAAAGTTTGAATTTGATTTGAAATGGTGAGCCTAAGAATTCTATGCAGATTCTGACAGGCCCAAGCTCCCTCAGCCCTACTTTTCCTCCTCAGCAACTCACTCAGAATCTCTGGGCCAGACGGATGAAGAGTCCCAGCTGTCAACTCATGTCTCCCATTGGTATTTTATACTCACTGGCTTTAAAAACAGGAGTGTTTTCATGTTTAAAATGCTCATTTACAAACCTTTCCTCATCTCTTGAGTCCCTGCAATGTTCCCTTAGAGGCCTTGTTGCTCTCAGGGGAATTTTCTCTGGTTTAATAATTAAATAGGATGGAGGGAGCAGGAAGAACAAACTACCTCAGAGGACAAGCCTTCCCCTTAAACCCCCTTAAACCCATCTACTCAGACCCAGGAACATTTCACAGCTACCCTCATGAAAACAAAACAAAACAAAACAAAAAACCAGAAAACCAAGGCTATGTAGAACTTCAGAGGAAGCTGTATATGACACTGAAAACTCCTCCCACATACGGCAAGTAAGTAAGTAAGCATTAGGTCCCCTGCTAGTGTAACCCCCACAAAATACCCCATTTTTTCTACCTCAACTAATCATTTCCTTTGTTATTTTTCCTAAATGTTTCCCTGAACCACGTTTTCAGTAACCCTTTTTTAAGAGAGATCATCAGAGATAACATACATTTCCCTACATGCACATAAGCAAATACACAAACTTAGATGATGAAGTGTGCTGTTCATAAATACTTTTAGTGATTTTTAAAAAAAAAAAAAATCTCATCTGAATTCAAATATGGATGAAATTCAAATGATTTTTTGGGCATTTTTTTCCCTTTATTTTTCTTTTAGTGAAAATTGACTTTTTTTTTCCATAAAATATATTACAACTACCATTTCGCCTCCTTGTCTTGTCCAAAATCCTTCCTTTCTCCCCTCCCATGAAAATCCACACACTTTCTCTCTCTTGTTAGAAAACAAACAGGCATCTAAAGAATAATAATAAAATAAGACAAAACAAAAACAAACAAATCAGAATAGGAAACAAAAAACAAAAAACAAGCAAGAACAAGAAATGAAGATAGAGCAGCACAAGGAACAGTTTCTTATGTGTCACAAACTCTTCTGTGACACATATCGACGGAGCCTTCTGCCTGCTGCACACAAATACATATTCAGTCAATGGATGTAGCATTGGAATGTTCCATTGATTAATTCATAGAGTGTATGTGTATGTACATGTACATGTAAAAGGCTCTGAGTACTCTAAAATAAAATTAATCATGTCAGCAAAGTAATGCTGGACATCCAACAATTCCCCGCAATCCTCCTATCTCTACTAACCTCCCTCAACAATACTAAAATGACTAGTGTGCCCATTTATGCCTAGGTTTTTCTCTGGGTTCTGGGGACTTGAACTTGACTCTTCATGCTTGGATAACAAGTGATTTTATCTGCTGAGCCTCCATAGTCTATATTCATATGTGATCTCATTTTTTTTTCTGAGATAAGTGTTCAGTTTATTTGTAGGCTGTGTAAATCGTAATGTTAAAAATGCCCAGGCATCTTTCCTTACTGCTTCAGTGATATAATCACGGGATTATGTTCTTAGAAAGAAGTTGATAGATGTCACTCACGCTCTGAATAACTTAGAACACAGTGAGATAGCTTCTTGCTCTCTCACCAGATGGACTATTTTTAAAGGGTCAATTAATATAATAAAGTCAAAGTAATATAATAAATATTTAAAATCCCATGAAGAATGGCAGGTGAGAAGCCTGTTTCCTCTGCCACTACCATTCAGAGGAGAGCTAGGCAGAAATGGAGCTCTTGCTTTTTTCCATGGGAGCTGCAGTGTCCTGGTGGCTGCCCTGCTGCCCTGCTTTGCTCCCTTTCCTCTGTGGTTTCCACCTCTGGGCTGAGGAAGCTGCTCCAGCTCCTGTTAGTTCTCAGCCAGGAAGAAAAGGCAAGGAAGGAGAGGAAGTGTTATAGTTTTCGTGGCCAAAATTCTAAATGTCATTTCTTGTTAATTTAAGTACTCATCAGGAAAAAGACCAGGAAATATAATGTTTATCTGATTTGCCACATGCTGTACTGAAATTTATAAGTGAGTTCCTGGGGAGATTACATCATTAAGCTAAAGGAACAGTTGGATATTGGAAGAAAATTAGCACTCTCTGTCCTGCTGGGTATGGAGGTCCATATCAGGGGAGGAGAATTGTAAAGAAATTGTCCTAAGTGGAACCCCAAGGTGAAAGCGTTATCCATGGTTTTGCATATGTTGTTGAAGGAAAATATCATGGAGTTCAGTTTCTGTCTGAACCCCCCAAGAGTACTGCTTCCTATATAGCCCCTATGTATCTTAGTCTTCAGATGTGAGAAGCTAAAATTATTTAACAATAAAAACTCTTAACCCAAAAATTATAAAGCACAAAAGGAAAAAAGGCAGGAGGTGCAACTTGCCATTGTCTCCAGACCAGTGGGTACCATGAAGATAGTTCCAATGGTGGTGCCTGACAGTGTTCCAGAGCTTGTGAACGTAGATTGGGACTGTGCTGGACCTAGTTTCCACAGATACGGGAGATCCCTGTGGGCAGGAAGAGTGATTCCTGTGGAGAAAAACAGCAGATGACAACTCACAGAAAGACATCACCTAGAGTAAATGACACAGAGAGTAGATGCAATAGATGTGAGAAGGTGCAGTCCACAGATAAACTGCTTGAATATGCTTGGGCATAATCTACAGATCAGAAAGAGGATCTGGGCATTAATGCAAAGTACAAAGTTAGCATCATGGAACTAGCAAAGTCCCCTTTAAAAACTATAAAATCGGGATCTGAAGAGGTGGCTCAGCAATTAAGGCCACTCACTGGCTGCTCTTCGAGAGAACTGAGACTCAACCCCCAGCACCCAAATGGCACCTCAGTACCATTTGTAACTCCAGTCTCAGGAGAACTGACATCCCCCTGTGAATTCCATTGGATACATGCATGCAGGCAAAACACCCATACACATTAAAAACAAATAAATCTTTTTTTTTCTTTTTTCTTTTTTTTTTTAATTTTTTTCTACTTTATTTACATTTCAAATGTTTTCCCCTTTCCAGATCTCCCCTTTGGAACCTCCTTATTCTCTCCCCCCTCCCTTGCCTCTATGGGGGTATTCACCCACCCACTCACCCACCCACCCACTCTAAAAATAAATACATAAAGAGTGATAAAGCATATTCCTTTTCTGTCCTTTTCCCCCCAAGATACTGCCTTGTGATATTTTCTTGTATATGTGACTCTGTAATTTCAGCAGCATATGGCGCTTAAGATGAAAAGGTAAAAATACAATTCTATTGGCTCTTATGACTAAATTATTTGTTGAGCAAATTATAAAGTAATTCAAAGGACAGATGTTACAATCCATCCTTTGGTAGGTTTTTAAAGAAATTATAAACCTAGAACCTCAAATTTGCCTCTTCTAAGATTATTATGAAAGCCAAACACCATGAAAACAATTTGTTCTTTTAACATCAAACACTAATTTTTCCTCTGTCAGTAACCTATCTTCAAAGTAACAAAATAATAATAATAATAATAATAATAATAATAATAATAATAATAATAATGCACCTGTATGTGAATCCTGTGAGCTGCATGTAATGCAGACTTCTATGTAAGAGTCAAGTTCAAATTCATTACAAGCATTCTTAAAGTACTGTATTCTACCAGATGAGTTGAAGTGGGGACCAAGTGCCTGAGCATATTTGCTGTTTCAGTAACTTGATGGTGATGCTCGTGTTCAATTGTTTTAAAGCATGACTAAAGAATGTAAACTACTACAGAAATTCACAGGCCCAGAAATCTCTGTACAGACATATCCCCAGACCTATATCTAATGCATTTTCAGCCCATTATTACCAGCATGCCCCCCCTAAGCCTTTTGAGTGCTGTGGGATTGCAGGAATTGAAGAAGAGAGAGGTCTTAGTACCAATTTTCAATTTTAAAACCTTCCAGTAGACAAGTTTCTCTTTCTTCCTTAGGGTTGCAACTTTCTTCAAAAACCTGAAGGGAAAGAAAACAGGGAAGGAAAGGTGTATACTTCTATTCCCTAGGGGGCAGTGAGATGTCTCTGGAGTAACTTAGTTGACTTTTATATTTTTATCATTCTCCCGTAATGTTAAGAAAGACTTCTTAATCTTAACAGTACTGGGATGGGAGAGGGGCAGGAGACTACCAGTGTGGGATGAAGTCTACAACTATCTAGCTTTGCTTGTGACTTAACTTTGGAGGAAAATGCTTCAGGAAGCTCAAGGTTTATTGTCATTTTTTATTATTTGTATTTAGTATTGATCTACCCTCCCTCTCATGGCAAAATTGGCTCAGTGGTCATTCTGGGATAGAAGGAAGCAGGGAGCATAAGCTTTCTACTCTTCTTTCCCTTGTAAGACTAGGAAGTTCTCATGTTATAATTTCTTCATTTCCCCGTTTTCTATGCTGGCAAAACCTGCTTTTCACTTGTATTAAAACTGTCAAAACTGCCCAAAGGGGAAAAGTATATGTTTCCCCTCGGTACTGAGAAGACTGGAGTAGCATATTTTGGCAGTTTCAGTGTAGGTGTGAAATTTTTCACACAGCTCCACTAGGGAGGTACACAAGTCTGGCCCTGTTGAAGTATTTGATATTTCATGGATAGCAATTTCTTTAAAAGGTATGGCCTAGGGCTAAATTAAAAGATGGGGATTTAGACTAGAAATGATAGCATTCCGATGAAACAATTGTCAATTATGTGAGAGATGCTGTTACATATTTAGAAAACAAATGGTGCCCCTTTAAATTTCCCCCATGGCAAGTTTATTATGAAATAAAGTCTTGAAGTTATTCATCAAAACTATATTTTAGTTTCCATAACCCACCATATAACAATGCAAACCGCATTAGACTGAGAGGTATTGATTTTACATGAAAGCCTATCAGTTAGTGAAATGTAAAAACCAATAATAATGCATTGCCATGGGTAGGTGGAAGATTTCTATATGCTATTTTATTTTTATATTTAAGGCAATTACTGGCTTTTTTGCATTTAAAAAAGCATGGCACATATTCATTGAAGATTTTAAAAATTCAATCAAATCAATCACATTGATTTTATATCCCATATAAACAATAGGCTTGCATTAGATTTGACACATCTTGATGACTATGAAAGTCAACATAATTTAGCTAGAATAAATTATCAGCATATTTCCCCTAAAGATCTGAATGTACAAATATGGATATAAATATTGATTATTTTGCATCTAGTTTATAGCCTAACCTGTTGATGATTTTACCTCAGAATTTGTTTAACAAAATTGAAAATTTATTAGGATAAAATGTTGACTGCCTATCCTCTGATTTTGTTACTGCTTTTGACTATCAAGTTAATAATTAATCAGACTCGGAAAATTATAATTTTTGAATCAGGTAAGATGCACATAGTGAACTCTTAGACCTTAAACACCAAATAAGGCTTTAAAAAGTTTTATTTTCATGCATTTATTCTACTTAATAACTCATGATACCTGAAATAATTGCTGTTTTCTATTCATAGATTATGACATAAAAAGCCTCCTTTGGAATCATAAACTCTTCTCAGGCTTTGTGAAGAAGTTGATGTTCATCTCAGACAGCAAGAAGCAATTCCTTATGCTTTGGTCATGTAATCAGTCTTAGAGCTATGAGGGAGCTTCTGGGAAGGAAGAATCCATTCTCAACATTTGCTTCAGTAATTTTTTATCAGAAAATTTTTTATCAGTATTTTACAACTACTGAAAATTGAAAAGTGAATTCTTACAGTCAAATCAAATCAAGATTTTGCCGTGATTTTCCTTTAAATGAAGTCTACCTCTCAGCTATAGAGACATGTAGTTTTTAAGATAATTTGGATAGTTTTGAATGTTTCTATTTCTCTCTAAAGTGTTTTTGTTCTGGAAGTGTCTTCTTTTTTCCTTTCTTTTCTTTGAGACAGACTTTGGTTATACATCTCAGACCAGCCTGTAAGTAACCATGTAGGCCAGGCTGACCTCATACTTCTGATCATCCTGCCCCAGTATCTGTTCAGCTGGAATGACAGATTTGTCCCATTTCCCTTGGGTCTTGGTTTTAAGTTGTCCAGATTTAAAACTCTCCATTTTTATGGTGAATGTGGAAGATTTGCTATCTTTTTCCTGCTTTTTACAGTAGCTAATCTCTTTTACCTTTAGGCCTTGGTCCCACTTTCCTTCTTCCTACCTCACACCCTTTCCTCTCCAAATTTTCTGCTGTTATGTGTTATTTCTGTAAAGATTTCAAGGTAATCTGATTAAGAAGCCAAGTGAACCCATAGCGTGGAATTCTGATGCTGACATGGATCACTGTCTGGTGCCTAGAACAACAAACTTCCAGAGACTACATACATAGAAGTTCCCATTCTTGGGAATCCCAATATTCACCCCATGCAACCATCAAACCAACAGCCTAAGAACCAGGCAGGGAATTTCTCAAATGCTCCAAATAGCTGCACATCACTGCAGATTATGACTGCTTGGATTTAGGGAACATTTTTTTGGCTGGGAAAACATTCCAATGGGATAGATTAATCTATGTAAACCACATAGCTCAGCTGAAATTGCTGTTCGGCATTCTAAATTGCCAGCTCCGTCTCCTTTCTGCACAAAAATGCACATTTCTTCCTATAATAAAGATATTTTATAATAGCAATAAGGCAACTCCAGGGTGTGTGGTTATCGCGGGATAATCATACCCTAGAGGGATTATAGACACTTGGCTGTGCCTCATAACACCCCATGTGTGTGTTTACCTCATGATAACCATACACGCTTTTGTGTCTTATTGCCTAATTATCCTCTTCTAATGCAAAATACTAATTTTTTGTCTGAAACAATATGTGCACGGATGCACTGCTAACAATCACAGGGGGACATTGACAAACAGTGCTGCCCCCATTCCAGATCTATTTCTCATAAGAAAATTGATACACAAGACACAGCTTCTCAGAGTGATCTGTGAAATCCCATCCATCATGGAGAGAGTTGTTCCTGAGAAGGACTACACAGGCTGTCTGCTGAGCATCCACACTGGATTGGGCCCAGCTCAGCGCAACTGCACTGTGATGGGTTAAGGACCTAGGTGGCTCCACCCCTCCTAAGAACTGCTGACAGTTTAGGGCTGTGGTGGGGCAGGAGGAGTTAGCTGTTATTTTATTATAGATGTAGTCACTAATACATTCTCTTTGCTCTAGCAAATGTGTCATACCTTTACTAAGACAAGAAACTGAACTTGGTAGGTCACATAGACAAAGGAAGACATGAAAGTGGGAGGGGGACACACTGGGAAGAAAGGTGTCAGTGGGAGCAGGAGGAGGACAAGGATGAGGAATGGAAAACTGAAAGGGACTGAAACGCATTGCCTGAATGCATGAAACCATCAAGTGATGCATATGAATCTAAAAAAAAAAAAAAACCCAAAAGGCTTTGCAAAGCCTCTGTGTTCCCTACAACTGCTGCAAGGTAAATTAATCAGACATTTTTCACTATATCATTATAAGATTATTAATTGTAATTTAAAATTAAAAATTAGCAGGAATTTTAGACTGAAGAAAAAGAAAAGAAGAAACACCAAATTCATGTACTTCCTACAGTTTATGGGAAGGTTGATTTTGATTATTAGTTATCTAATTTTAAAAAGAGTATCTGTATGTAGCCTGGTCTCCAATTAGTAAATATTATTGCAACTGTTAACCAATCAAAGTACTAAAATTTGGACTTTCTACTGACAGATTCATATAAATCCATCAATCCTGAATCATTTTGCTGATTCTTACAAACCGGGATTATCACTTATATAATTATCTCAGCTCTACATACTAATGTTTATAGCTATCACATTGCATTATTTGATAACTATTAAGATCAGTAGTGGTTATATGTGTTGATTTCCTAAGAATCTGATCTCAGAAATAAATATTTTTGAATTTTATTTTTAATATTCATTTGTAAGAATCCAACGAAAGTTGTTGACGATGAGGTTGACTTTCACTGTTTCCCTTGAATTTAAAAACTATATAGAATTAAAAAAAATAGATTTCCAGTATTTTCCCCAGAAGCTATTGATATATTTTTGAAGTATATGTACACGTGTGTGTGTGTATGTATGTGTGAGTGTGTATGTGAGCGTGTGTTTGTGTGTGTGTGTGTGTGTATCTAATCTTCTAACAGCCACCATGGCTTATAAGAGAAAATTTTTCTCTACATTATAAAATTAAAAAAATTCCAATCTGCAAACCTGCATTTTATAAGTGTACTTACAATGCTTATTTCCACAGACCATGGCCCTGTGACACTCAAGGCTACTTCTTATGTTTTCTTAACCTTGCAAACTCAGTTTCCTTTTCCTGGATTCTGACTTCGTAAATCCCACTGGGTCAAACTTGCTTCAATTCTATGAGCCTGCTCTTTCTGAGCTGTCTGGCCATGTGCTGCAAGCCAAGCCGCCATTCTGTCCCCAGTGGCTACTTCCAGGGGGTCATTCTTGAACTTTGCTTTGAGGGATGGATTATCCATCTGCATTTACTGACAGAGACAGCACTAAATCTCAATCCATAAGTGGCAGCTGGGTGCAGCAATAATTATTAGTAACTGGAGGGCAGCATCAGATTGTTGTTAAGGACAAGAGAGCAAGGAGAAACGTTCTAAATATTGGTCTGGAATCAACTGAAGGAAAACACAGTGTTTACCTTGAATTATTCACTAGTATGTAACCCATAGGGAATACAATTTACATGCTTTTAGAAAGAGATACATTTTCTTAGAATGGAAAGACTCGATGTTCATCTATTTCTAATTGCTTCTTTATACAGCCAAGAAAATGTGGTCACACCATCTATTCTCCTTACTTGTCTTTCACAAAGAGCAAGGAAGGATCTTTTAAATTAATACAAAAAGATGATGATAACCAGAATTTAAGCTCACTTAGCTAAAGAAGACTCCGACTAATGACGTGTGTTATCCCAACCCTTTCCCACCTTGTCCCTGCATTTGGGGAATTTGAGAGCACACTGACTAGGTGAAATTATTGTGACATTTCAAAATTCTGAATGTCCCGTATATTCTTTTGATTTTGTAAAGAAGCTTTAATAACTGTACTTTAAGTTAAGCTTGTCTTATAGAGACTAATCAGAGATTGTGCAAAAGTCTGCATCACTACAGTTAAATCACAGGAGGACAGTCACAAAAGAACACTGCTGAAGTCACATTCAAGAAAAGGAATCCTCTGCAGAAGCAACAAACTCTTAATGAAGGAACAGTGAGCCGAAATGAGAGCAGCAAGATGCAGACAGGCAGACGTTCCCCAGGGCTAAATTCTAAAGTTCAGCCTGAGATAAGTACATGGTGCCTTAGGACGAAGCTTTTCTAAAAGCTGATCCAATTTAATAGGAAATTAATGCAACACAATGAGCCAAAACAACATTTTGAAAAATGGGAAGATGGTCTAAAATAGCATGGTATAAGTAAATAAACAGAATGGAATATGGAAAGAAAACTTAAAACTGAGCAGAAAAGATGGCTCAGGAGGTAACATGTTTGTCTTGCAAGACTGAGAATCTGAGCTCAGGTTCCAAGGACCTAGGTAAAGCCAAGCACTGTAGGGGGAGTTTGTAATCCATACTAACAAGAGGTGGGAAACTGAGACAGGAGGATATTTTCTAGAAACTCACATACTGCTTAGCCTGGCATATACAACAATAGACAGCCAGAAGCCCTGAATCAAACAAGGTGGAAGGCAAGGGCATACATGCCAAGGTTGTCCTCTGACTT
Source organism: Rhynchomys soricoides (assembly GCA_019843965.1). Classification (NCBI taxonomy): domain Eukaryota; kingdom Metazoa; phylum Chordata; class Mammalia; order Rodentia; family Muridae; genus Rhynchomys; species Rhynchomys soricoides. The sequence continues at coordinate 3,174,386 of JADRCH010000088.1, forward strand.
TCACACACATATCAACATAGCAACGCACAGAAAGAAACTAAAACAAAGAGGAATAAAACATTTCCATGGAGCAATGTGTGGAACCCATACAGTGCAACTTGTCAAACGTGCTGCAAGTGATAAAGGGTTCTCCCTGAACTAAATTATTATGAAAGAAAAACTAAAATTACAAATGATTCATTTAATATATGAAATTGGTGTTGCCAACCATATCACGATCATAAAAACTGAGCCTAGCCAGCTAATTCAAAACTCACAATTTTTACCATTAAAAACTAAAAATTCATAAGAGGTCAACAGAGTTGATAGTATAGTTAAACCAAATGCAGCAGAAAAGCAAGTAATAAAAAATAAGTCATTCTAAAAATCTATGTATAAAAGACAAGTTTCTCTGAAAAAGAACTGGGAAAAGAAGATTAAGGAAGAGAAAGTTTTAAAACACAGGGAATATGCATAAGAAACTTTAGATAATGGAAAATATTTTTATAAAGTCTATGTTTAAATGAAACTGAGAAAACCTTATGAATATATTAATGGCTATCTATGAAAACATAGAAAAAGACATTTTTAGATAATATAGCATCATAAATGATATTGTAAGCATATATTATGCTTTTATTGAAGGACTGTACTTGAAAATCAGGGTCAGGTGGTTTTGCCAAGAAAAATTCTACCAATTACTAAAAACTATACGATTTCAATCTCTTTGGACTCTGCCAGAAGGCATAAAAAGAGGTACTGTAGCTTTACCATTAGAATAGGCTATTCTAACCTCAAATCAGGAAATAAAGGGCAATAAATCTCAAGTCTACTTTATTCAGAAATTTATATGCAGAAATTTTCAAAGACATAAAATTGACACATACAAAAGTGTATATTGTTTTTATTGTAGAAAATAAAAATTAATTTATTGCTTATATAGAGAGACCAACAGACCCTCATACAGGTAACTTAAGTTATTTCCCCAATAAATAAAGAAAACACATTTAGTAAAATCTAATGCAATTTAATCTGTTCTAATAGAATTAACAAAATTCTATGCAAACAAAGACTTGTTCTTTCACTAACAAAAAATAAATGTATGTAACCAGTGCCCCTCAGGATAGAGCCTTCTTACGCGACATCTCCCAAGACAAGTATTTACTGTGACCTTAGGTCACATATAACAAAAGGGATAGTGCTTAAAAAGGAAGAAGTCTAGTTATAAGCTGCTTACTTATAAAATATTTCTCATTCTCTTAAAACAAAAATAATGTGGAGAGGAATCATGAAAAATAAGATTAAGAATATTTGAAGGTCCTCGAGGCCAGCATGCTCCATATATGAGAGAAAATACACAATATTTACAGGCATCAGATTAGGATCTCACTATTCTGTTTCTGCATGTTTCCAGTAGTTTAATAGCACACACACCTGCATGTCTGTGTTGATCATGGTATAAATTGTTAGTGGCATCATGGAATCATTCTAAGTGCCCATGAAGAAATGAATAAATAACACAAATGGAATATATATAGGAGTATCATCCCATCATAAAGGAAAATTATCAGGGAAGTAGACAGAATTACAGGTTATTACATCAGGCAAAATGAGAGGTATTTGAAGAATTAAATGCTTAGATAAAAATCTCTGTACTATAGAGCACACATGTACAATTTTGATATTCCTCACCCAGAAGTATAGTTAGTATGGATCCTTGATTAGAACACAACAATATGTGTTTTCTGACTTGTCTGGGCTGTTTTCAACTACAGAACACATGTCTTTCTTTAAAGCATTATAGGGAGAATTTCTATGTAAATCTTAGATTATGTGATGGCTTACAGACTGTGTTCTTGAGAACATGATTCCAGCCTTCCTTTCTAGTTTTATCTCATTTCTGCATAAAGAGCATTGTGGTAAGCAGCATGTGGCATTACAGAGACAAGCTTGAATCAAATGAACCCTGCACTGCTCCAGTTTCCTTTGCCTCTCCTGGGTACTGCCAAAGACTCTCCTACTGAACTTGATATCTGTGCCTTGGATGCCCAGAAGTTTGGTATTGTGATCTCTTCTGGTCTCTAATATGCTAAATGTTATATTCTTAACTCTCATTTGTTGCTTTAGTTTCCTTACAGAGAAAAGAAGAGAAGGGCTTGGCCAAGGAGCTTTGCTCCAGCCTTGAGTGAACATGAAGTCTTAAGGAGGAGGCCAGACTCATAGTGAGAAAATAATGCTGGCACTAATCCACTTAGAATTTCACAGCCTCTCTACTTCCCTACCTACAATGTGGATTGGTTTAACACCCTTTGTTGGGGTTATTTGGCCATTCCCTTCAAATGCTAATGACCAACTAGTCTAACACCCTTTATTGGTGTTATTCTGACAGACCCTTCAATAGTGAATGAATAGCTTGCTTTGTTTCCATAGACCAGGGAGCCAAATAACTTGGGGACCTAGAAGCAAATTATTTCTGTGATATAGACCCACCCTGAATGATGAATTGGGCTGTATGGTGGCTGCTTCACTGAAGACTTGGATTTCCCTACCCATCACACACCAGGCCAAAAAAGGAGCTAAACCATTTTCTCCTCATTATCACCTCATTAAGCTCCCACCAGTGCAGACTGGGGTAGAGGCCTGCTACAGGTAGCTTAATGAGTTTCTTCTTTATAGGCCCAGTGCTGTTATGCAAAAGCTTGTTATTCCCAGGCCTAGAGTATGGTATTTTCTAAAGGGTGTTGAGAAATATAATTATCAAGCATCTTGGTATGGGTCTCACACTGCTACATGGCCCCTGGATTCATAATACATTTGTTAGTTACACAGACTTGATATTGTGTCATGATGTTTACTCCAATTTTCTTGATTTTCTTTTCACAACCCAGAGCAGATGCTGTCCCAGATGTGGGACATGCAAATGATTGACAGCTCCACTGCAGCTCTGCATTTATCACTGGATGGGCACTTGCAGATTCCTAACTTTGGCTCTGGAAGCAAAAGTGCCTCCCCCAAATGTTCTTTATATCTTTTTCCTGCCTTATGTGTGACTTGGTAGACACATCTATGTGAGGATCACACATTCACACCCTACAGGAAGATATGGTACATTATGATAATTCATATGCAAATACAAAAAGTCACAAGCCACTGCTCCCTAGGCTCAGTTTTCAAAAACGATAATAATTGCCACAACTTAAAAGCATTATTTAACAAGGACTCTGTCTAGCATTGGGAAAGGTACTGACAGTATACAAAAAGAAAGGCAAACTCACTGGTCATCCTCATATGCAAATTTGCACTGGTCATGCAAAGAAATTTAGCATCCTACAAAATCCTAATAACTTCGAAGAATATGAAGATATCTGTTTAATTAAGTAAAATTAAAATACTAGGCTGTCAAAAATAAAATCAACCAGGTTGGAAAAGGAGAGAAACTGGCTTAATTTGTATGTCATGACTAGTTTAAGTGCATGGGGCAAGATCATCCACTCAAGGGAGCCTGGGCAGTGAAAGATACTTATATGGAAATACAGAATGGGTCCTGGCTTGTCATCTTTTCTTGTTTGGAGTCTGCTCAGCAACATTAGTAAGATTTATAAAGCTGTTCAATAGTCTACTGAAAATAGCTCATTAGTGAAATGAACGAAAATGCTTTAAAAACATACTAGTGACAATGATCTCAATTTAGAGTGTAAGAAAGCTCAATAGCATTAGAATTGGAGCCTGGACTTACTACAAGGGGAGCATACCACATGAGTCATAGCCACCACCCTACCATGTTGAAGAAACTTAGCTTTGACAAGAACCTCAAAGATAGAGATGGTCCTAAAGTTAGCTTTCCAGTACCAGATCCCTGTTTCTCTTGGGTTTAATTTGTTTGGATGGTTATCTGACAGGCATAAATAAAGATGGGATGAAACCTCTCCCTGATATACCCGTGGGACAAGGTTCCCTAGTAAGGAGGAGGAGTCAGGTATAAGCTCTTTTGTTGCATTTTGATTTGCTGTGTTTCCCATGCAGGGTGTCTTTTACCTGAAATCAATGGGAATCTTATGTGAAATGTAGGAAGTCTATTGTCACCATTTCCTAATATGGTGTGGTCCTCCTGTGTACTTCCTCCACATTTGGAAAGTGCAGCCATATTTCAGATTCTTTGCTGTTATATTAGGAAAATCTGAAATCAGCAATATCAGACATTACTGTTTTATTGTTTGGACTCACCAAACTACCCACAGGAGGCAGCACATTTCTTATGTTCTGACTCATTCCTCATCTCTGTTGCTCTCCTCTGGTCTCCTTTTCCCTTGAGACACTGTACATATTGCAATTAGGCCAATGACTGGTTTCTAATGGCCTCTAAGCAGTCAAGTGAAACGAAGAGTCACACATCCTTCACATTACATACAATGAGACATTACTCAGATTAAGGAAGAAGGCATATTGAAAACCAAGATACAATGACTGCCAAGCTTCTGGACTCAAACCTTTATCCATGTTGCTGAGTAAAGAATGAACTCTGAAGCAAAAGGGAAGCAACCTCACTATTGATGCAGAGAGAACTTCACGCACAAAGATTGAATGTTGACAGTACTTCCCTTAAGTCAAAGCTCAATCCAGAGGAAAGGCCTATGCTTGATTAAATGAAGGTTAAGAAAACATAATTAAGCTACAGACGAAAAGTTGAAACCTCAAAGTCAGTTCCTAAAGTTCAAGGCAAGAAGCTGACTTTGCAGCATAAATGATCATGGTGAAAGGGCGAGTATTCACAGGGAGGCCAGATTAAGTGAGTCATTTGGAAAGTCTAGTCAGGAGCACCAAGAATGTGGTAAGAGTAAACAGATTTTCAGAGTGAAAACAAAACAAAACAATTTTCTATTAGAGAAAGGTGCTGTCTTAGTCAGTGTTATATTGCTGTGAAGAGATACCGTGACCATGGCATTATGGCTGGCTTACAGTTGTAGAGGTTCAGCCCATTATCATCATGGCAGGAAGCATGGCAGCACACAGGCCTAATATGGTACTAGAAAGCTGTCTGAGAGTTATACATCCAGATTGTCAGGAGAGAGAGAGAGAGAGAGAGAGAGAGAGAGAGAGAGAGAGAGAGAGAGACTGAAGACTGAACTAGGCCTGAGCATTGGAAGTTCCAAAATCCAAAACCTGCCCCTATTGACACCCTTCCTCCAACAAGGCCACACATCCTACACCATATCAAGCACTGCCACTCCCTGGTGACCAAGCATTCAAATCTATGAGCCTGTGGGGATGACTCCTATTCAAACCACCACAGGTGTATTGCAGAATTTTCCCAGCTAGACAGAAGTCAATACCTGGTTTCATACCTTTAAAAGATGGGCTTATGGGCTGTGGCTCTAAGCTGAAGCCAATACTTATTCACTTTCTCACAACCCCGTGGTCCTTGAGAATGAAGCTCAACATACTTCCTCTGTTGTCTATAGTGAATAATAAAGCTTACATGACAGCATATCTGATTATAACATGATTCACTAAATATGCTGAGCTCGCTGTTGAAACCAACTCCAAGCTCTGAAAGAAAATAGGTTTCTTTCAAAACATTATTCTTCACTGATAAGGTACTAGGCCACGCAAGATGTACGAAGAAGTTAATATTGTTCTTAGGTCTCCTAATACATTATCCATCCTTAGCGCATTGATCATAGATTAATTTTGACTTTTGGATTTTAATTTTTGAGATACATGATTATTGGGCTGTAGTTGCCATGGATAGCGACTGCTTTGATAGATCTAGACAAAATAAAAGAAAAAATCCAGAAATGGTTCATTGTTCTACATTCTTTTAAGAGATGTTATAATTCATAGGAATGACCAAAATCATCAATTTTAACAGGAGTTGGAAAGAAATGGATGATCATCAACCTAATGGATGATTTCATGAGCTCAAGAATTTAGTCAGGAGGTAACTGACAAGATAATAGAAATATAAAAGGAACTAGAAGTAAAAATGGAGCCCAAGACTGAATGGATTGCTGTGTTCTCTTCAGAATTTTAGCAGTTGAAGAACTGCTCTGGAAGCTAGGGAAGTTTTCCTGAGGATGCTATCCACTGCTGTAAAAGAAGTCATGAACACAGGCAAAATGACCACAGATTCTTGAAAGGTTACACAGTCTTAGTTGAGTATATGGTGGGAGAGTTTGAGAGAATTGACTCCAACTGGAAAGAAAGACACACCAAAGGTGAACTGCTATGCTGCAGTGTCAAGTTTGACAAACAAGTTGCTCATAAATGGAGCCTAAGTTGGTGAGACAAACTTTGCTGCTCTCTTTTGTCTTAAAAAATAATGTGATTTATCCTCTCTCTCTCTCTCTCTCTCTCTCTCTCTCTCTCTCTCTCTCTGTCTCTCTCTCTGTCCCCTTCCCTCCCTCCCTCCCTCCCTCTGTGTTTGTGTGTGAATGTGCATGTGCCATCAACCCTCTGTTGTCTTATTTCAGAAAACCACTGATTACAGACAGTCAAAAGATCACAGCTTATTGAATGGTTTGAAGGTCATTTTAATTCTTTTATACAATGTTTTCAATGTAAATTATATCCATTGTTTTTAGACAAAAATGAATATTGACACTTATTAGAATACAGTACAATGGAAGCAATCTTTATATATACTGGGAAGTTGCTTTGTTGCAATATTAGCTGAAACTTAAATATGTAGTGCCTGTGAGAAATGGCTGGAGATATAAAAGCAGGCAAGCATATTGGAGAGGTTGGAGAGATGGCTCAACAGTTGAGAGTGTGTACTGCTTTTGCAGAAGACCTGAGTTTGGTTCCCATCACTCATGGCAGGCTGTTCATAGCCATCTGTAACTCCAGATTCTGGGGATCTAATGCTCTTTTCCAGCCTCTCTTAGTGGTGCACTCATGTGCACAAACCTCCACACCGATAACACACATACACACATAATTAAAAATATAAAAAGAAATTAAAAATGGTAGAGAAGGAAGAGTAGATGAAGCTAATGAAATGATGTATCAATAAATACAGCATGGGAGTTTCAGGCTTTGCTCTGGCTAGGAAAGACATATTTGTTTCTTGTTTGGGTTCCCTAAGTGTTAAGGAGATGCCTGGTAAGGAAACACAGTAAGTATTAGACAGCTAATATGAAAAACTGTAAATATGAAGGGCATTTTTAAAACTTTTTTTGATTCTTTGTAAATTTCACATCATGCACCCCAAGCCCACTCATATTCCTGCCCCTTTATATCCTCTCTCTGCCCTTGTAACCCCCCCAAAAATAAAAAAACATAAAAAGAAAACCAAAAATCTGGTCATGGAAGCTACAGTGAGTCACACAGTATAAGCCTTTGTCTACTCATCTTTACTTGTAACTGTTCCTTGCAATGAGTCATTGGTCTGCTTTGAGGGCCCCGGCTTCTACACTATCAACACTAGATTAATTCCATAGAAGATATATAAGGAAATGACTGGTAAATCTAGAAAAATGAAGTTCCATCACTGAGAACAGTCATGTGAAGCAGTTACAAATGTTAAAGTGTGAACAGCACAACATTATTCTATAAGAAAACATTGAAGGAAAAGAAGAATTACTATTGTATTAATTTTAAGGCATTAAACTTTCATATTAACTTGCCTAAATTGTTAGCTCATTTTAAAGGAAAAAGAAATGTGTTTTAAGGTGAACTTTTGTTCTTCCAATCTATTGACAAAACTTCGAAACCTGCTCAAAGCTAAAAACAACTTTGACATGTTTTAAAGTTTTTCATTTAATAATTGACATTTTATCATCACATTACTTAATTACATTTAAGTCAACTTTATTAATATTCTAAAAATAAAAGCACTTGACATAACTGAAATTATGCCTATTTTAATTTTGAGGACATCACAAAGTCATATTGTATAAATATCTATATTTACAAGTGAATCTTGAAGTGTTAAACTTGATTGTTCCTAGGCAGTGGTTAAAGCTGGAATCTTCCTAAGCACATGTATCTCATACTTAACAGCATCTTGAAAGCATCTGGACTCTAACGAAACAACAGCACAACCAGTAATCATGCAAGACCAAAACCAAAAAATCCCCATCATAACAAAATGGCCTTTAAAGAAACTGTGTGATTTCCCTGTGAGTACTACGAAAACAGATAAATGCATACCCAAATTCTTACTGTTGATGCAGTAATGACTAAGCCAATCTTTCTACACTTTTTGTAAATGGTCAAGTCAATACTCTGTCTAATGTTTCAAAAGCCTGATTTTCCCAGAGACAAGTTCTCAGGGGGAATCTCAGCCCTTACAGAGCACAGAGGAGTGGCTGAATATCAATGGGAATTCGTAACATAGAATGGTGTGATCTTTATGTTGTGATTTACAAATAATTATCAGTCCATATCTTCCTGTTGTCTCTTCATAAAATTGGAATATTCTTGCACATTCTCCAGCCAATAAGGCATATTAATAAAAGAACAGAGGAAGGGAATAAGCTTCTATGACAAAACATCAAATATTAAGCACATGAGAATGTTAACATGACTGTGAGATAACACTTTTTAAAGCCCAGCTTTAGTAAGTCCTACAAAAATTGGACTTGTGATTCTGTGGGACATTTCTCCCATCAGCAGCCTGCACTGAAGGTGTAAGCTCATGTAGCCTGGAAAGCATGTAATCTGCATCTCCATTTCCACAGGAACTAGACCATTTCCTCCTGGTGGCCAGGTAGAGGTCAGGGCAAAGCCCTGATTCAGAACATGTCTAAAACCCAACACTAGGCTCCTAGTCAAATTGCATCAGAACTTGGTGCAAAGAAGTTCACAAGGCTAAAGTTGAAGATAACTCAGACTCAGGGCAGCAGATATCTGAACGGCACTTCTCATGGCAGACCTGATATGGTCCACACTACTAATAAACCCACTACTACTAGCTCAGCCAGACTCAAGATATTCAGAAACCACTCCCAATGCACACAGCTCACAGCATTGAAGGGGTTACTTTACTGGCAAATTTCAGATTTCCTACGTTAAAAACAAATCAGAATAGAACACCTGACATAGTCACCTGGAAAGATTGCTCTATAATAAAACAAAAAGATATGGCTGCAGAACACTCCTTGGACCTGACTTTTTTATAAATGTGATCATGTGTGTGCATGTGTGCATGTGTGTCTGCACATGTGTGTATGTGGACACTTGCCTGAGCATTCCTGTGTGGAGGCCACAGGTAGACATCAAGTATTGCCATATATCCCTCTCTACCTTGATCTTTGAGCCAGGGTCTGTCACTGAAGACAAAATTTACCATTCAATTGATAGTCTAGCTAGCCAATGATCTTTGGGGATTCCCCTATCTTTACCACTTCAGGATTGGCATTCTAAGAAAATTAAAGTGTGCTCCTACTATCTAAAATGTTAAGTCTCACTGTGGCATTTATCTCTGTCTCCTTTTGTGCTTCTCATGCATATGGACTTATATATTAAGCCCTCAGAAAAGTTTGCTCATGTGGACTGAGCAAGGAATGTGTTTTGTTGTTCTCGGTGCCCTGTGGTTTTAGAACTAGTGTGTAAATGGAATAATCAAGTGTGTCTGTATTTGCATGATAAAATGATTTACTTTTATAATAATAATACATCTGATTGTCTTAAAATAATGGATTACATGAGTTTGTATTCTTCCTATACTTAAAGTAGAGATGAAATAGTCCTTCTTTTATGAAATGAACATAATTTTGCTATGGATTATATTCCAGAATGATGAATTCAACGAATGTTAACTGATTGCACAGTTGTCCTCAGCACGTACCACAAACTTCCTTAGGAAATAACTCTCTCCTTAACTGCTACAGCATACTTTTGAAATAGCTCCATCTCCTACCTGTGTTCTCCCTCTGCTTCATTATCATCATCATCACCATCATCACCATCACCATCATCACCATCACCACCACCACCACCACCATCATCATCATCATCATCATCATCATCATCATCATCATCATCATCAGAGATTGGTCTTCTCAGGTAGTCCAGGCCAGACTCAAACTTGCAACATAGCTAAAGGTGACTTGAATTTCATATGCTCCTTCTTCAAATTCTCCAGCATCTTGGATTATGTCTAGGAATGCATCACCATGCCTGACATTATAATGTAAAAATTTAGAACAACTTTGGGGGCACGTATGGGGACTCAATTCATGATAGTTTAAATCATACCTTAGAAACTGTTGTTGAATAATAGAAATAATCTATGGAAAATATCTATGAATAATGAACTGATGTAATTGATATGTGCAGCAAAGGTGAAGAACTCTGGGCAACTGCTGTTATCCAGCTAACACATCTCCTGCCATATTACAAGGAACATTTTTCCAAATATACTTTTCAAATAAATTAAGTGCTGTGACACTGGTCTATAATACTCATACAATTGGAAGGATTTCTTCAAGAAGAAATGGTCCAGGATTCAAAACTATATGTAAGTGGTTTTAGTTTAAAAATTCAATTTGTAGAGGAGACACACACACACACAGAGAGAGAGAGAGAGAGAGAGAGAGAGAGAGAGAGAGAGAGAGAGA